>VWZX01008287.1:0-573783 GCA_013399015.1 Galbula dea
CACCGCCCGCCCCCTCCCGCCCCGCGCGGGAAAGGTTAAATCTGCCTCAGAAACCGGAGCCGCTCGTAGCTCCTCCGGCCGCTCGGGGAGGGCCGCGGAGTCTTCCGCCTGCCCCAGGGCTCGCCCCGCTTCTCCCCGGCCCTGCCCCGAGGGTAGGGCATGGCCCGGAAGGCCAGGCGGCGGTGTCCCCCCGGGACAGTGGGCGCGGGGCCGGCACCAGGCCGGCAGGGACGGGAGCGCTGCCGGTAACCCCAGCGAACGGCAGTGGCCGAGTGGATGCTGTTAACAGTTGAACTAAGCGTTGTGAAAGCGGCGATTCAGGTTAATGAATAGTGGACTTGGCAGTGTGAGGTTCATGCCTGGACACAATGATCTTAAAGGTCTTCTCCAACCTAAACGGTTCTGTGATTCTGCACTGCGAGTGGATGTAGTAGTGTGTGTGGTGACCTTCGGGAGCAACTTCGGGAGTTGTCACAAAAGGAGGTAGAATTTTCCTTCATCTCACTAGTCAGGAGACTGTCTAAGAAACTCGTAAGAAAAAACTATGCATGTCTTTTTGCATCAGAATTTATCTGGGTTATTAAGAACAGGGATGTTAGCATTTTAAGATGTTTTAACTGAGAACTCACCTTTTCCATTTAAACATCAAAAAATTAACAAACACTAGGCATCAGCATTTTTTTCTGGCTTCAAACTTGTTTATACATGAGTGTCAATACTGAACTGTCAGTGTGCAAAGGTGGAATGAGTCTTATATGCATGGCAAACAGAAAAGAAAACCACTGTTCCTAGAAGCTGCTGAGCATTTAAATCCAGGACATCCGCAATAGAGAGTGCATTTCTAGCATGTCAGGCAAGCTCTTTTGGGTAGAGATTGGGAAGTATTAACACTGTTGTAAGCACTCTCATCCGTAATAACAGGCATGATTCCATTTCTCCTGTAGAGATTGGGAACTATTAACGCTGTTGTAAGCACCCCCATCTGCAATAAAGGGCATGATTCCAATTCCCTTGTGTTGAAGTGATACAAAGGAGGACTGCTAAGGTGACTGAAGAAACAGGGCACATGTCCATCAGGAAGAGGCTGGAGAGCTTGGCATTCAAGTGTTCTTCATAAATACTTGAGGAGTTAACATGAGGGAGAGGAAAGAACTCTTTAATTTGAAGGATAAAGCTGTGAAGAAACTTTCATTGATTTTTGGAAACAGATTTTTTTAGCTATGAGCAGTAAATTTTCATCTCAGTCTTTTATAATAAGAGTGGTAAGTTTAGAAAAGGAGAGTCCAGTTTTAAGATAGCCTTATTTGATAAGTTGACACAGTAGGCTAATTGATATGGTTGCCTCTGACAGAAAGGAACTTGACGACCCAGAATATATCTATGTCCTATAGATTATGTACAAACAAATTCTGGCGTAGTTATTTCAAGTGGGAAAGCTTTAGAATATGGCTATAGGTATATGAATGAGTTAAGCCGTGCTCAATCAAACTATCTGGTAAAAACATGATGCAACTCCTGAAAGTAATTTAGTCCACCCAAGTGCAGAAATTACCATTGGATGAGTCAGGGCTAAATTTACCGTCTTCGAATGCCTACCTTTCAATGCACAGCCAGTTTACTTCTCAAGCTTTCAAATGTATAGGCTGCTTATTTGTATGCAGCTGCCACAGTGCAGTCTCAACATTCATGTCTCAAGCTTCACTTCTAAGTTCTTGTGTTCATAAAGTCAAATGCGATATGGGAAGCCTCTTCCTTATCACTCTGCACCAAATTTGTACACTCCTAATTCAGCTTCTGAGTAGAAACTGTCAGGGTACCTCATGTGGTAGGCACGTAGCGACTCACCTGTACAGAGTGCATGATTTGAGACTATGGTTTTGAGATCTATGAACTTTTAATTAAGAAAAAATTCTGAGCTGCATCTGGTAGCAGAACAGACCTCTGAAATGCGATGTTTGAAGAGTTCGTTTCAAAGCATGTGTTTTTTCCTTTCCTCTCACCCTGTGAAAGAAGGACTAGTGAGCCTTCCAGCTCCATTGTTCCTTTCTGTTTCCTGAAAGAGGAGGGTCTCAAGTCCACACATGATTGTGTTGAGCATGTGAATTCTGGTATGCCTGATTTTCCATATTCTAAATCTTAATTTCTAGTAGGTGCAGACTCTCTGAATTCCAATCTTCCTTCTCTGTGCCAAAATATTCTGGCTTCTATTTCAGGCTTTATGGAGAAAATAATGTCCCCAGCACTCTTGCTGACTTTATTTGTATAGTCAACACCAATTTTAGAGAAAAGGGAAAACTTACTCAGTTAGTGCAGCCCAAAACCACTGATCAACTTTCTCAACAGCAAATAGTTCAAAATCTGGCATTAAGTCAGAAATTAAATAAAAAGCAGGAGTCCTCAAAAACTAACACATGCGTTTCTTGAAAGCTCAAAGTGTTCTTGTGGGGAAGAAAGGAGAAAGAACTTCAGCTGTATGTTAACATTACCTTCTATTTACATGTACCAGAACAGCAATCTAGGAATGAAGGTAGGAATAAGGTGTCTTTAACAACATAATTACTAATCCAACTTCTACATGAAAGCAGTGTTGATAAGCTCTCACCAGCATAAGTGTAACCTCTCAGCTTCCTGTCACATATGCAATTATATTAATTTCTTGATATTGCAAAATCATTTATTCTTTCTTTTTCCTTAATTTTATAAAGAGTAGCATCATCATGAGGCATGTGGATGTCATCACTTGTAGAAAATCATGCAATTATTTAACTCTTGAGCAATATTAGGTGTCAGCATAAGACTGAAAACCAAACATATCCTCCATAAACTGCAGTCAAGCTTAGGAAAGCAAACTAGAGTAATGAAAAGACAAAAACTAAGACTCCTTCCCATGCAGAAATTGTCAGAGGATTATTTTTTCTGAAAAGATGAGATTCCTAGAGTTCTGATCTTATGTTCCATTTGAAAGACAGTCCCTTCAGCAGCACAGTGTCAACACCAATGATCCTTCACCACACTAACATTCCTTTGTCAGAAACTACATGATTTCTGTCTAAATGGTCATTTTTAAATAGGTAGCCTAACTGTTTCTCAAATCACAAGTGTCAGCCTTATGCCACATGACAGATTCTTCACTGGGAATCCTGCCTGCAGTGACAAACCAGACCTACTTGTGTGGCCCCTTGCCTGGCAAAACCCAACTCAAAATCAGTAAGCTTGGGCTGGTGGTTGCCAACTTCCTGATTACACCATTATTGGATCAATAATCGGTACGTATAATATGGACAATGCTTCTCATCAGTCTCTCTATTAAATAGTGGCAGATTAGTCCTGATGGCAGGACCAAGAAGGTATTTGTAAGTGAGCCAGCAAAAGAATACTCAGGAGGGCATAAAAATACTTATTTATTAATGATGAGCCTCAAAGTAGAAGACTTAACTGGCCATCAGGTCTTTGTGTCCATTTTTAGTCTGGGAAACAGCTCTTAACTTTAATAGTTGCCTTTAATAAATCCTAACAAATTGTAGGGCTTAACATTATATTGAGACATAGCTGATTTTATTTTAAATCAACAAAATAGCATTAATCTATACAAATATAGATAGGTGAACCTTAAGGAAGCACATGGAGATCAATGCAAGGATTAAGAGATGCTATTTATAGCTCATGGAAGCATTGCTCATGTGTTCACATACGGCTCTGCCAAGCAGCAAGCTTCCCTTGCATTATGATGCCAGCTACAAAATGCCATCCTGGTAAAAACAACTTGTGTCATTCAATTTTTATTGAACTAAGCTGATACATTCTTGTTTGCAAGTGAGTTTTTAAGGTGAAAGAAGTCAGTAACCAATAGTTAATATAATGACGTATTAAAAGATGACTTATAACTTCACATCTGGGACTTTTGTGATGTGCTGAAGGAGCATTATAGGCCACACATAACTGCAACCTTCCAACAGCTTTAATTCCAACCTATTCCATTTCTAAATTTATTGTTAGTTGAGGGTATATGACCTAATACATGTACATGATGCTATGTTGTAAACAACAGATGGCATGGTGCATCAGAAGCAATATAATGTAGTTCATATGGTATGCGCTGGGGGTCAAGAGGCCATGTGCTAATGATCTGTTGAGGACACAGGGAGATTCTCCAGTAGCAATCATGGCACTAAAGCAGCATGCAGATGAATAACTGATTAGTGTCCATTCCACTTACAAAACTGAAATCAGTTCCTCAAAAATGAAGCTGCTTTTTGTGCTACGGCCTGTCTACTCATCGACACATAAACTTAAGATGGAAAGAGACATGTCAGCAAAACTAATAGGCATTACAGTAAAAGTGAGCATGTCAGTTGTACTATTTGACTTAAACCATAAATGGCAAGAGTATAGCTTCTCAGTAAGAGCCTTTTTAATTGTGTAGAAACTGAACTGCTAGCTAAGTGCCTCTGCAGAAATGGAGGAAATGTGCGCTCTCCCTGGAATGCTGCTCTGCCTCAACACATTTAGGAGGGTTTGAAAAGTAAATAGCTTCACAAAATAATCAGTACTTGATCATAAAGATATACTGGTAATAAATAATAAAAGAATTCTCCAACCTTTGCTTTTCCAGCTATGCAGTAACAGAACAGTTTTAATTATTAAAAAAACTATGTCAGTGTTTGAAATGATATATAATGTGTATGTGGTGAAGAGCATCTTCTCAGACCTAAGTGGTTTTGTTTTGTAATTACCTTCAGATAAAAGATGTGAAGAATGTTGCTGTTGGCATTGTTGTATATTTTTGAAATACTTAAATGTACATAATTTAAAATGAAACAGCTACATCCACAACTGGAGTGATTAAAAGTTTCCATGTGATGTTTGTATCAGTTGTACACATCTCTATGTTAAGATTCTGAAAATTTTCACATAAATATTTTGATTAGCAGGAATTCTTGTGGCAACAGTGTCCTGTAAACAATAATTACAATAAAGTAACAGAAATGAATGTAGAAATTATTAGTGTTATCACTAAAAATCAGAAAAGTATATCAATACAAAGGAGGGCACCACAGTATATATAACAACTTTAATACTCCAGGACAACCAACCAGCACAGCTGAAGATATACAATAGAGTGCTCACACACAAGAGTTACTTATAGAAATTATAGGGCAAAGAATTACAAATTTTTAAAAATTCTGAGAAAGTTGCATAGTTATTATGGTTAGTTTTAGATTACAGTTGAATTTATAACACAGAGAAAAATACCAGTAGCTCTTAATTTGGCTTTTTTATCAACATTACATGGGCACTTTACAAGACATAAGACAAAACGTAATCCCTGCCCTTCAGGGTTTCTCAGATCTAAGAATCTGAATTTGGTTTATGAGCATGCATGGATCCAGTGCTCCAAAAACTGCAAGGTTGCATTACCTGCAGATCCCACATCACAATAGTGCAGGCTAATGCAAACCATCGAGAATAAAACATAATAATCATATTAAAATGGCCAATATACATATTTGAATAACTTCAATGCTAATTCAGTCATGGGAATGGTAATGTTCCTGCCAATCATTTCACAGCAATGGCATGGATCAGATGTATGGGATTTTAATAATTGAACATGGAAAGGAAAGGATGACATCAAATTACCCCAAACAGGAAGTTTAATCAGAAACAAATCCATGATTTGTTCTGAATTATTCTCTTCCCTCCTAAAGCAGAGAAAGGATGCTAACCACTAATGAGAACAATTGCTAATCACTGTAAAAATACATGCCGGCTCAAAAACTCTGATCATAACAACAAACAGCTCCTTGGAACATACACAAAACTGAGTTCATGTGGGGAAAAGAAGGAAAGGGAGGAGAATTTAAATAATTTCAGGAAAAAGTGATTGAAAACAATATGCTTTGCAAGCCAAACTCTTCTGATGCCTCCCACAGAACTGTCCTGGTTTCACTGTCAGGGAAAGCCAGGGCTGCTAGGCAGGCATTCTCATGTCTCTGGGACATCCCTAGAATCACAAGCATCTCAGAAACCTTTGCAGTTTGATCAGAATATTCTCCGATGGTTCTTCTTCAATACATGCAAATCCACTTTGTCCACTCTCTCCCTGTTGACAGGTAAAGGAACCTTAAAACTTGAAGGGTACTTCTTTCATGAATTTCCACAGAAAAAAGGACACTAGGTCAGCACGAGCTTGCTCAGGCCATTGTGCAGACTTGAAAATTAATTGCTCAAAAGTGTAGACGCTCCCTGAGCTTCTGTTTTGCTGGCTAGTGATCAGAACAACTTTCACAGCTATATAATATAATACTGTTGAACTTTTGTTTGCAGCCCTTGAGTTGTTGCCATTGTGTTACAAGAGATCAAACAAAAAATTATTCTTGGGCCAATTTGCACTGCTTATCTAAATATTTTTCTCTATATTAATTTCTGCTGTGTTTCCTAGACAAAAACTGAGCATGCTAAGAAAGCAAATAACAGGACAGCATTTTAGTGACATTCATGTCTAGTCCCCTTTGGGAAGAGCATTGTGTATTATTTCTGATCTAGACTGGTGAATACAATCCCATGACATCACATTTAAAAATGGCTATGATCCACCTACTGATAATGCCAAAGAGAAACTGGCTGATTTGTTCTGGGTCTTTTTAAGAAGGAAGCTGTCGTGATAAAACGAATGTCTTGAGGCTCATTGTCTACATTCAGAAAAGCCCAGTTTCAAAAGGAAATCTGTTACTTAGTATGTTCTTAGCTTTCATTTCCAAAACTGTTTAAATTAGTGCATCTGGCTGTTAGCTCATCAGATCTGATGGGCACCCAGGCTGCATTTCTCCTTTTCTTTGTCTCCTTCCTTTTTGTCTCCTTTGCCATTTTTCTTTTTTCTAGACTTTGATTTCTTTCATATAATTTTTGTTTCTTTCCCTCATTTTCTCTCTCAGCTTTCTTTCTCAGCCCATCTCATAGGTCTTTCCCATTTTTAACTCTTCCTTAGCTTTGCCTTCTTATGCTTGATTTCTCATCCCTGAAGCTATCTCACATACTTTGACTGCCCCAGCTGCCCTCTTTTTATTTCTTTGAAATATTTTCCTTAATCCTCTTCCATCTTTATTAACTTCCTCTAGTGTGTTACTGACAATAGATAACTTTTCACAAACACAGTTCTCTCTAAGCAGAGCAGTTATGGCTGTTGGCTCTCAGCTGACAGACTAACCTGTGAGAGAACACAAAAGATAAAAGCAGAAAGTCAGCAGTGACAGAAATTTTAATTAATACCAAGATCATCCCATGACTGAAGAAAACAGCCATAGAAAACTATTTGTGTCCATGGTGCCACTATGTCTCTCATGACTTTTCCCATCTGTCCCTAAGCTATCAGAGGGAATCTGGGCTTCTCCTGCTTTCCCTTCTTTGCTCACCTTGGGACAAGAAAAGCGCAAAGGTGATACCTTCATTCTTCGAAGTCAGCAGTATGATTTTATTTTTAAATATAGCCTCTGCTGCTTTCTATTTGGTATACTGTGTCTTCCTGTGCCCTTTCCAGCTATAGTTTACCCTGCTGAAATTGCTTCCATCTTGCTTAAGGTTCTCTAAAACTTGTTCTGCGAAACAGACCACGTTTGCTTGGTCTCAGTTTTGTCCTAATTATAAACCTCAATGCAGAGTGATGACATATTCTGTTCCTTTTTTAGCCACATGCTTCCATAAATGCTGACAAGTCGGGAGCTATGATAAATAGCTTTCAGCTCCATAATTTAAATTGCTGCTGTATTTACAGCAAAATTCCAGTAGATGGCAAAATGATCCACCTTATTTGTCTACTGACCGTGTCCGGCTTGACAGCACCCTCAAACCGCAAACATATCCTTTTTTGCTTTTTAAAAAAATTTTCTCCTTTCTTTCATAAAAGCCAACAAAATGTACACTAAAAATGATCCTATTTTGCTTGTCAGAATTTGCCAAGTCAATTCACCATCCTACATTCCCTGATCCAAGGAAATTAAATTTGATGTCTACTGTGTTAGGCACAAAATCCACACTGCCTCTCTGCTACATTCACTACTGCTAGTTTTGATTTACTTTTTTCTCCTCAGAAGTTTAAAACACGAAATATTGACTCACACTGTAAATGAATTTATTTTATGTAAGAACTGTAATGTATATGTGCCAAAAGTCATTAAGGTTTCAACATAATTTTGGAAATAGTTAAAATATAAAGGTATTATAAAAATAAATTTACATTTCATGTGCCTAAAAAGAACAAGATTTATTAATTCCTACAGAGAACGATAAAAATTTCGTATTTGTGAACGTGTGACAATCACAGTGCTCTCTGCTTGCATGTCTGGTTTTTCCCTCTTCGCGGCTCTGGAAACACATTCCCACTCCCACGAGGAAGTCAGATGCCTTTACAAAGCTACCAAGTGACACAGATCCACCACACGGCCTACCGAGCTCGGCCGACGCCCGCCACGCTTCCCTCCCGCCGCGACGACCCCTGTAAGGCAAGAAGCGCTCCGGTGGCTCTGCCGCGAGCCTGCGCAAGGCACCGGCGCATGCGCAACGCAGCGGCGGGGAGCGGCTGACGTCGGGGCGGGCGGCGGGGATTCGTGGGCCGACGGAGCGGCCCGGCCCGGTCCAGCCTGGCCTCTCAGGGCGGCGATGGCAGCGGCGGCTGGCGGCGGGGGCTCGGGTCCGCCCGTGGAAACACCCGTTGCCACTGCCGCCGGAGAGGCCGGTGCGGTGCTGCAGCGGGAGCCGCTGTACAACTGGCAGGCCACTAAGGGCTCGCTGCGGGAGCGTTTCGCCTTCCTCTTCTCCAACGAGCTCCTCAGCGACGTGCACTTCGTGGTGGGCAAGGGCAGTCCGCGCGGCGGGGGCGGCGGGGCCCCCCCCGGGCCCGGACAGCAGCGCATCCCCGCCCACCGCTTCGTCCTGGCGGCAGGCAGCGCTGTCTTCGACGCNATTGCTGAGGTCAGTCCGGGGCGGGCGTGGTGGGGGCCTCTGGGCTAGGGGCACAGTGCTGAGGCGGGGCAGCGGGTCTCTCCTCCCGCAGCGGGGGACCGCGGTCGACCGCTGGTGTCATTTCCTCGCTCCGCGGCCCCTCCTATCCCCACAGGGCCCATCCTGTACCGCGGGCCGCCCTGTGCCTGTCCCCGTGGGGGGAGTTGCAGACAAGACACATAACCACCTTGCTTGGCACGGAAGGTCATACTGCCTTGCCAACCCGTTTTAGATCCTTGTTGCTATTTGTCCTGCATCCTTTTCCCGAGAGAAGTGCATTAGTTTTAGGGCAGCTATTTGTCCATTCAGAAAAGTACTTTGATAGTGGTGGGTGTCTGGTTTGGCTTTTGGTTCCATTTTTAAGTAAGATGATGGAAAGTAGTGGTTCCTCTGTGTGTTGCAACTATCCTTCCACCGTAGAATAATGACTAGGAGGAGACGGAGGCTGTTGTACCAAGGCTTTTATTTCATCTGATACTTATGTTGAAATGTTATTCATCTTGCTGTTCATTTTTCTTTTTCAGCAGGGGTAATAAATTGCTGTATCTTTTTGTCAGAGTAAGAGCCATTGTAATCATGGTTACCATTTCAGATACTTTTGGGTGGAGAGTGAGCATGCAGCAGAAGGCAGTGACTAACATTTTTTTGACTCTCACTACCCAAGTGCAACCATGAGTGCAGTGATGACAAGTATGAAAAATGGGTTAGTGATTTCTGATTTGGGCAGAATGGGATCTGCTACTTCTTATGCTCATGAAACTGGGTATTTTATCCAGTATTGCTTTTTGCACAGTGTAGTGGTAAATAGAATGTATGGTGTTCATAGGAACAATTACTCGTAGCTTTCTTTGTGTACTAGGCCATGGTGTGGTAATATGACTGAACTGGTCAAGGTTTTTTCTCAAAGAAATCCCTCTGCTAAGCAAAACCTCTATAACAATATATGAAACAAACTTCTGTAATGAAATTTGGGAAATAAGTAAGATTATTGCCTGGAAAAAAATATGTAGTGTCTTGAAGCTTTTTGTAATTGGAGAAGATCCAGAGTCTTGGCAACTTTCTCATTTTTTTTGAGGCCTAACAGGTAAGAGCAGAGAAGAATCACCTAGTCGTTTTAGTAATCATGGTCACATGCTGCAGTAACTGATTTTTTAAAAACAAAGCCAAAAAACCCCAAACAACATCCCCTCCCCCCCAAAAAAAAAAAAACCAAACACCAAACAAACCACCATGAAGCAGCAATATCTGTTGTAGTTGCAAATGAACTTTTATTTTGTGGATTCTTAGCAAAGAGGGATTGGCAAGGTGAAGAGTTTGTGTAGCAGAGTGGGAGATAGTGGGGAGTCTTTCAAGCAAAATGGTTTCAAAGGTTAAAGGTAAATGACTGTAGAAGTTCTGGGTTTTTTCTATGTATGTGGAAAAAACACTGGACAGTGAAACATTTGGA
The DNA here is from genome assembly GCA_013399015.1 of Galbula dea. Lineage (NCBI taxonomy): Eukaryota > Metazoa > Chordata > Aves > Piciformes > Galbulidae > Galbula > Galbula dea. Next base: position 10,445 of record VWZX01008287.1, read on the forward strand.
TCCTTGTTGCTATTTCTCCTGCATCCTTTTCTCAAAAGAAGTGCCCTAATTTTAGGGCTAATTGTCCATTCAGAAAAGTGTGGGTAAAAAACAGTGGTGGGTAAAAACCAGTGAGAAGTGTATATAATGAGAGAAGCTTGTCTAGATAAAAACATGATCATAGAAACAGGAGAGTCACAAATGATAAGGAGATTATTTGAAAACTGTAGAAGTGAATGAAGAGGTGCTGTTAGAAGCAAACAGAAGACATCTTGTGTTGGTAGAGCTGCTATTACATAATGGCCAGAGGGCTTATTTAAGCAAACTGATTATAATTTTATCTTCTCTAAATATCACTGGGCTGATGAAGTGTTGAAACATCTCAGATTTGATAACTTTTTTGGTATGAAACACATGGCAGCTTTTTGGGACATTTTCCCATATTTTATATATATATCTTATATTGGAATAAATACACGTTACAACATGCTGTTGAAAACACATCTAAGGAGAACTTTTTTAACACAGACTAGTATTGTATACACTTTTTTTTTTTTTTTTTTAAAGCATACCAACTAAAAGATAGCCTATTCTTCTTTCCTGGTGTTGGCCAGAAAAGGCAACAACTATACCTTGCACTTGTTGGCCTCTTATCTGTCATTAGCAAATTGGTCAGATAATGATTGTTGCCTTTTAAAGGACCTTTCTTTAATCTTTGCAAAGACCAATTTGAGGTCTTTGGCTAGAAGTTTACACTGGGATCTTTGATAACACTTAGCAAATGGATGCCAACATAAAGGAATTGTTTAAGTGATACAAAAACTTTTTAGGGATAATGCACTAATTAATATTCCACAGCTTGTTTCCATTTTATTTACTCATATGGTTTGTTAGGTCTATCTCATGTGTTATATAAACACCTGCTGACAAATGCTACTTGTAAATTAAAGCCAAAGGAAAAGACTTTTTTGTGAAAAATTTTCTGATTCTTTTAAATTCATTTGATCTGTAGCTGCCCAGTGAGACTGAGTGTCATTTCTCTGTCCTATGATATAAACTTTCATCAGTGTTTGTTAGTGTTTTGTCACAAAATAGATGGTAGTTCAATTATTGTGATTATGTGGAAGAAAAAGTAGTTAGAAATGGAACAGCTTAAACATCTGATAGTCATCAAGTTATTATGACATCTGTGGTTTTGATTTCTCTTTTGGATATATTATACACAGTTTAAAATCAGCTACATTTGCTACACTACCTTTTACTGACAGGGAACTCTAAAATAGTTGGTAGAGTTCAAAACTTTAACAATAATGAACTTAAACTTTTAATTGATAGTACCACTGTAACTCCAGTAATGCATTTTAGGATTTCTTTTTACCTCTAAAGAAAGTTGGGTTAGCCTCTATATCTGAGGGCTAAAATTAACTGTAAAGATGGGGAAAGGGGAGCCTTTTAAAATTGGCTAGGGGAGAAAACTTCCTTAGAAAACAATTTACTGAGCTCAAAGGCTTAGAAATGACTGGGGTGTATCTTTTTGTTTATCACCCACTATTTCTCTTGCCTGAAGAGTTTTCAAACATCAGACAGGAATTTTTTAAAAGCAGCTGACTACTGTAGTAGTTGGACAGGTAAACCCTTAAGAGCCAAAATAATATCAAAGTCACAAAGCTTGAATCTGCTTCCCAATTAAACAGCTTTTTTGTTTTTTTTTTCTAACTATACAAATTGACTAGCAGTGATCAAGAAAATGAAAGTTGTCTCAGTAGAATTCTGTTTTAGGGTTTCATTTTGTAGTTTTTAATACGATTTTTTTTAAATTTAATTCACACTTTACAGTAATTTAACTTCATCTTTGATCATAGTATGAAGGAAAGTAACAACATAGCCCAAATTTAGCAGTATATCTTCTAAATGTCTTTGTAGAGGACTTTGGCAAGCAGTACAAAAAGGAGTAATCTTGACTAACTGGAAAGATTCCTGTGTACTTTTATAGTGGTGAAAATATTTTGGAAGATTCTAAGACTAGGGAATAAAGAAGTGCTAACCTGAGAGTAAAGAAAGGTGATATAAAATGTGTGAGGGACTTGCATAAAGTGAATGATGAAGTAGTCATTTAGAAAAATTGTTCTAGTTACTAAAAGTGTTCTTCCACTGTGCATATACATGCACCCCACCCTGATCCTGGCTGACAATAAAATTAGGCAATATTTAAAGAGCAGGTTGTTTCTGTAAGTCTATCAACAGGGAGTAGAGAAGGAAAGAAGGCAAGGGGGAAGCATAAGTGATCTTGAGCCCCTACTGAGCTAAGTGGAGGAGGAACAGTGGTATAAACACAAGGTGTGCTAGTTCAGGCGTGCCACAAATAGGAGAGTTACACAGAGACAGCTCTTGGCACATGAGCAGAAGGATTTTTAGAGAGAAGGCACACCTAGAGTTCCTCTTTTATGAGTAGATGAATGTGTCATGATCATCCATATGTATACTTAAGGGAAATAGGATTATACAGTATTCTAGAGCAATGTACTTTATTGCCATTTTTCATAGTTTTTATGGCTACCTTTTAGTTTTGCAAATTCACACTTTTTAGTATTTGCAAAAGACTACTGTCTGGCCTTGAAAATCCCAGAAAAGTATTGGCATTGTCAAGAACTTGAAATACTAAGCACAAAAACCCTGACATTGTGACTTTCATAATGTATTTGGATGCCTCTTGTCATGAGTTTCCTCAGTTTTAAAGTATGTAACTATATCAGATGTTTTGTAACTATGAGTTGTTACGCTGTGTGGTGATCCATGTCTAGAAATAGGTGAGGTCAATAGCGCCCAGTAACTCCATGCAACATACCACCTCTCCTGTCCTGAGTGAATGCAATAACAGATGGAGCCCAAAGTCATAGACCAGATGAACTCGGTGAACATTTTATGGATATTTGTCTGTTTTATAGACACTTTATGGGGAAGGAGTGGTTAATGAGGATGTGTTGTGATAGTGTGGGACCTGAGCATGATGTAAATGGTATGCAGTAAAGGGTGGAGAGTGTACTAGGTCTAGCTAGAATAGAGCTTGATTCTTGATAATACCTTGTATGTGGCTGGTTTTGATTTGTGCTGAAATTACTGTTGATAATGCACTGATGTTTCAGTTACTGCCTGAGATACTGTGCCAATTTTAGATGTCAGAACTTTGATCACTTAAGTCATGTTAGTTTGTCACTGACACACTTTCAGCTGGGGAATGTCTGACAATGTATATCCAGCAAGGGAGGGGCATAGAGCCTCAGTTCATCTGTGTGTCCTTCATGGGGTAAAAAAGTATCCTGTAGCTCATAGATTTCACATGAATGAGAAAAGCTACATGTATATGTTCTGTTGCCATATTTGAATTCCTGTTGTTTGGCCATGTAATTGTTTTAGATCATATGAGGGAAAAGCCTTCAAAATTCCTGGGAAAGCAAGGCTCAGAAAGGTCCTGTTTGGAACTGCACCCTGGTCCTTACGAAGGTGTACCGGAAAATGAACCACAAGCCGGATAAGCTCCTCTGGTGTGTCAGTTCATCGGCTTCAGATTGGACATGTTTAAGGAATAAAATCAAAATCATGTTCCAAGAACAATTTAGTGATTATTTTTATTTTTTTAAGGTAGTTTGCATAGTAATGCTGTTTTCTTTGTTTTTGTTTTTGTTTTTTTTCCACAGGCTGTTTGATGTTCAGCTCTTATGTGGCTTGGACACCAAGCATCTATAAAGCCATACAAAGAGGGTTAGGGCATTTTAACAAATATTTTTAAATCTTAAACCCAAAATCTAAATGCACTGTTCTAGTGCTTTAATGAACTACTTGTCAATTTGGTATACAAAACTGTACCTATGATGTCTTAGTTTCTTAGAAGTAAAGTTGTCAGTGATTATGACTGGCAAGTCAGCCTGCCATTTTCATCCACAGGTAATAATTTATAGCTTTTGTAATTCAATTCTAAATGAACTGTATGAAACTTTTCACAGAAAAAAAAAGTTAGCATTTAGTTAAACTCATTTCTTCAAAAAGCTGTTTGATGTAAATCCAGTTTAAAGAATTAATCTAGAGCATCAGTCACATTTCCTAAGTGATGTGAAAGCTGGCCATTTGAATGGGTTGGAGTATTGTAATGGTAAATATGTACCTGTTGGTAACTGAGGGCAAATTTAATGTTGAACACCATATTTACTTGTGTTAGCAATTAGCAAGAATTAGTTTTCTTGTAATATAAGAAATATAAACAGTGAAGAACTTTAGTTAAAACTATTAATTTCAGGTTTCTACTACTTAGTCCCATTTTTCAGACAAGTTTGGGTCCCTTGCTTTTACAAGTTTCTCCTCTTAAATACAAACTGCTTACTATTACATTAAAAAAACCCCTCTTCTAAATACACCTTTCACCTGTACATGTTGCTTGCCATTCGTTTCCAGGAGCTTCTGAACAAAAAAAGATAAAGAAAAGGCTTTGTCTTCACTGTGACATTTCTGCATTTGCTAACGTGCCCTTGTTTGTTTTATCACCTGTGTGTTAAGGACAACTGCGTTTTTGTAAATCACAGACTGTTCTTGATTGTCATCTGAAAAACATGAAATATTGCTAAGGTTATCTTCAATATCACCTGTAAGAAAAGTTATTTTTAAAAAGTTATTTTCCATACAGAACTTTAAAATAAATGTTATTATGTCTGGTCTTGAATAACAACTGTTCAGGAAACAGAGGGGTTTTTTTCTGGTTTTAGTGGAGGCTTCTATCCTATGGTTCACAGCTTATGCTGAAATCTCAACCAGTCATCTAGCCTCAAACAGTGGAGACATAGTGTTTTGTTATGGCAGGAATAAAAGAGTCAAGGTCATCTGCTAGGATATTACCTGCTTTCCTCTGAACACTAGAGAGTGGTGACTTTGTCACATTATCCCAGGGTAAGTCTGTGACACTATTCCACTCATAGCAGGGAAGCTAGTCTGCACCGTCAGTAAATTAAGCTCAGTGATATATCCACAGAGAATTATGTATTGATATTTAGAAAAACAGCTCTTTCTAGTGAATCAAAAGAGCATGCTTTCATATGTTAAGTAATTCTGTAGCTCAGCTGTTGTTTACAGTTCAGTGGCTATGTATAGCCAGTACAGCCGAATCAGTCATAGGGAGCAATATGTATTTAAAACAAATGTATGCCATTGGGTTGATGTAATATTCTTTCTTCAGCCCTTTCACTGTCTTTTTAATTTGTAAAAATGCTGTGTGGTCACCAGTTCCATCTTTGACCTGTTCTCTAAATGCAAAGAGTCTGTTACATTGTGCTTGACTGCCCCCCTCAAGATAGGTTTTTATGATCTGTATTTGTAAATTGATTTCTAGGTTTCTTTATTCAGATGAAGTTCAAATTGGTCCAGAAACAGTCATGACTACTTTATACACTGCAAAAAAGTATGCAGTCCCAGCCCTGGAGGCACATTGCGTGGATTTTCTAACAAAGCACCTCCGAGCAGATAATGCCTTTATGCTGCTTACTCAAGTAGGTAAATTTAAGCTTAGTTTTGGTTTACTAGAAAAACTGGTGTTTGGAGGGAAAAAGGCAAACATTATTACTTCACAGTGGGTTTGCTAGCACATAGTCTAAATTATGTATAAAAGTCTTGTTGCTCTGTTAGCCTTTTTGTAGACTTAGTCTCTTATTAAAGTGGATGAAAGGCTGTGGGTTTTTTAACATGCAATGGACCGAAGCCAGTTTATTCTGCAGTTTATTTGGATGAATCTCTTAATTGTTTTTTGTTAAGACTGTGCTTTGGTTCACTATAATGTATTTGATATGTACTTTTTTTAGCTATATTGCCAAAACTACAAACAAGCATGAAAGAAAACTTCCACGTAGTGCAATTATGTACTCAGTAACTCCCTAATTATGTACTCCTTTAAGAATTTAAGTGCTCTTTAAGGTATAAACACAAAGTGCTTAGACAAAGCAACCTTTTTTTTAGTTTAGATATATATTAGAGTAAAAATACTTGCTTTTTAAGATTAGTGATTTGTCAGTTTGGGGCTTAAGATGTATTTCTTTACCATTTTAGGCTCGTTTGTTTGATGAACCTCAGCTTGCTAGTCTTTGTCTTGACACAATAGATAAAAGTACTATGGATGCAATAAGTGCAGAAGGCTTTACTGATATTGATATAGGTAAGTAACTTCATGTGCCCTAAGCGTCAAACTTCTGCAGGAAACTGTAGGACACTAGAAGACTCTGTTACAGTAATCAGTTAATGTTTTGTTGTTCACTCCCGCACAGCTTTCCTGTGAGTTTTACTCCTGAGCAGTGTTCCACTGTGTTGGGTTCCCATTTGATTTGTGTCAGTGCCCCAGGGCCACCATGATAACACTACACTTTCTTTAAATCCAAAGCCTTTGCTGAGTGTTGTGCCCTGGGTCTGAGGCATGCACACCTGCTTTTCCTGTGTAACAGGGATTACACTGTTTTGTTGCTTGGTTACTTTTTTGTTACATGGTACCTCTCTATTCAGAGTTGCACAAATCAGTTATAATTTATGAAATCTGTTTAAAAATATAAATATTTAAACTGCTGGTTTCTATGTTTCATCTCTTATGAAAAGCTAGCAGTTGTAAATTTGCTTACTTAATTTCATTATCACTATGTGTCTAAGATTTTACTCCAGTTGGACTGTCTGGAAAAACTCAGACTGAAAGAAGGTATTCCAGCTGCCTAAAGAAATTGTAAAGTCATTGTTAACTCTTGTTCAGTGGGATTTGTACCCCGTCTGAGTGTTCATCTCTACTCCTGACAAATATCAATCCAAAAAGGTATTTTTTTACCCAACTGCACACATGCCTTGCTTAAATTCAGGCCATGTAAAAATTCCCAAAGATCAAAGATTCAGAATATGAAAACATTTTTTTCCAGGCTTATTTTCTGTGATATACTCAGAATTTTTGCATACCTTTTTAGTCAGAAAATGACAGATTGAGTAAGAAATACAGGAAAACCTCCTTTTGTAAAACACATGAGTACCTTGCCTCACATCCTGTGTTCCAGTTTGAAGCTTTGTGGGTGGCAATGTCAATGTTTAAGATGACTTTCATGAATCTTTAACCTGTTTTTGTGTGCACCACTGCTGCTTGTGTCTATAGTTGATCCAGATTGGCAGGTGGCTACTTGGGTCACGATATGACAATGTCATCATGATTAACTTGGCTTTTTAGTAGTATGCGTTCACTGCTTGGTCACTTCCAGTTTTGATATTGGATAATTGTTCTTACTAGATAGGTTATGTATAGTCACATTTGTAGTAATGAAGAAGAAAGTTCAAATGCTGTCTTCATAGCAGGAAAATGATTTTTTTAGTTTGGAGTTTATACACCATTGGGAGATTTCTTTAGACATAAGTTGCCTTATCTTTGTCTTATGAATGTTCTTTATGTTTACGTAAGGTTTTAAGCTTGCTTTATGTGTAGCACTGTTACTAGTTTGAATGAAAACTGATCTAAATATGTTAAATATTTTCTTCAGACACGTTATGTGCAGTTCTTGAAAGGGATACCCTTAGTATTCGTGAGAGTAGACTCTTTGGAGCTGTTGTACGCTGGGCAGAAGCAGAATGTCAAAGACAACAACTGCCTGTGACATTTGAAAACAAACAAAAAGTCCTTGGGAGAGCGCTTTCCTTAATACGTTTTCCATTAATGACTATTGAAGAGTTTGCAGCAGGTGAGTTTTGGGGTTCTTTGTCTTACTGTTAAACCATATCTCTGCACTGTTAACCTGTGAGTGGTTAGATACTTAACACTCTATTCCATTATTAATATTGTACTGATAAAAGTTGTGATGCACAAATGATAGCAAAATGCTCTCCAGAATATGCTGTGGTCATTGGAAAATATGATCATCTTCAGTTTGTGAATGTGTGATTTAAACAAAACAGTGTCATTGTTTGAATCATCTTGGAAGTTTTTCTTTTCACAGGCCCTGCTCAATCTGGAATCTTGTCAGATCGGGAAGTAGTAAATCTCTTTCTGCACTTTACTGTCAATCCCAAACCTAAAGTAGATTATATTGACCGACCAAGATGTTGCCTTAGAGGAAAAGAATGCAGCATTAACAGGTTCCAGCAAGTGGAGAGTCGCTGGGGCTACAGTGGAACAAGTGATCGGATTAGGTATGGCTTTTGAGACTGTTTGGAGGAGGGACAGTAGTGTGGGAAGAAAGGGAACATATTACTCAACTTCAGCTTTTTCGCATAAGATACAACAACGAACATGCTGGTTCTGTTTGGACGCATTTATCTTTCTCCCCCAATAACCTGGGCTCTTACGCACATAAAACACAAAGTAGTCAAAAACAAAGTTGAGAAGGATTGGGTGCGTTCTAGAGTGATTCGATGTTCACTGCATATTCCTTTTAAAAATTCCAAGTCTTAGTCTGGTTTTATTTTGAAGATACTCAAAAGAATCTGGTTATTCTTTGTTTAGTGATACTGAATGTTTTGGGTATTAGTAAAGCTTTAACCTACAAAGCAGATACCTTACAAAGCAGGTTTGTTACTATTGAAATCTAAATCTGAAGTACTATTGGAAAAAAAAGTAATTTTCAGTTCACTTCCTTACTCTCCAGTGGGAGTCTTTTTCCTTTTTGTTTGGGAGTAAGGTAACAGACCTAACACAGTTGTTGAAATTCCTTCTGTGGTTTGTGTCTCACTAGATTCACAGTTAACAGAAGAATTTCCATAGTGGGATTCGGACTATATGGATCTATTCATGGACCCACAGATTATCAAGTTAATATACAGGTACATTATATTCTATTTACTCTGCTTATGCAGAAACTACACTTGTAGTAATCGCAAAAGGTATGGTGTATATTTGGGTAGGAGCAATTGATGAGCCAGGAACCTAACCTATATCTTGTCCTCAGCAGCGGTCATAAACAGATCAGTAGGGAAAAGTAAGAACAGTATGAAACTCTTGTCCCTCCCTGCTATCCTTCAAAATCATTTTCAGTATAGGTGTTTCCTAAGATCAATTTGGCTTCTCTATTTCATAGTTCCTATTGAATCTTTCATCAGGATACTTAACCAGTCTAACCTTGAATTTCTGTAATCTTTCTGCAGAGGAATTTCACGGCTTTTTAATCTGTCAGTGGTGCACAAAATCTGTCTTTAAAGTCCACTGTGTCATTAGGATGATACCGAAAACAAGATAAAAGGTGACATTGTGTTGTGGTATGAAAGCCAAGTGTGCCCACATCTTAAATATTGTTTGTGATTCCCAATCTTGCACAGTAGGTAATTGAAGTGATTAAGGTGATAGCCCTGCTGCTTTATGAAGGGAGACCAAAAGGCTAGGACTTCTAAGTTTGTAGAGGAGAGGGCTTTAAGGAGATGTGAACAATGCTTCTAAAGTCTTGAGGGCAGTGGATATGGTAAGTATAGACCTGTTAGTTATTCACTAAACCCCAGAATACTAGAACTAGGAGACTTACTGATACTAGTAGAAAATCAAAGCACATAAGAATAGTTTTCCAATGCAAAGGATATTAAGTGTACTGCCACAAGAAGATACCCTGTTTTGAATTTGGTGGTATTTGAACATGTTAATTTATCCACCAGAAATTTCCAGAAGAAACAGAAAGGGGTTTGTGAACTCTAGCACCCCTAGTGGAACAGTTGTGGATGCTGGAGGAATGGACAGAGCTCAGATTTGTGTGCTAACCTCCAGCAACATCTTCTTTTGCCACTGTCAGCATATCAGACTGTTTGTCTGACCTGGCTGGGTACCTGTTACATTCTTAGCTTGCCTGGTACCTGTATTAAGGCTTAGAGGCTTGTCCTTGCTGAGAGCTTTTTGGAAAGATTGACATACTATTTTCTACTGATTTGGTCTTAAACAGAAGGTTGTATGTTACTGTTAGTATGAGTTCTTCTGCAAAGTTACTTCACATTTAGGTTTGCTGAAAAACACTGTCCCGGCATTGGAATCTCCCTCTCTTCTGTTGCTGGTAAATGATGTCAAGGGTTAGGGCTCTGCTAGCCACTAAATGAGTGACAGATGCTCTCTATTAACCCCTCTCCCTTCCCAAATGGAAGAGAAAGGGAATAAGGGAGAGAGACTTAAGAAATGGAAAACTGAAACTAAACCCAATATCAAACCCAACCCCCCATGATGACAATTACATCACCATCACTACTGATGCTGTGGGCAGGAACCAAATTTAGGAGCTGGATTCTAGAACTCACTGATCAGGATTGAAGGTGAAATGGTCAGAGTCCTCCTCAGATGATGGCCATTGAAGAACAGCTTGACCCTCATGATCCCTCAGCTTTATACTGAATATGTGTATGGAATGGAATACCTAATTGGTCACTTTAAAATCACCTCTCCTGTCCACTTTTCCTTGCAGGTGCAGCCTTTACTCTGTAAATGCAGAGTTAGCAGTGACCTTGCTCTGCATACCAATCCTTGGTGCTAACTATAAACATTGTTATCACTATGGGAAGCAAACACTGCAAAAGCATGCTGTTAACTCCTAAAAATACAGTTGCTTAGAAAGGACTTAGCTTAAAAGTAAAATCACTGAACAAAATTAGTTGTGTTGTAACTCAAAGCAGGACAATGATTTATTTTCTCCAGGCTCCTATGTGAACACCTTCTACTGCTGCTGCTCGCTTTATATCTTCATGCTGTTTAGCTCCCTACAGTCTGCAGTGGTTTTTTTTTTCTACTGCTGTGTTGAAAGAATGATACAACATTGGTTTTAATGCCTTCAGATAGCTGTTCCTAAGCCACCGTTTTGCCTGCGTAGTTTTATTTTTTATGTTTTAATCAATCAGTTAGAACCTTTCCATTTTAGTCTGGATACAACTTCAAGTGTCTGTAGGATGCCCTTGTTTGTTTATTTCCAGTAATGGCCTTTTGCTGGTCAGCCAGCTTTTTTTCCCTTTTCTCAAGCTTTTCCTAACAGGTGGTATGTACTGATACTGTACTTGGGCATGTAATGTCCTTCATTAGGCTGCATGCTTTTTACAGGGATTCGATCTTCTTAGTTGCTTCTTTTGAACAAGCTTCCTCATTTTCCTCTTTCAAAATTTACCACAGCTGTGGTAGATTTGCTTTTGTTGTTCATGTGGGAGTGTTGACTCTAAATATATTATAAACACTTAGTGTTTCCAGTATGAAATTTTGAATCTGATCTGGCTGATCACTCAGAACCAAAACAAGGATTATGTTTCTTCTTACTGAGCAATTGGTTAGTAAGCTCACGAAATGGTCAGTGATAGCATCTAAAAATGTCACCCCTGCTTCATGTCCTGATATGACACTTGCCTGGTCTGAGTAGGTAATGGAAGACACCACTAAAATTGTATTTCCTGCTCTTGTAGCCTGTTTTGATCTCTCAGCATATTTTAGTCAGGATTGTCTCCTAGTAATACTGATCCAGCACTGTATTTTTTTTTTTTCTTCTAATTATGGAATTTCAATCTATTTTAATTCTTATTGAGATTAGTTTTGATTTTAATTCTAAGCTTTCTAGCAAAGTATTAGCATTCCATGACTGGCACAGTTGTACTCTGCTTTGTATTTTGTAACCTGGTTATATCTCATCATATCACATTGACTTATTAGGGGTGTGGGAAATTTTATGAAAGAATTTGTGACTTCGTTTAGGGGCAGAAACTCAATTGTCCCTATCTTATTTCATAGATGACTAGCATGTGCTGAAATTCCTGGTTTGGGTCATTTCTGGACAACCTACTTAAATGACAATTTACTTGTCTTCTGTTTCCTGTTTGATTATTACTATTCTGTGATGATCCTGTACTTAGGGTAGGGATTTTGTTTGTCTCTTTAAGAAAAAATGTTGTGCCTTTCCTTTTAGTGTTACAAAAAGTATGTATCTGGAATGAGGTTTTGAAGGAATTTGTTGGCCTTCCACATTTCTCAGTTTAGAAGCTCACTTGGCAGGTGTCTCGATTGGAAGTGCCAGCAGCTTGGTTTTCTCAAACAATAAATCTATGTAAATGAGTAGCATGCACCTGATCCAAACAAAAAGGCTGATGTACTGTTATGTTCAGATGAAGGTCTTCCATCTTATACAGGTTCTCTTTATTCTGGAAGTGTCCCCAATTCCTGATGAATTCGAAGCTTTCTGGTCATATTTTTTTCAGATAGATACTTAGATCTTGTCTCTGTTTCCTCTTGGATCTGCATCACTAGTCCCAGAGAACTTTAAAATAGTGCTAATGTATATTGCAAATACAAATGTGGAAGGGATTTAGGATTTCAGGGTTATAATTGTTAATATTTCTATTGATTATGGTTGGGGAAACAAATAGAGCACATTTTGCCTAGAAAAAGGCTTCATCTTATTTGTGCAACATAAAAAATTATGTGGCAATTTAAGAATAAAATATTAAAACTGATAGGATTCTTGTTAGTGCAGTAATCATGAGAAGTGTTCATGTTACTCTGAAGCTCTGATATCCAACTTCTGCAAGAGATGTTCAGCAGCATGGATCAGAATTGTTATCCAAAATGAGAAGTGAGGCATCTGCTGTTACTACATCTTAGCTAGTGATTGCTATTTGCCACTAAAATTGAAGGTAAAAGAAATAATACATAGTCTAAATGTAACTTTTATACTGAATCTAGAACAGAAATAAATTGTATAAAACAAAGCAGTGCAAGGTCAGGTTTTCTTTGAAGAATATATCATTGACTGCTGACGTTATCTGAAAAAACCCTGTTTTCTAAACTAGCCCCAGCCAGCAAATATGCTTCCCTCATGTGGGCTGGGTAGGTTTATGAAGATCAGCAATTGTAAGTACAGGATTAGATGTAGCTTATGAAGGTCGGAAGCTGAAGGTCAAAGTGCCATTTTTCATCTAAGCAAAGACTAATGTGGTTGGAACAGTGTTGAATGTGGCCTACAGATTCAAGGACAGCCTGTGTAGAACTCACAAGCTGTCATTCAACGCTCTGCTGGGCCAGCCCTAATGTTATTGGGAAATGACATCTATTTTCCACTTCTGAGATTGCACTACTGTTGCAGTTAAACTGGGTGGAGTAGGCAAGTGTTTGCTTGTAATCTTCTAATATGCATACAATAAGAACCTTTCTCAACCTTGTAAACCTAAAAATGCTATTTTCATGGTTTTTTTTGTACAGATAATTGATTATGAGAAGAATCAAACACTAGGACAAAATGATACTGGATTTAGTTGTGATGGAACAGCCAGTACATTCAGAGTCATGTTCAAAGAACCTATAGAGATTTTGCCATCAGTTTTCTACACAGCTTGTGCAACATTGAAAGTAAGAATTCCTAACAGTACAGAAGAAAACATTATTTTGATGCAAGACTTGTTCTTTTCTGTCTTCTGATGAGAGAGTGTCTTGAATTTCTTTTTAGTGCTAAACTATGCCCTTCTTCAACTCCACTTGTAAGACTGTTAGATCTCTTCTGTGTCACAGCACAGAATTTATAACTGGATCCTTAGTGCCTTCACGCTTTCTGGCTTGATGGAAGAGTTACTAGAATGAGCCTTAATAGAAATCACTGATTCTGGGTGGGCAAAAGCACTATCTAGAATATTTTATCTGGCAGCTCTCTATCAAAATTCTATCAAGGATATTCTCACCATTAACTAGAGTCAAGAAAACTGAAAATGCCGTTTTGGGAAGAATGACTTGCTCTAGGACAGTCACTGCTTAATGTAATGAATCAATGAATGTATTCAGTGTTTTCTCAAAGATCTTGTCATATTCTTTTAAATATAATTCCCTGTACAGAAGTCAAAGTTGAGTGGGTTAGGATAAGTGTTGCACATTAAAAGAAGCTGAGGCAGGGAACTAAGTGAGAATATGGACAAACCTGTATGACAGGAGAAATACTAGAAAATATTTATCACCAGCTGGATAAAATAAAGTGGTTTATGTTTTTTGTTATTTAGACATAGGGCATTTGCTTCTGCTGTCCATGATTTTGTATATGAATCTATATACAAAGGGTACAGAAATTTTATACTACTAAAGTAATCTAAGTCAATAGTGTTTGAACTTCAACATTTTGTGGGTCTTGCTGCTCGCTCCCATTAAGTTGCTGATCTCCTGTGGTGTCTTTCAGGGTCCTGATTCCCACTATGGAACAAAAGGTCTGAAGAAAGTGATACATGAATCTCCTACTGCTAGCAAAACATGCTTTGTCTTTTTTAGTTCACCAGGTAACAACAATGGTACATCAATAGAAGATGGACAGATACCAGAAATAATATTTTATACATAATTTCACTTAATCACCTTGAATGTGTCAGTGTATCAGTGGAGTTCAGCTCACTGCAGCAGTTAAATTCTGTGAAATTACTGAATGTGTGAAAACAGAATTTGAGAGGTACCAGAAAAGCCATATTCTCTGCATTAATTGGCAGAATGTTATTCAGCTTTTCCTCTTGCCAAAACATCATGTGGAGTAAGTACTCTGTATATTGAAGAGATTGTTTTAAGAAGTATCATATGATAAATGGCTTTGTATTTTTCACCCCTTCATTTATCATGTAGTAAAATTCATTTCTCTAACTGGAAAAATCCTTTCTCATTATGAACTTTTCTCCAATCTGTCCTAAAAAGACAGTAAAGCTGCTTCTCTAGTCCCAGTTTACACTTCTTTCCCAAATGACCTTGGAATGACCCTATGGACATGACTTGCTACTGTTTCAGTGGGTTTTTTGAAGTATATTAAAGCTGGATTCATATTGCTATTATCTTAACTTTTTTGGATGAGCCATAGACAATTAATGGCCAGCAGCTGCACTGAAAAAAAATACTAAGACAAATTCAGCACTAAACAGATCTTTCCAGAATTTGTCTTAACTGAGAAGGGCTGTTTTGGAACATGGAGCTGGTTATGGAAATAGCCACTGTATATACATACATATGTGCCTATAAGAAAATGTATAATGTGAAAAGGAGAATACAAGACTTGTAATGATGTAATTTTATCAACATTCTAATACTAGAAAAAAGTATAAAATAAGGATTATTTGTGTGCAACTAGTTTAACAGGTTGCATACACTGATTTAATGGAAAAGATGTATGTATATAGTGTTCAATGTCTTGTAATATGTACTTTGTATTAGTAGAATGTCTTCATGTACGAAATCCTGTACCCTTCCCAAATTATACTAAAACAGTAATTTGAGAACACAGGAACAAAAACCAAACAACCCACCCTCATCTCTTTCATAGTTTCTGTCTGCGTCTTTCCGGGACGGGGCTCGGCTCTCACGCTCCAGGCTTTACAAGCCCAGTCTGTCGACTCTCCTGCTCTGTGCGGGGCGTAAGCATCAGTCTTCTCCCCTTGCCGTATCAGGGGGCGCACGGGCCCGAGCTGCTGGCAGCCAGGGACAGGGGGCAGCTGATCAGCTGCCGTCGGGCAAGGTCGGGAGAAGCCAGCAGAAGCAGCCGCAACCGCAGCGTGCCCTGCGAGCGCGGGTCCGCCGGCCCCGCCCCGCCTCGCCTTTCCCGGGGCCCATCGGGGCTTGCGCTGCCCGCGCAGCTCTGCTCCCCATGGGCGGCTGGGGCGGAGCGCGCAGGCGCGGCTAGGGGCGGGCCCAGCCGGTGTTGCCGGAAGGTCCCGCTGCGCTATGTTGGCGTTCGCCGGCTTCCGGCGGCTGCTGGCATCGCTCGAGCGGAGCGGCGGCGGGGCAATGCCCAGGAAGGTGCGGACGGGAAGCCCTTGGGGGATAGGGGCGGGAGCAAACAAGGGGCGCTCTCGGTGACCGGGCCTGTACCTCTGTTTCAGGGAAAAGGAGCCGGGAAGGGGCCTCCGGAACAGGGCGCCGCCGCTGCGGGACCGGTGTTGGCAGCGGGCGAAGGCTGCGTGCGGGTGGCGGTTCATGCCAAGCCTGGTTCCAGGCGCAGCGCCGTCACAGGTGGGGCTGCCGGCGCGGCCGGTCTGCCGCTCGGGACGCGGCTTTGCCCCTTGGCGGGGTCTCCGTAGGGCCTGTTCGCGGCTGTGCCGAGCTGAGGCCGCCGGGCGTAAGGGCGGCTCGGGGCGCTCGCCGGTACCGGGGAAAGATGCTCCGGTTGCGTCTGAAGAGTGGCGCGGGTTGCCCTTCTCGCTCCAGGAACTACCGCCGGTACCTGGGGACGCAGGGGACAGGTGGTGTTTCTGACGTGAAACATGGTTGTCTAGGGAGTTCTACAGCTTATCTCCGCTGACCTGAAAAAAAAAAAAATCATCGGAAGACTAAAGAAAATAGTAGTTTCATACTTTTCTGACCAGAAGCGGGAGCATTTCCTTCCCACTCCCCGGTAGGTAACGGTAGGTGGTGCCGTGAGCACGGTGTAAAGTCCTCTGTATGGATTGTGTTTGAAAGGCGAACAGCAAACGCTTGATCAGCACTTTGGTGTGACAGGAGTGATTTTGTGCTTGCTCTTTGTATCCTAAGAGTTTGTGCGGTTTTATTTGAGCTGTAAAAGTTTGATGTAATAAAATGGTTTTTCTCTCCACAAATCTGGATTTTCTTATGTACAGATTAGAGCTACTTTTGATGTGGGTATGCGTGTGAGACTAGTGTGGTGGACTGTGGTAGAGCGTCCAGGCTTGACTGGCAACACATAATTCTCTTTGGGCAGACTTATTTATTGTGGGATTTGGTGGTTGGTTGGTTGGGGTTTTTTAGTGAGGTAACCTGATTTTTGTTATGCTACATGACACCAAACTAGACTAGACCTGAATCAGAATGGACAACATAGAAAGGGACTTAGAGCAGTACCCTGGTTGTATGAAAAGTGGTAATTCATGACTGTTCTGATACAGGTCTGAAGGCTTCGCTGTTCTTTGCTTCAGAAAATTACCTTTGTTTGTACTGACTAATGGTGTTAGCTTAAGGGAGTTTGTGGAGTGTGAAAGTGTCGTTACCTGCTAAACTGTAAGTTTATTTGGTTTTAAATGTTTTTGAATGTACTTACTGTTTTTTCAGGAGACAATAACTACATGTTTTGAATATTTTGAGCATAAAACCCTTAAAATGTTTGTTATAGATGTGACAGCCGAGGCAGTAGGTGTAGCTATTGCTGCACCTCCGTCAGAAGGGGAGGCAAATGCTGAGCTGTGTCGCTACCTCTCTAAGGTGCTTGGAGTGAAGAAGAGTGAAGTTATTTTAGAGAAGGTACTTCATTTTTTTTTTCTTTCAGTCTTGTCCTGCTGCAGTTTAAACTCAAGATTTTGAAACTTATGAGTACAGGTAGCTGCTTTCCAAGTTTAGTCTAAGTGACACTTCAAAGGTCTTTTAATTGACTTAGTAGAGTGATTCATTGAGATCAAGCCTAATATAGGAGTAACCACAAGTGATCTTGAGAACTTAAATCAGAATAGTTTCTGTAATAATGTATTTTCCAAATTTGTGTGGTTCATGTTTTCTGTGTTCTTCAAAGGTTTTCTTGTTTTTATGTCAAATAACGTTCACAAAATTTGTGTTTTGTAGGGAATTTGCATTTTATTAATAACTTTTTTTGAAGTAACTTCTGTATTTGAGTGAAAATTTTTTTATAACTGTCACTCATAAGCAAGAGCATGTGTAAGCACTTGGGTTATAGCTGGGCCTCAAGAGTTTCATTGCATTAGAATTTACGTTTCTTGACTTTGGCAAGCGGAAGCTCTTTGTTTTATTCATTGCACTGAATAAACAATTTGTTTTATTAATTCATTGTTCTTAAAGTCAGTCTTTCCAGTCATACTCATTTACAGTTTGTGAATATAAGAGCACAACGAAAACTGGTGCCTTTTATTTTTGTCTGTTGATTTAATGAATAGTTACAGAAGTCTGCTAAAGGATAATGGTAAATGGCAGTGTGATCAATGAGCTGAGCACTGTTGCCAGAAGGCAGAGATGCAAAGATTTGAGTCTTTCTTTTGTGTTTTTCCTGAATCATGTGCAAACTGCTTCATTTGTTTATCAACATTTTACAGATAACTGTTTTTCTACCTTGCAGGAGTGTTCAACATTTAACTAGGTTATTCTCATAAGTGCTAGGCAGAGTTGCACATAAAAGGGGCCAGTGTTGTCTGACGGTTTTGACTCGGTTGTTCTGACCTACAGTGGCTAAATAATTATACAGCAGTGTTTGTTTGTCTGAAGCCACTGTTTGTTTTCAGTGAAGCATTGTGATAGAGTGTGTCTTTTTGCTGTGTGACTCTGGATGTTCTTTTAGGTTGCAGGTAATGTGATTTCATTTAGCGGATGCTATCAGCCTGATAGCTTAAGAGTAACTAATGCTCTGTGGGAGACAAGTCTGAGGAGAGAGCTGAAAGTACACAGTACACACAAACTTTGTTTAAAAAAAAAAAAAGCAAATCAGTTGGAGTCTTGCTCTGAGGTGATACAAGTGAATTATGGAACCTTGTCACTCCTTGCATTTCTTTCTTGCCTGTAAAAAGAGCACCAATTCAGGGCATGCTCAAGCTGTATCTAGTTTTAAAAGAGTAGATAAGGCATTGTTTTCCACCTTACAAATAACTAGAAAGGACGTTGCTGAACTAGCCTTTACTGCTCTTAATTCTGCATAGTCACACTTGAAGGATTATTTTTAAAGTACTTGATTGTTGGCATTACAATGAGAATTTTTTGGAATATGTATTTGGTGGGGATTCTCTGAAAGATTTTAATGTTTTGTATGTGTGTGTGTCTAAACCAGGGTGGTAAATCGCGTGAAAAAGTGGTGAAGATTTTGGTATCAATGACACCAGATGAGATTTTGGAAAAACTGAAAAAAGAAGCTTCCAGTTGACCAAAAACAAGAGTGAGAAATAGAAAAAGTGCATCTTGGTAAATGGACTGATGTTCTTTCTTATGTAAATCTAGTCCTGCTGAGAATGTGGGTAATGACTAGGGAAAGATACTTCTTCCCTTCAGCCCCCTTTTCATAACATAGTGCTGAATAGTTGAAGTTTTTGTGGAAGTTTGGTTAGAAAAACTTGTCTATACTGAGGCTTTGTATCTGCTTCTGGAGCCTCTGGAGAGTTCCCTGTTGGGAAGACTTGTTCCCTTTCCTGATCCCAAGCAAGCAGTTTAGCAAACTTGTTCTAGGCAAGCAAACTTTGGGTAATAAAATGAAGGAGTTAGTGACAGGCTTCAGTGTGACGAGTGGTACAAAAGGATAAGTCTGCCTGGATGGTAAAGGCCCTAGAAGAATGTTCTCTTCAACATCTAGCAGCAGTTACTGGGTGCAGTTTTGCAGTATGTGCACACATGTATATCTAAAATAAACATATTTGAAGCCAATATGCTGTTGTTGATCATGCAGGCAAGCTACAAGCAGAATGGCCAGAGGAACTGAAACAAACCCAAAAGTTTGCAGCATGAAATACTGCCCCAGAATCTGGTACTTACATACACGGTGTCACTTTGTAATAGTCTGTAATTAGTTTCCTGAAAAGTAGAGATATATTCACATATCTTTGCCAAATGTATGTCATGTGTAATGACTGTTTTTAATAAAAGGTGCAAAAAGTATTACCAAACTGCGTTTATATTTTTACCAAAAATACATTGATTCCTAGAAGTCACTTATTAGAATGCTATTTTAAAACAGGTTTTTTTACAGTCTTTCCTCAATTTAAAACTGGGTTGTATTCCAACCTGTAGAGAGCTGAGCAGAGTCACTTGTAGAACAGAACAAGAACCCTGAAAAAAACCTAGACAGCATACTTCAGTCTCAGAGCTAATGAGAAGGCTTAACTTCTCTCTTTATCGTGCTTCAGAGGCTGGAGTGAGAATTAACTTAATATTTCCCAAAAACGTGTGATATTGCACATCTCTGGCAGGAGTTTGCTTTTTCATCTGCATCATTGCTGATGTCTGAAATTGTCCTATCTTTTCTATGGTTGTCATATTTAAATATATGTATATGTAAGTGTGATGCCAAAAGTAAAAAAGAAAAACTGTTCTTAAGGTTGCTTACTGTTTGTCATATCTTCTCTTGAAAACCAATATTATGAATGAATAAGTTACAGCTGAATTTCTTTGCCAGCTTCAGGCAGTGCAGACTTCATAGCTCATAATTTAGTTATTTGTGGATGAAAGTGTTTTGCTTTAGGAAATTCTTTCTGCTTCCTGTTGTCCTAAATATTGCGACAGTTGTTTTTATAGTTAGAGAACTGGTGCTTGTCAAGATGACAGCCTTCAAGGTGACTCATTTTTAAAAATGTTATGAAAAATGTTACTTTCTTGTTTGGAGAACTGAGTCTAAACTGTGAATGGTATTTGCTTAATGGTTTGCATCTGGGTTCCTTATTTTCTCAGGCTTTTGGACATTGCCTCAGTTGCCTTTTCTTTCTTGCCATTTTCAGTCTGTACAGACTGATTTTGTTCTACTATTCAGCCAGTTTTGGTTCACAGTTCCTTGCTGTTTCACCTATTCTTGCCCAGCAGAGGCCTACCATGTCTTGCAGAAAAATTAAAGCAAAGAAGGCCAAAACTGTATGGTTGGTTGGGATTTTTTTGGTTTTGTTTTGGGGGGTTTTTTCTACACTTTTTATTTTGAGTAGAAACCAGCAATCGAGACTGGAGAATCCTGCATTCTGAGTTGGATCCTGAAACAGCCATTACGAAGATTTCTTGGGAAGGTAATACCACATCATATGCGTTATATACTATATTGGTGTTATGTATTACACTTCCCTGTGACTTCAGACCCAGAGTGAGGGAGGAGCTGGCTAGGCAGGTACAGTCTCTCAGATGCATTGGTGTTCAATGATTATCTGCAACAATAGCCAATTTAATCTTTCAGTTCCCTCTCTTGTCTTGTCAACATGTTCTGCCTAGATTTTGCTAGCTAGGTTTTCCTCCAGAGGTTTCACCTTTCCAAACACCTTCACCTAGCACTCTGTATCTTTTCTTCTTACTCTGTAAAAGTAACTTGAAGACAAATACGGTTGGTGCCTGGAGTGTGTTATGCTGTCATTTTTATGTGATGTGATTAATATTGTCATATTCATCATGTGACAATCGGAAGACAGGCACTGTTCAGCTAGGAAGTTTCTTAGCCCTTGGGATAACAACCACTGTGCTCTCCTCCCTAATACATTCCTGTTTTCTGTTGTATTTACAAATGTGTGTATGGGGAGGGAGGAGCCAGTTCTCTAATGCTGATTTTGTGCTTGGCCAAGCCAAGTAACGTTTTATTTTGTCTGGATTGTGGTATGGCATTTAAGACTCACAGAGTCATGGAGTGGCTAAGGTTGCCACAGGTCATCTAATCCAACCTCCCTGCTCTAGCAGGGTCCCCCATAGCACATTACTCAGGACTGTGTCCGGATGGTTTTCGAGTATCTCCAGAGAAGGAGACTCCACAGCCTCTCTGGGCAGCCTGTTCCAGTGCTCAGTCACCATCAGACTCGCTTTAATCTGTCCAGTTCAGTCATCATACGTCATTTTTTCAAAACTCATTGCAGTTGGCTATTTTTTAGGAAGCAGAATTATTATTGGTGATATGTATTGAAGCCCTAGCTTCTGTTACACGAGATGTTACTTGGTTGAGGCCTCAGTGATTGTATAAAAAAAGCCATGGCAGATGGAAGCCTCAGTAGCAATCAAAGCAGAGGAATTCTTGTAGTAGTAGTTACCTGTCTCACTTAAGAGTGAAACAGTGGACTAGCTAGCTGTGGCAAATAAAGCCTTTGTGTGCTGGGAACAGAGGATTTATGTAGTATGAGTAATCAAAATTATTTTAGAAGGGTAGGGTAAATGCTGGAGTGTTGCTGTATCTAATATCTGAGAGCCTCTTACATCAATGTTTGTTGCAGTCTTCCAATTAGATCCACAATATCTTGGCTGTGGATATGTGTATCCTGGTGAAATGCCTGGAAGGCAGGAAGTGCTGGTCTATTGTTCATCAAAACTGAGGTATAGAAGAGTTAAGCATCTTGTGTGACTAAAAAAGTCAGTGCTAAAACTGTGACTTAGGCCTAGCTCTTTCCAATCTTGTATTGAAATCCTAACTCTCTCTTCATGAACGCAGTGAAATATCTTTAATTCTATTAAGAAATGTGATAGCAAATACCCCTAACTCTTTAGTAGAGTGTTTTTAATAGAACAGAGCTTTGTGATCCTGTAGGAGGCTTCTTCCAAGAAGTTTGAAACACATTTCACATCCCCTCTCTCAACATAAAACTTAAGTCTGATTCTTAGACCGCTTTAAAATCATTGTGGTGCCAGTTGCTACTCTCCTTTTACTTGTTGGTTTCCACTATATCCGTGTACATTAAGCTACCTGATTACTCAACTACTTGAAATTCTGCTATTGACTCGAGCACTCTCCTATGTAAAATCTGTCTAATGGTGATTTAATATCTTACTCCTTGTAGACCTGGGCAGCCAGTGCATTCTTTTATAGCATTATTTAAACATTAGCAAAATAGAAGTTATCAGAATAAATTCTGTGCCAAGCAGTCTTGCGGCATAGAATGGTCTTGGTCTTTCATCCACTGGGTTACATTTACTTTTGAAAGTAGGTATGTGCTTTTATTGCAGTACTGTAATGTGCTAATTAAGGACATTCAGTTGTACCCTCTGAAGCTGGCCTCTTTGCTCTTTTGCTTTCAATCCACTGCATTTATCATTTGCAGCACATTCATATCTCTGCTTTTAGTCCCAAGTGTTTCTAAGTCCCCATTTCTTCAGGTATTATCAGTCTAAATAATCCTGTATAATTGACAACTTTGTCAATAACTGGCAGTGGCAATTTACCAGAAAGCAGAGTTTAATATCTTCCTCTTTCAGGCTCCAGGAAGATAGATACACCTGATCTTTTTGCTCATTATTTCACATCTCACTGTTTTCCCTTTCGTACTGTTTATTTGCATGTGTAATGTTTGAACCAACTGAGTCTGTTTTTAAAATTTTTTACTTCAACCTGCTATATTCCCCTCTTTGTTTCTTTGTCTCAGGAGAATGGTGATTCATTCTCATATTAGCTATTATAAAAATGTGCTCCATTGTCTTCTGGGAACACCCGCATCTAAAGTATATCTTGGTTATTATTCTTCCTGAAGGCTGCTGCACTTAGGGCAAAGTCTTGTTAATGTAACCAAGGCACAATAAACACAGTCAAAAAGCTGCTGAAGAAGTTAAATACTTGCCTGAAAGGAGTCTGATACTTCTCTAAAGGACTGGGAACTAATTTCTTCCTGGTCCTTTCTATATTAGTATTCTTTCTGCTCCTTTTTATATTAGTTTTTCAAGTAATTGTTACTGAGCCATGAAGAATTTTGATTTCATCTATAAATGCTGCATTTGTTTGTTTTCACCTTGTTTCAAGAGCTGTGGAAGTTCAAGTGATGATGTCTACCATACAGTCTTACTGCAGCTCAAGGCTCAGGTTTTGCCATGTTGTTTAAATAACATTTTGAGTCCCTATGTCTGAGGTAAGGCAGGTGGAAAGGGAAATATATTGAGAATCAGTTTAGCAGTTGGTCACTATAGAAACACACTGTGAAGAGAACAGTCAACCATGGACTAAGGAGAAAATGTTCACATGAACAGAGGGTCAAAGTGTCAATTTGGGCTGCTCAGATAAAGCAGTTGTTTGCCTTAAGAGAATAACTGCAGTTTTAAAGTGTAATTCTGGGTTGATCATCAAGTTGTTTCACCATTAAGTTGCCTTTTTTCAATTACCTAGTATGTATGGAGTGCACATGGGAAGGGCTGCAGCATGTTGTTCCTTTGGCCAGGTATCATTGCTGAGGCATAATTTATTAAAAACTTGAAAGCTTTCAATCTATGTTAGAACACACTTGGTGCCCATCTGTCTGAAAGGGACATTAGCAAGTTGAATTTTATAAAACAAGCTATTTCTATGGAACCTTTTGTTACCAGTGCTACTTCCAATAGCTTGTCTTAAAAACAACAACATTTTCTGCTTCTTTTCTGGTGTTCAGAAGGTCTGTGGGGTTAAATTTGATAGCAATATCATCACACACGTAGAGCTCAAGCAGCCACCTTCCTGAAGTCCCTGGGCCCTGGGTTCATGTGCCTTCTTGCTGCCCCTCACGTTCAGTTTTGCTGCTGCTGTTGTGTCATGTAGGTGCCCTGCAGGAGGACCGGGCTCTCTAGGGTTGTTTCTGATCTTTGTCATATCAGCATTGTTGGCTGATGCTTATCTCTTCAGATGCTACTGCATTTCTTTTTCTATTTTTTTGGGCTTGACAGCTCTCTGAGATGTGTTCATTGTGGAAGGGGGAAAAAGGATCTTGTGATATAACTGTGCAATCAGAGGGCAAACTTGTCCCTTCCACTGAGGCCCTGTGGCAGCTGTGTAGCCTCCTGGCATTTATCCTTTAATGAATTTCCTTCTTTTGTCTTCAGTAAATCTGACAGTAATCAGCTAGCATGTATGTGAGGTCATGTTCCTGCTATGAGGAAAGATTGCTAGGATGCATTTCTGAATAGACAATTTTCTTCAGTTTCTTAGCTGCCTTTTTACAGTGGAAGTGCAGTCTGTTACTAATAAACCTGATAAGTTCATGGGTTGTGCTGTGGAATTTTTTCATGTTGTTTGAAAAACCTGATTAAGCATATTGCTGACTGAATATAAATGCTAACACATAGAGGGGACGAGCAAGGCAAATTGCATTTGGCTGATTTTACTTGATAAAAATGTCTGATCCTGCTCAGTCACTTTCTTGCTGTGTTCGTGTTCAGCTACTAAATCAGACAACGAGAGCTTTTTGTTAAATAGTTTCAAAAGATGATCAGCTTATAATAATGTTCTCAAACCATAGGACTTCTGTTTGCTGTGGTTGCTGTCACATATGAGAATATTTTCTTACTTTATTTAATACAGTGCAGGCAATATTTTTGACAAAAGATGAGTGTGAAATTAGAGCATCTGAAAACACTAATTGACAATAGGTGTTACTAAATTGTGAATGCATGGCAAGACCGGTCTTTCAGTAGCCAAATGTTTGTGTGTGTAAAAGTAGAGATGGTCTATGATCTACTTAAACACAACTTTCAGTAGTCCAAAAAGGGCATAAATTCTAAATCTGCAAAAAATGAGTAGAGTGAGCCTTTCAGTGGAAGGTTGGTGTACGTGTGTTACACACTTAAAGGAACACAAAAAGAACATGTTAACACCGGAGCTTTCTGCCAGCATTAGGAGGTTGCCATTGCAAATCTGGATTTGAAAGTACTGTTTCTTGGATCTTTCTGTAAGATATGTCCTGGTCTGGTTAACAGACATGGGAGAGATTCGAGGTTTATTTCTGAGAGCAAAATTAAGACACAAACGAGGTCAAATGCTGCAAATCAATTAGGGTTTATTGAAACAAGAGAGATGAAGCTATAGGACACTAGGACGGAGAACAAGAGAGAAGAAAAATTAAGCTGGTGATAGAAAAGAGAGCAGCAGGGTATAGTTACACCATCATGGGATTGGGTCCCACAGCATCCCGGGGGTCTGAAGTCTTCAGGTCCTTCAACAGCAGTGGATGATCGCCATTTGGGGGCTGTTTTTTCACAGTTTTTATAAGGGGTTTACAGGATACTTTCCTGGTTATCTCCAAGGCAACAGAATGTTTCACACATTCCCTGGTCATAAACTTTTACAAGATGCCCTTACATCTAGGCCTTATCTCTCCCGTGGTGTTCGCATGAGTAGTCAGGCCCAATCACCGTGCATATACACGCAGTCAGTGTCTGTCTGAGGCATTTAATTTAGTGTCCGATATTTGGTTGGAGTGTCCACTATCACCTTGGAAAGTCCTGGCATTATCTGAGCTCCCCTTTTTCATGGGTGTCGCACTTCATTTCAGTTTGACTTCAAACAGTGCCTCAATTTAACAACAGTTTTATTTCTGATAAACACCAGCAAGCTTTGAGACATATCTCAAGCAGAAAATGCAGTCTCTCACAAGATAGACCTCCACAAGAAACAGAAAATTTTCTGCGCCACTGTTAAGTCACAAGGCTGTGAAGCAAAGTTCCACTGAAGCGTGTTTTATTGGAAATGGAGTCTAAAAACCTTTTCTGTAGAAAACCTTTGCTTTCTCAGCTGCATATGATTCTTGCTCACTTCAGTGAATCTAGCTGGTCTTTTTACCTGGGGAAGAATTTAATGGAGTGTTCCAAGTTTTACATATTTAGGCTTATAAATTTAAATTAAACTGTAGTTATCCTGGTAACTACAGGCCTGTCAGTCTTACTTCAATGGCTGGTAACATTATGGAAAGGGTTGTTTTGGGAAGCATTGTAAATCACCTAGAGGGCAGTGTGGTCATAGGTCACAGCCAGCATGGTTTCATTCTGTGATACTGTTTCTCACAGCATCCTCTTGGATAAGATGTCCAGCATACAGGTGGATAATCACATCATGCAACGGGTGAGCAGCTGGCTCGCGGGTTGGGTGCAAAGTGTTATAGTTAATTGGGGTTACATCAGGCTGGAGCCTGGTCACTTAGTGGGGTTCTGCAGGGCTCCATCCTTGGCCCAGTACTATTAAACATCTTCGTAAATGACCTGAACACAGGACTTGAGGGGATAGTTAGCAAATTCACATGACAAAACTGGGAGGAGCTGTTGATTCCCTTGAGGGCAGTGAGGCCCTACAGAGGGACCTTGATAAATTAGAGCATTGGGCAATCACCAGTGGCATGAGGTTTAACAAGGGCAAGTGTTGGATTCTACACTTGGGATGGGGCAACCCCAGACATGTATAAGCTGGGGAGCAGCAGTATGGAGAGGGACCTGGGGGTCCTTGTCAACAGCAGATTGAATATGAGCACTGTGCCCTGGCAGCCAGGAGGGCCAACCATGTCCTGGGGTGCCTCAGGAACAGCATTGCCAGCCGGTCAAAGGAAGTGATTATCCCACTCTACTCTGCACTGGTGTGGCTGCACCTTGAGTACTGTGTGCAGTTTTGGGTCCCACAATATAGGAAGAATATTGAGCTGTTGGAGAGTGTCTAGAGGAGGGCTAAGAATATGAGGAAGGGAGTGGAGGGGAAACCTTATGGGAAGCAGCTGAGGTCACTTGGTTTGTTTAATCTCAAGAAGAGGAGATTGAGAGGAGACCTCATTGCTGTCTTCAACATCCTCACAAGAGATAGTAGAGGGACAGGGACTGATCTTCTAAATCTGGTGGGCAGCGGTAGGACTAAGGAAAATGTGATGAAGTTGAGTCAGGGGAGCTGCAGGCTGGAGATCAGGAAAAGATTCTTCACCCAGAGGATGGTTGGGCTCTGGAACAGCCTCCCCAGAGAAGTGGTCTCAGCACCAAGCCTGACAGAGTTGAAGAAGTGTTTAGATAATGCTTTCAGGCACATGGTGTGGTTCTTGGGATGTCCTGCATAGATTTAAGAGCTGGACTCGATAATCCTATTGGGTCCCTTCCAGCTCTGTTGATACTATGATACAAGTTATTTTTATTAGTTAATTTTCAGATCTTAGGTATTTCCAGGCTGGGTTTTAGACTTTGTCCTGTGGTTTTCGAATGGGAGGTAGCTTGATGAGACTCTGAAGTAACAGAACTTGTTCGTTTGATTCCTAAGTTTGCATACTAGGTGAACTTCTGCAATCCAAAAATAAAGAAAATAAAGCATGATGGGGAAAGGGGTGGAAAAAAGGGGGTGGGGGAAATAATTTACATTAATCAAAGGTAAATTATTGGGCTAGGAGCAATTTTGCTTAGCTTGTTTGAAGTATTTGCTGCCTGCCCTTCTAAGCTTTTCTGGGGAGGAACATGCAATAGACTAGATGTTTTATAGCACCTGCTTTGCTATTTAGTATTCAAGTCAGAATGGAGAAAAAACCTGTCAAGTTTTCAAAGACTGTAACTCTAATATTTGCAATATAACTTTCACAGTTATTTTTTACTTGCAATCTATGAATCTACGTGGGAAAAGGATATTATCTATGGCACTCAGTGTGAATTCTCAGCCCTTAAATGCCAGTCTGAAATTTTTCAGGAAGGAAAGATGTATCTTCCTGCATGAGAGATTCATGTAATTTTCATTTATGGATAATATAGAAAGAACATCTACTGATGCTGCTGTTATTTAGAGTTGTGTAGGTTAAAATACAAATTCAGATGGAAAAGTTGGTAAGCTGCTTGTAACTAGTTCATCTTGTTTGAGTAAATTGATTTTGCAAAGGAAGCTTCGGTTTGCCAGTATTTTTTCATTATGGTGACTGAATTATTATCCGTCACAGCAAGTCAGGCCTAACAGTTTGTAATTGCTGTGAGAGGCTGGTACATCCTCTTGACACCAGAGTTGGCCAACTGCAACTCCCAGGGTCTTGTCTGCAGAGCTTCGTCCTAAGTATTGTGAAGTCTCCCACAGGTTTCACTTACGCTAAATTGGCAGCCCTGGGAGCCCAGCCTCCAGCCTGTGACAGTGGGAGGAGCTGCTGCCAGAAGTGCTCTTTCAGGTTAGTGGATACAGTGAGAGTTTGTTCTGCAGGAGAATATAACTGTGGACTGTATTAGAAAATGTTTCCAAATATGAGACACAGTTCTATTTCTGAGTCAGAAAAGAAAGCGTTATTTGAACTTGGATAAATAAATACCCATCCTTGCCAGTTTTCATCTCTGAATTTTAAACCTAGCCCCTCTGCTGTATTAATTTCCACTGCTGAAAATGTACAAATGCCGGAAAGGGATGACACTTCAAAGTGCAATCACTTGGGGGTGGTAAAATCAGGTCTTCTGATTAACTGACTCATTCAATAGTGTAGTATGTGAGAGGGTAAATCAAACACTTGTTTTCTCTTGCTTTACTGTCTGTGAACAGCATCGAGCAGAAGAGACACCTGTCTTTGTTTCTTCCAAAATGACATGCTTTCTCAACAAAAGAGCCTTTGGTGTACTGCTACATGCCTGTCCACTTTTAGAGGATAAATACAGCTCGCAGTTTCAGAGGATAAATAAATTTGTGACTTCTCAGTTGCAAGAAGAATGTGTGACTGGAGGCAAGTTTGACAGCAGAGAATAAGCTATCTAGGCTGTTGTGAATGTTGGATTGGCTGGAGGGGAGATGGCTGTATTTTAGGATTTTAGAGGAGAGCTTGTCGTGAACAATAAGGTTTGAGCCAATTCTAGAGATGAGGACTGCTGATTATCTTTGTGTTAAGTTTCATGAAGAGCAGAATCTTTTCCAAATAAGATTGTCAGACTTCTAAAGTAAGAAAATGAGAGCATTATAAACTAGGTATAGCAGCCTCTGTGTTTTGTCGCTTTTCCCTAGTCTTTTCTCTATGTAATAACCTACAGATTCTCATCCTAGATTAGATGAAGGTTCTTGGAGATGCACACTCCTCTGTTCCTTTGGTAAAGCTCAAAGTCTCTTGTTGCCACTGTAATACAAATAATAATAAGAGCATAATCAAGGTTGTATTTGTTTTGTGGTTATTCTGAACACTAGAGACTTACAGTAATTATAATACTATCAAATAGTAATGGTGAAAGATTTCAAAATAGATCATGAGACTCCTGGAAGGAGATGAAAAGTCTTGCTCAACTTTCTTCACTAGCCCAGATGTTACATTCCTCTCTCTTTTATGGCAAAAGGAGCAACCTGAAATGATTTCCAAAATGCTAGGGCATAGATCAACACCTCTGTGCTAGGGGCCAAGAGTGCTGTATGAAAGACAAGTTTATGTGGGAGAAACTAAACAGGGATGAATTCAGTTTCAAAAATCAGTTTTCTGTAATTTTGGAAGTTCATTGCATCTGACTGCATTTAGTAGTGTGAGATACTGCATTTAGTGCCCAGAGACAGCAATATAACTAGGGAGAAAGCGGTTCTTCCGTATACTACAGTGTACCTCTCACCATGGGATCTGATTGGTTTATAAATCTATGCTACCAGTGTTTTGACTCTTGCTTTTTTTTTTTTTTTTTTGAGTGTGCTGATGGTGAAAACATATGATATGGCTCTATGACCCAGCCCTTTGTTTCATGGCTCAGCCCCAACATCATGATTTGTAAAAACCAGCATAAGGTGGTGTTCCTGCCTTCTTGTAATGTGGTAACAAAGTTCCTGTTACATGCTTGAAACTGTGTAAATACAAGGAATAAGAACACTATCCATTTAGGAGCCAGGAAGTGGCCGGTGGTTGTTAAGACTTGAGGTGGCAGGGTCTTAACAGGGCTAAAGGTGTGTTGGTAGGTTCTGGACTTTGCACAGCAGATAGACCATCTCCAAGGAGTCTTTCAGCAGCTGCAAGGCCATTGCCTTGCCCTTGTTTTGGGAAGGGTATGTCTTCAGGAAAAAAAAATTTCTTTTGGGTAGTTTAGTCTGTCAGCTTTGTCATGCGTGAGCTACAAGGTCTCCATTGGGCCCTGATTATAGAGAGTCTCTGGCTGTTGCAGTGTTTACAGCATTCATTTGTGAGGAAGAGAGAATGTACGTGACTTTGGATAATGATCTTTTAAGACACAGTGCATCCAGTCCAAATTGGAAGAGAGCACCCGAAGAGAAGGACAGGCTATGCATGATAAATAGCTCTCCTGCTGCACAGTTAGAGTAAGCTCGTAACAAATGTAAAAAATGCAATTTCATTTTCCTTCAGCTTTTCAATTTCCTGCTAATACCTTTCACAGAGGAAGAAATGTTTTTTGTCAAAACCATTATCATTTAAAGCCATATAAATCTGTAAGCTCTTAGATGGTTACAAGGGTGAATTAAAATACCTGTTTTTTAATTGTTCCTTACTATGTTTGATTTTAGTTTATTCCTTTACTTCCTCTTGTGTATAGAGAAGTTTCCTGACAAAGGGCCAATGAACAGGATTTATGAACTGATTTTAGTGTAATCACAATCTGGCATGTATTAGTATTCAGGATATATTGCTTATCTTAACCTGAAGTGACATGTTAATTTGGCTTAGAAGTGGAGTAAGATGTGGAGACAAAGTAAACAATTTTTTGAATTCAGTAAAATCATAACTACAGATCAGTGATTCAGCTATAGCATTTCCCTACCCTGGTTAAAATAGAAGGCCTTGTCATTTCTGCACGGGAATCTGCAGTTTATCATCTGCCAGCAGATAATCAGCCCTGTTACCAAATTGTGCACTCTCCAGTTTTGCCTGCAGGCTGGCAATGTCACAGGGACAAGCAGGGCATTGGCAGCCTCGGAAACAGCACAGACCCAGCGTGGCACTTCCCTGCCCCAGTTGCGATGCAGATGTTATATGCACAAGATCCTTCATGCGTTGCAACATTTGTTTAGGTTCACAGCATGCTGCAGTGGACTGACTGCTACTGTATATTTATATCTGTTATGCTCACAGAAAAGAATGTGGTTTATTTAGCAGCTTAATACATAGAAATTCAAATAAATTCTACTCTTTGGACCCATTGCTTGTTTTGAGGTTCCTAGTGTTCTCCACCCCTCTGTGTTAGCCCAGAGGTGTCAATGAGTTATTGCCTACAGTCACTGTATTTTGTTAAATAACCTCCTCTCAGCTGTTGAAACTGAAGCATTCTTTTGTAGTTAACTAAGAGGTTGCTGTATTTAAACTCCACTTGTCTCTCCTGCGAGCAACAGTAGGGGAGCTCAATGGAGATTTCAGTTTGTGCTGTTAGGGAACCTGGCCTCTCCTGAACTCAACTGGGTTCTCTGAATAGACTACTCTTATCCCAACTGGTGCAGACAAAAATACTGTAAGGTCACTGCTACACACTGTTATACAATGAAGCTGTCCCAAAGTAACAGATCCAGCTGATGATAAACAATGTAGACAAAGAAGAAGTCCCATACTTAACACCGTTGTTAAGAAAGAAGAAGCTGGCAGTGAGCTCCAGGATGTTCAGAGAATGGTGTCCAGAGGAAAGTGGGGAAAATCTGCCCCTCAATTCATCTAAAATTAAGCTGGACAAACCCCCAAGACCCAAATACAGATGTTCTGTGTATGGAGGGATGGGTTGATGGTATGGTGGCATCATAACAGGTAGAGTGAAGGAGGCTGGTGATGGACAGGGAGTAAAGATTTTTCCATTTAGAGACTATTCTAAAACCCTGTTCTGTATGATTTTGGCAAATGAAACCAAGATGCAGATAATTGATATGGTCTTAACTCAGGACTGGCGTTTTGATCATCTTGATGCTTACTTTGAGAGGATCTAATAACCAGAAGTAAGCTGGCAATCACTAATTAAGATTTCCTTTCTTGTTTTGCGCTACATTCTTAGTGTTTTCTTGCAATCCTTAAAGTTTCTATACTAGTAGCAGAAAACATGAAGAACCTGAGATTTTGAGCCATATCTTGGGTGGCATGGTTACAGATAGGTTTCTGCCTTTTAAAACATAGTGCAGGAGGTATGATCTACAGAGACAAAAATTAACAGTTAAAAGTCATTCATCAGCCAATGTCCTGTAGCACTGCTGTGTGCCATATGCGTGTGCAGCAAAAATGAAGTTTAGCCAAAGAGAGCTGAGTTTGTGGACAGCTTTGCATCCAAAGTCACGACAGGACCTGCTGGGATGTCTAGGATCCTCCCCCGGAGCATTAATGAGACGTAGATGCCATCTGGAGGAGTTTTCTTGCCAAGGGACTGTGATACCATCTTTGTCTTCCAGTTCTAATCAATTACAAATTGCTTTTAAATAGATTTGTATTTTACCTTCAGTCAGATTATTTTGTCTTCTCAGCTACTAAGGCCACACTGATCTTTCAGTAGACTCTCTAGAAGACTTTTTATTTCTGGTAAGACACATTTATTGCAATGGTTGCTCTGTCACTGTTCTCTTTCCTTTTCCTGCACCAGTATATTCCCTCTTTCATCTGGACTGACTCATCCACTTCTCCCCGTATCACTGTATTTTCTTGCCTATTTTTTTGCTGTATGTGCAAAGAACAACCTTTCTAAACTAAGATGCTTAACCATGTAATTCTAGTAGATTATGTTAAAATTTTTGCATCTACTTGACTTAAAAAAGCACAAGCAGTGGAATACATAAGGCTGGAATTTTGCTTACTCTTGCCATGATTGTATAATATATGCATGAATGTTTATAAATCAATTAAATATAAATGAATAGTACATTCAATACAGTAACTGTCACAAGTTTTCTTGATGTGGAATGTAGTTTGCATAGATTGCCCCCTTATTTTCAATTCACATCTCTTTAATTCAGTGTTAACTATCAAATTGGACTATCTGTACCTCTTAGCTACAATAAGACTGTCTTTATACTAATATATATAAGGGCTTTTCTGCTACACCCATAGGATTAGAATCACTTGTTTAGTGTGGATACAGCTTTGAGAGCTTGCTAGAATCCTATCTATACACCTCTAAATACTGTGCTATATAACTGTGGAGTGACTTTAAAGGCAGTGTTTAAATAAATATCATTCAATATCTATCAATGATCTGGATGAGGGGATTGAGTGCACCCTCAGTAAGTCTGCAGATGACACTAAGACAGGAGGGAGAGTTGATCCACTTGAGGGTCAGGAGGCTTTGCAAAGGGACCTGTGTAGGGTGGATCAAGGGGCTGAGGCCAATGGGATGAACTTCAACAAGGCCAAGTGCCAGGTCCTACACTTTGGTCATAATGACCCCATGCAACTTTATAGGCTTGGGGAAGAGTGGTTGGATTACTGTCTGTCAGAGAAGGACCTGGGGGTGCTGGTTGATAATTGACTGAATATGAGCCACTGGTGTGCTGAGGTGGCCAAGAAAGCTAATAGCATATTGGCCTGTATCAAAAATAGTGTGACCAGTAGGACAAGAGAAGTGAGTATTCCCCTATACTCAGCGCTGTGTTCAGTTTTGGGCCCCTCATTACAAGAAGGATGTAGAGGCATTAGAACGTGTCCAGAGAAGGGCGACGAGGCTAGTGGGGGGTCTGGAGCACAAGTCTTTACCAGGAGCAGCTGAGGGAACGGCGATTGTTTAGTCTGGAGGAGACTCTACAACTGCCTGTAAGGAGGTTGTAGTGATATTGGGGTAGGTCTCTTCTTCAGGGTTGACAGTGAGAGGATGAGAGGAAATGGCTTCAAGTTGAAGCAGGGGTGGTTTAGATTGGATATAAGGATAAATTCCTTTTCTGAAAGGGTTGTGACGTCTTGGAATAGGCTGCCCAGGGAGGTCACAGAGTCACCATCCCTGGAGGTGTTTAAGAAGCATTTAGATGTGGTGCTTAGGGACATGGTTTAGTGGTATAGTGATAGGTATGGTTGGACTTGATGATCTTAGAGGTCTCTTCCAACCTTTGTGATTCTGTGATCAAGTCACTGCCTTCATAGTATCTATAATATGTTTGGGTTTAGATAGGAAGAACCCAGCAAACTAGTTAATTAGCTGACTAGAATGCTTCTAATGCATTTTATTGGGATGTATAGACCCCAGCTGAGATTGTTGGACACCAGACCTGTGCTTTAAATGGCATAGCCACTGTCGGGGATTTGTAGCCAAAATACAGAGCACAGAAGAGGCAAACAAGGCAGACTTAACCACTGTTTCACAGATGGAAGCTGAGACACAAAAGC
This sequence comes from Galbula dea, assembly GCA_013399015.1. NCBI lineage: Eukaryota > Metazoa > Chordata > Aves > Piciformes > Galbulidae > Galbula > Galbula dea. The sequence goes on from VWZX01008287.1 coordinate 44,942, forward strand.
ATTAAAGTGGTTTGTAGCTCAGTTGGAAATTAACGTGTGTTTCTGTCTTTGAAAACATACTTCCTTTTAACATTCCTTTTAGTTCAGATAGAATGACTGGCACTCTGGAAAAGTAGTATTTTTAGAAGTAGCTTGAAGAGGTCTTGTCTTCAGGAGTCTTTAAGGATATCAAGAACTAGTAAAACAGATATATCTGAAATAAATAGCCGAGTGCCTGCATAGTGAAAGAAAAGGCTAAAAACAGAATCAGATTTAAAAAACATTTTTAGTAAGAATATGTCTAATGCAGGTATGGAGAGAAGTAAGATTAGGCTGATCTCTTGTTACCAAGCACTAAATCAATTTTGTCTCTAAAAACTTAAAATCCTGCTGGTGAGGTCTAAAGAGGTTCTTCAATTGGATTTACCCAGACTGCAGGATAAGTGATTAGTAGCTGTTTCCTTATCATCCCTTGGATCTCTCCACCTTGCTTGAGGACTTAAACTATGCCAGTGTAATGATGCAGTTGCTTAACTACTTCCAGATCCCTAGGTCCATATTCTTTGGGCTTGTTTTATACTTAGAAGATCCTTGGAGTCTGTGGAGGAGAAGGAATTTATTTCTGTTCTTCACCCCCACCCTCACCTGAAGGCTGTGGTTTGGCACTAAAGTCATCTGATAACTAATAATCAAATCTCGAAAGTTATTTTCCCCTACAGGGTTCAGGATACACAAGGAAAGAGCCATGAAACAGTTGTTCCTTCAGCTCAGCTGTGCTCCTTCCCATCACTGCTTGGGCTGTACAATGCACCCTCCCACTCCCATCTTATTTTAGAACAAGAAAAAAATTAATTCTGCTGATGGAAATACCCTCTGAGCTGCAGAGCTGGAAAAATAGGATTTGTCAATGTTGGCAATTTAAGGTAAAGCTCCTTTACAGTCTTACAGCAGTTTAGCTGTATCTGGGATTCAGAGGAGGGTTTGTGTACCCTCAGCTTGATGCTCCGTCAGCTCACTTCAGAGCAAGTGTTTCAAGTCTGTGGCTTATAAATGTGTAGCGTAAGCTCGATGTGAGGGGAATGAGTCCACAAAGAGCTCTTGCTCTAAACTGATCTAAACTCCAGAGGTTTTGTGTGCTATATTTAAATGCTCATACCATTAAACCACTGAAGCAGTGTTCTTAAATGTTCTTTGTTTTAGGTCTCAGTGGCATTCATAAATCAAGATGTCTGAATGACTACAGAAACATAAAAAACAAACCTTTGCTATGAAAAAATAAGTATTCATTTGGGGTTGGTTGCACTTGGCAATTATTACTGTTAATTTATTAACAGTAATATGTTAATTTATTATTCTTGAGCACGTTTTCAAGGGAAAATGTGTAATTTCAAGCATTTCTTCAGAAACTTCATATGTGACTTTGGACAAAGAGCATCTGCTTTCTGATCATGCTAAACTTGGAACATAGTGGCCAAAAGCTATGTGAAACTTCTTACCGTATGCTGAGTTTTTCTAACCTTTATCTCAATAATAGTAGTTATAATCTTAATTTATTTTATGTGGGTATATAAATACCAAGTTGTCTTTCATCACACTGAACAAGAACTTTGAAAAATCTAAGTGCCTTAATAATTCTTTTAACATATGTTTCGGATTGAAGATTCTGATTGAAGATTTTTTTTTTCGTGGATAAGGTTGGGCCTTGGTTATTTTTGTATTTGTATAACTAGTAATTAAGGTGTTTTCTTAACTTTAAGTCATCATTTGAATAGATAAGTGTTTTCTTCAAACAATGAGCAGGAGCAGCTTTGATACTTATATATATATTTTTTTTTTAATTATTGAAGCAAATTTTGAATTGTATGATATGAAAAATAAGAAAGAAAAGAAAAAATAGGACATCCTGTGCCTGTGGAAAAAAGCCATCCAACTGATGAAGTAGTATTTGAAAAAAAAGAAGCATCTCTCTGTTAGGAAATGCACTGTTAGGACCTGGTCTAGGGAATCCTGCTCTGGCAGGGGGGTTGGACTAGATGATCTTTTGAGGTCCTTTCGAACCCCTAACATTGTGTGTAATAAATCTGCATTTTAGCAGCACAGAGTATTTAGAAAGTCAAGGGGTGAGCTGTTTAGAAATAACACTTCGGCATCATTGTTTCACATAAGCAAATGGGGACTGACAGCCACTGTGTGCAGTTAGTCTGTGTTTTACTGAAGAAAAGTATAGGCAATGGTAAAATTCCAGTCTATAGGACCTGATGAAGAAATAATCCTCTTGAGAAGCAAAGATCGTTGTGCACCACCATAGTAGAGTTGCTATCTACTCTCCTGGCAGTGCTGGAGCTGTTGGACTGTGTTTTGATCTCTAGGATTTACATCTGTGTGTCTTGAATCAGGCTGCATATTTCCTAGGTGCTTTCAGTGCACCTGATCTGCCATGCAGTCTTGCTTGGCTTGGAATATCAGCACTGGGCATATTTTAAGCAGGGTTATTTAGCTCACTTCTAACAAACAGGAACAAGGGGACAGATGACAGCAATATTTCCTGGTTGCCAAAATGAAAGGTAAGGGAGATGCAGTTTCATTAAATTGCTCCTAAGGCAGTCAGCAGCTGCTGTAAGGAGCAGCAGTCCTGTTTTCCCTTCCTTCTTGCTCGTCTCAGAGTTACAGAAGGTGTGACTGCACAAGCTGGATTAACTAACAAAGTTCACCCAGAGCTGTGTAATTCAGAGGATTTCCACACCCTAACCCAAGGAACAGAGGTGGTGGCAGGCAAAACCTTATTTTAAATCTGATACAAAAAGAATTTTCCTTCCAATGTTTCAGTATAAGAAGCAAATATGAACATGTTTCTTCGTTAAGCAGAATACTAGCAAATTAATACTATTAATTTAAACATATTCAAATATATGACTGCTGCAATATGTTTAAATATATTTAAACAGTAGATTAAATATCTTGGTTGTTGAATGTTTGAAGTTGAATGTTAATTATATCAGAAATGACAGTTGCCATCCCTATCTGAAATCTCTACTAGAGAGCCTCTTGAAAGTAGTTCAGCTTCTCACTGCACATTTCTATTCCCAGATGCAGACCTTGGGTAAAACAGAGGTTGACTAGCAGTGAACACTTGTAAAACTGTATTTTTTTCCCACTATGCACTTTCTTTTGCCTTCTAGTATCTAGTCACTTCGCTGTGATTTGAAAGCCTTTAGCATTTTTTACAATGCTAGTTAAGAAATTGTGTAAAGCCTACTGAGTTTTCTTAGTTGTTTGTCACAGCACCTGTAAGTTATCATTTAATTCTTCAGTATCAATTAATAGTCTATACAAAATGCTGTATATGTTCAGGAATGGATTTAGAACTATTCAGAACTTCTGAGGTGTTCAAGCTCTTGGTAACATGGCAGTTATTTTTTAATAGATAACGCTAACATTTCATTTTACTCCTGAAAAATAATATGTGAGCAAATGTCAGATGGAAGAGACCTCTTAAAGGCAGATTGCAAATGCTGAATTTTAATGTTTACCATTCAATCTCCAGCATAGTTAAAGCAAACTATTTCTGTAGTGTTTGAAGTTGCAAACATTAAAGTTTCCCAGCTTCAGTTTTGTCATCTGTAACATACTAATGCACAAATTGTAACTGCAGGCAGTACTTACTGGCTTTATTTAGCTTGACAGAAACAGTAAACTGGACTTTATAATAAATAGTAATTCATCTAAGTGGAAATTGCTGGAGGTAATGTATTTTGATTTCTATTTACCTTTCTGTCCAGTGCAAGGCATGCATTTATTTAGAAATGTATTCCCCCCAAAAAAATTAGGCTTTTGCCACAATTATTCCAAGGAAAAGTTCTGTAAATTACATAGGTCCTTAAAGTTGAATGGGGAGCTCTAGTGGTGAGATAGATGGGGTCAAGAATGTAAAGACAGGAACTGGAAAGCTGCACTGGCCTGTGTCTCTCCTGGTCTCACAGTTGAGAAACTCTGAATAAGAGAGCTGAGATCATGAAATGTGTGATCCTAGGCCATCCTATCTATCTGCTTCTACAGTTTGGTCACAGTGTTGTAGATTCTTTATTCACTAGCTTAAAGACACTAAAAATAAAAGTTATTTGGCTTGAGGAAAGGCAACAGATGAGACAGAATCCATTCCTTTTGCCAGGTTTTATTTCAACCCGAGATGCTACTCCAGATGGTAAGGAAGAACAACATCCTGGCACAGCCTGACTTCCGTGGCATAGCAGGCTCTTTGCAGAGACACGCTCCCTTCCTGGAGGTGGGTGTCTGGGATATCTGGCAGTGTGCATCTCATTCTGCATTAAACAGGAATTCCACCATACCAACTTGAAGGCTTTCCATAGTGCACAGGTAAGAACTTTGCGTGATCTTACATCCCCCAGTGTAACAGCTCTGCCATATTAATGAGGCTTAAAAAAGGTGCATTTCATCCAGTAGAACTCCTTAAGGAAAACCAAACCTCTTATTAAACTGAATTAAAGACAAATACTTCAGGGAGTAGGATATTAAACTATCAGTTGACAATATTATATGAAAAGTAGAAAACAGCAATACTTGGCAGGTAGGTAAAGACACTTGTCACAGCTTTTGTATCACAGACTATGTAAAAAGCTACATGCAGCATGTTTCTATGACTAACAGTAAACACTCTTTGGTTCTTAAAAGCATCTTATGAGCTGAGAGACTGCTTTTGACTTCTATATTTATTCTTTGTTTTTAAATCAAGGTGCACCAATTCACACTCCTTATCACATGTCATGACTTTTACAACAGTCAGCATGGATGGTTCTGTGTTTCTGTACAGCAGCTGAAGAAAATGTCAAGTACAGATGCACTGCTCTCCTAATACATATTAGCTTATCATGTAAATGGTGAAATAGAGAACTTTGACCCTATTATAGTAGAATGTAGATAGTGGATTAACTCTCCAGACTTCTAATTAATCACAATGTGTCTCATCCTCTTCATTCTTCTAATTTAAACCAACAGCTGACCAGTATTAACACTGATCTGTTAGTGCTACTTCTTGTGCAGCTGTCAGCCCAGATGACAGTTCTAAATATTTCAGAAATATTCAGAAACATCCTTACATATGAGCTATACTTTTATTATGTGAATATTTTAAAAAACCCACAAAACTTAAATTCTAAGAACTAAACAACAACATTGCTTATGCTATTTTCTCATGCAAAAAAAAGGTACAGAACAATACTGCCCGTGGTTCCTTTCTTCTATAACATGCACACAACATTTCATACAAACTAATTACAATTATTGTCACAATTATACAGTTTTACTGAAATGGGAGCTCTGAAATTTGTTGTGCACATACCAAATTTATTTTAAGATGGTACAAATTAATCAAAGTCTGTTATCACTTCTCAGGCAAAATTTGTATCACTGAACTGCTACAATAGTAAGAGGGTATTTAAACTACTTAATTTTTACTCCAACTTTCAGATCATGTTTTAAGAAGGAATACTACAAATAAATTGAAGCCATTGAACTGTCACATACTATGCTGACCCCATAAAATATTTGTGATAGCATTTCTCTTCTCAGTTTTAAGGCGTCTGAAATTCAAACCAAATTGAGCTTTTCTCACTACCAAAAACCGAACTAAGAAATCCTCTCCAAAGAAAGACACAGTGAGTCACTTTCAAAAAGAGCTATCTTAAGGCAGTATGCCATGGGCTGCACACATATTACAGCTATTTTTTCCCTGACCTGTTGTTGTTTTCTTAAATGTAAGAGAGAGAAAACTCAGTGATGGAAAAAAAATGTACTAGTATGTATTCAGACAAAAGAATAAGATAGAAATTTAATCTAAGATCTACAGACTCTAAACAAATTCCATATAATATATTTTTATTACTCATAAAAGGTATTCCCTTTTCCAGTTTACACTACAGAGAAACAGCAATGGACTGTAAATTTTGATTCTTCAGTTATCTATGAAACTGTGGAAAAATAAGAAAACTGAAGTCTAGCTGAATTTGTTAGATAGCATTGCTGGACTTTCAAGCCACAGGGGTCGTCAGTAGGGATGGTAACGAGGCCCGGTGTTGTAGGAGTTGTAACCGTATTGTCCGTAGTGGGAGGAGTATGGTTGTCCTTGTCTGTACTGCTGGTAGTTATTACCCCAACCTCTTTCTGGCCTCTGGTTAGATCTGTAGTCACCTTGCCAGTTGTATCTGTCCCCTCTAAAATATCTACCATCTTGAAACCTGCAATAAAAATAAATGCCAAAGATTTACACAAATTCTGAATTTTGCAGTTTATTAAAACTATCACATAACAGTTTTATACACTCAATTACTTCTCTGTTTTTATAAGAAACTGATGAAAACATATCTACAGTCATCTGAGATCATTAATTTCTTACTACTACCCAACACACTATTTGCCAAATGATGGAAGGACAGTCTGTTTCCTAACACAAAGTATCCGCAGGCATCAGGTAAGATAGAGGCTCACATACTACATATCTAAAAAACCAACCAGAAGATACATCTGTAGTGGTATCAAAGCCAGGTTCAATCTAGTAGCTATTTTGGCATTTCAGTTGTATCTCAATTTCTGTTAACACCTGAGCTGCCTCACAGTCATTTTCTTTGGATATCTCAATGGTATGGTGTAGACAAAACATTTACATGAGGTTCACTTTGTGACTAGAGTACAGATGTAAGATTTCATTCTTCGAAAGAACCACAAAGTTTTGTAACATCTTAAACAATCTGTAGAAACTGATTCTGTGTTTAACTTAATGACAAGCTTCTAGGATCAGGAAAAGTTAGAATATTGTCCTTTTCTTCAGATAAGACACAATCCTATTTAGACATTCAGCTAAGAAGTCTTCCCAATTCTTAGTTGTACTGGAGTTTAGCTACTTTATATGAAAGGGTGATGTTAGTATTACTGAACATACTATATGCTGTAATTGTTTTTCAGTTCCACAGAAATCAGCTCTTACTGTGCAGAATTCACTAAAAAGCAGCAATTGCATCCTGAAGAAATAATTCAAACCATTTTGCAGTAGGCAGGTAACACTGCACTTGCTAGACAGATTGGATGATGGATTTTACAGTCATTTCTACTAGATAAATGAAACACAGGCTAACCCAACAAAATACAGTAAATATTTAGGTTACAAATGAAACAATTTTCTGGACTGCTAGCAACAGATAATCACACTATTAGCATGTTCCTTTGCATATTTTCCTAACAGCTATTATACAACAAAAGATAGGCTGCTTAATTTTGCAGAACTTCCATCTTTCCCCTCTGCAAAAATGTTCCTGGCTGAGCATTAGCAAACCTCAGGTAAGTGGGTTCAGTGGTTTCAGCTCATTCCTTACTAAAGAACAAATTACTTAATACTTTTGTACACGATGCAAAAACTTTGCCTATCAATACAGAGAAAATGTAAAACCTCATTACTTCTGAGAAGCCTATTTCTCTTAAACATAGTTACCTATGAAGTAAGAAGATGATACTTCTGTTGACAAATGCCTATCTATCTTCTGAAATAAATGATCATTTAATTACAAAGAAATCAGTACCGATCTCTGTTTCTCTGGTTGCCACCAGATCTGCTTCTCCATTCTTCAACTATAGGAGGGGGATCTGCAGGGCGTTTCAGATATTCTTGGTACTCTTCATCATCTGATGTGAATCGATGAGCAAACATCTTTTCATAATCCAGGGGCTCGTCAACCAAGGAAGTCATTCTGAAAACTTTAAACGTGAACACAGTAAGAGTGGCTTTATCAATGTACGAAGACTCTTACTGTAATAGCTACCAAAATTCACTTTGGGCAAATGAAGGACAATGAAAAATTAGGCTCAAATTAACATAGCAATTAAGTTTGCGGTAAAAAGCACAGATCAGAGATTCTTATGTCGTGTAAGTAGAAGACCGCAAAGTAAGTTACCGCCCCCAAGTTATCTCTGATGGAAAGCAATTCCAATTCCATGTGCAGTCTTTGGACATCTGTACTAGATAGGCAGGCACCAATCTGTTGTAACACTGGGAGTGGTTTTAAGGGACTCCATACATAGAGGAGACATTAAACTCAGGTTAATTCCTAATATAGTCAGCCCCCAGCAGCATGTTTGGTCAATTTGAATAGACCTAGATTAGATGAGCTGTAGTAGAAAGGTATGGAATGTTTCTGAGGGTTAGTAATAGAAAAAACATATTTCTTCAGAATACACTCCCCATCTACTCCTCATCTTTTTTGACAGGAAAAGCATTACTACAATGAATGTGAAAAGTTTGCTAAGGTAGAATATCATGCAAAGCTTACAGATACACACAGCCAGCAAAACCAAATAATTTATTCGCAATAATTTGTGTTAATAACTTGATTCAGGGAAAGGACAGCACCTAAGAGGATGTTAAATTACCTCATGATATGCTTCTCTGATGGGATTTGTGTTTAAGGCCTTCGTTTACTTATTTACCTGTCTGCATTTGCCCTTCAAGAGGTTGGTGCTATCTAGCTAGTACTGTCCATCAGCAGAAGTCTGAGCCCAACAGCAGATGCCGAGAAAGGCTCTATGCCGCTGTTTTAACAAGTCCTGGGTAATTTAGGGCATTAAAGGCCTTTCTCTCTAGAGTTCCAGATTAAACTCTTCTTCTGTCTCCAGAAGATCTGTAAGCAGGACCAACATTCACCTTGCAAACTGGAGGGCTGGAAGGATACAGGTTTCTTCTGGACCTGGAGAGCTAACATATATGACCAAGTCTAATTCCTTGCCCTGTTGTAGCCATGACACTAGGGTAAGTGGGATGCTTACAGGCAATACAGCAGTGTTTTTTCTGTAGACTGAAATCCCCTGGTGTTAGCATCAGAAAGTTCAGCTTCTAGTGGTCTTAAGAGCCCATAGGCAGCCTTCCCCCTTCTGCCTAACGATGCAGTGTAAGTCTTTCTGAAGCAGGTGTAGGAGTTACACCTGCAGGATGCCCTTGATTTCATCCCCCTTTTTAGCAATGAGCTAACCTCGTTATTTTTTACTATGAGCTATGTCTAAGGAACTTCGCTCCTCAGGAGCTATCTCAGTCGGGGCAGAGGTGGGGTAACACTGCATACCACTACAGCCTCCTCCACAGAGCAGTGGGTGCTCCCTCCTCACAGTTAATAATGCTAATTTAAGTGTTCATCCTGCGGGGGCTGGTAACAGCGGAAATGCGTCACCTTCCCCCACCTAAGGCCAAACACTGCCTTCAGCAACGAACGGGCCTCGCTCCTCTCGGGAGGGCTCACGCCGGAGGCCTCTCCCCCTCACGTCGGGTCGGATCGGGGCCCTGTGCCCCCATGGCGGGTGGGGACACGCTGCAGGTCTGGCGGCCGGAGCCCGCCGTGGGAAGAGCTGAGGGAAGCAGCAGCCCTCAGCTGCCTGCCACCCGCCACCCTCACAACCATCCCCAACGCCCCCTCACCCGGCACCGCCAGCCGCTGCCGAACCGCCGCCGAAAGCCCTCCTCTTCCGGGCCCGGCCCCGCCGCTTCCTCCTGCCGCTGCCGGGGAGGGGCAGCTTCAGGCAGGTGTTTCTTCTCCGTGGGTGGAGCAGTAGGGGGGAAGGGTTGAGTCCCCCAGATTAGGATTTGGTACAAAGCACGTAGACATAAATAGTACTGAGACTGGCGGGGCGCTTCCTTTGCCTCCTACGCAGGTTTTAAGGAGGTGATACCTGAAATACTTGGATTTTAACAGCAAGGTGCGACTGTAAAAGGTAAAGTGAACGTGGCGCCTACAGCTGTAGCCCTGTAGCTGTTGGTAATGTGATTTAAGTGCATCTCAGGCATAAAAAAAGATTAGAGATGTGTGGACTACTGTGTGAGAAAAATAAGATGACATGAAGCCTTTTTGGCAGCTAAATAACTCAGCGCGAACCGAAATAATTGCGTTTGGCATCTGCTTAAGCAAGGTATGTTCACTTCCAGCAGGTGCTGTGGATAGTGGTTAGTCGTGTCACCTTTGATACACGTGAAGTTATGTGTGAGCGTCAGAACTTTTCCTAAACGAGGTTCTGTGCACATAAATAGCTCGGGGCAGGGAACTGTACCTCCCCTCTTGTACTTCTGCCAGCCTGGGTGTTGTTACTGATTTATGAAGTGCCACAGCAGCTATTAACAGCTCGCTGCCCGAGGGATTTGCAGTATGGGGATGTGGTGTTGCCTCTCTCCTCTGAACAACTGGTGGCAACAAGACCTTCCTGGAGCAGAAACGGTGTTTGTGTCCCTGTTCCCCTATCTCTCTTGTTTCCACAACACTGATGTCTTTGCACTGACGACTGTTTTCCACAACTCCTAAGCCAATGATTTTCCGATGGTCTCTCATTCTGTGGATACGAAATGCATTTTTTGTAGGACCGTTTCAGAAAGCAATGGTTTTATATGCCCTACTAGAGACACTTATCGCTCACAGGCACTAGCAAAGCAGAAAGACTGATAATTGAGTATGTCACTTGAAACAAAATACCCCAGCAACAGAAATAGTGGTATCCAATTCTCAGAAAATATTAGCTCAGAATAAGTGCCCTTTGTTAGGTATAAACAGCAATAATTACAGTCTGCTCTCCTGTGTGACCTATAGCAGGAGAGTATTGTCACTTGCAGAATAGAAATGATGACCGCAATCCAAACAGCCTAATGCAAATATTTCACCATGGATAACTAGTTTTAAGCCAAACAAATTGTCATTGAAGATGAAAGAAAAAATACATTTTAGCTTAAGTTTTCTCCATATAGTCCCTGTTTTACTAACTACCCTTTTAAAATGGGCAGAAGTAAGGATTTTATTTCTTCCATAGGCATGTTTCATTTTGGCCACTGGATATTGCAGTTTCAGTTGTATGTACAGAGGGTTTCATGCCTAAAATTATTGAGATGATCCTTAATAAAAGGGAGTTACTTTTCCTTTTTTGAAGCTCTAGTATGCTGTTTCATGGATGATATTTTTCATTAAAAGACCAACCAATTTAATATTAAACTTTTAATTATAGGCTCAAGTTGTTCATACCTTTAAACATGCACATAATTTAAGCATATATATAAGTTCTGTTGAAGGCATGGGCCCCTTGTAAACACTGTGAGCAGTGTGTGTCACAGATTACAGTTCCACTAAGGTGCTCTCATCAGCATATTCCACACAGAAAAACACTTGCAGGGAATGGCTGAATCAGAGTGGCACATAATTACCTATGTCATATATATTTATATATGATGCTTGTGCTTTGGATCTTTTTTCATGACATGTACTTACGCCTACTATGGGTTATAAGATCAACAGGGACATCATGATCCAGGTGGTGGTAGCCTAAAATTTCTCATCAATGTTACACTGAAGTTCAAACTGCGTGTAAAAATCCCGAAGTGACAAGTGATTTTTAAAGGAATAAAGGCACCCAAAAATTAATATTGTCACCAAGTAGGTCTTTTGACACAGGTGGTCAGATACTTCAAAGGTCTAACTCCAAGTGTTGTCAAGACTGAGGACTTGATAATCCACTCTTGCAATCTTTCTGCTCACTTCAAGGCTCTCTGGGTAATTAATGTGTTGGTTTTGTACAAACACTGTCTTAATCAGCATCTCTGAAGTCTGTAGTGTGATAAAACCTCAAAAGGTTTGCTTTTTTTTTCCCTGTGATTTTTTTTTTTTGCATTAAATAACATACTGTTAGATGAAGTCTTATCTTCTAAATTTGAAACTAAGAGTTGTTCCTTTTAGCCTGTCAGAAATAAATGAAGCTTTTGTACAATGGATCTTCCTTACAGAACAAAGGAATATACACTAAAACTAGCAAAGTCTTGTTTGCCTTGAAACAATGGAAAGTGACAGTTCTTTTTATGATTATTTAGTCTTGCTAACTCTTACTGTTCTGTCACAAGACTTTGCATGTGATTGTACTCCCAGCTTCTGGACTCGTGCTTTCATTATATGCAACTTTCATTTGAAAATAATTTCTAGCCCTTGTTATTGTAGACACTTCTTGGGAAAAGAAGTAAGTCTGCTGTACAGGAGAACCAAGAAGCAAAAGGAAAATATTATACAAGTTTTGTTTGTTTAGAATTTTGTATTTTTTGCATTTTTATATTTCTTTATTACTAAGTTCATTGCTTGTCTCAGGAGAGGTTGACAGCTACGGCATTTTTAATGAAAAGCCTGCATGTAGGAAGAGAAAAGGAGAACTACATTTTTTGTGCAATTCTATATCTTTAAACATGTTAATATCTACCTTGAGAAATCAACTAAGGAACTAACATCCCTTGTACCAGAGGCCTGTCTGATCAAGGGAATATCCATCTAGAAATAATTAAGCAAAGAAACCTCCATAGATTGTTATAGGTCCCGCTGGGTATTTTCAGTAACAAAGTCATATATCAGATAATATTTTAGAAAAAAAATATTTATCTTCAAAACTCTTTTTTTTTCTTAGCTTGCTGAATCTGCTTAGTGTTTTCCTGCCAGACTATTTCCTTCTCCCCCCTTTCTTTTTCCAGCATCTCAGTTACACCGTAACCAAAAGCCTGGATAGTTTATACAACAAAACCAGATTTCTGCAGATAATTTATTCTAGGAAATGGTGATGTCTGGCACTGTTAGAGAGGGCAAGGCTTTGTGTTCTGGCTGATGGCAGGTACAAAGGACATGAGTGGCAGCCTTGTTATTGGTTACACACTATAGGAACGATGTGTTTCTGCGGGCACAAGAAGCTGTAAGACCACCAGGGGACATCTGAGTAACTGATGACTGCAAAGTATTTGCTAGACCATTCAATGCACTTAGAGATAGTTAAGCAGAGATACTTGGAGTTGTTCTGTTTCTCTATAGGGCCTCCTGTGCTTGGAAGATCAGTTCTCATTGCGGGGTACTATTCTTTTGGCTGCAAAGGATTATTGCCTAGGTGAAGCTCACTTTAAATAATAAGAAAGATGGAGCTACAACAGCTGTAACTGACAAATGCCTCTGAAACTCATGCCATTATTCTGTCAGATCTCTCCCTTGCCTTTGCCATTATATTGTACAATACAGCCGAGCCTCGGTGTCTTTCACACACCTCCGTATGGTATTGTAAAGTGAAGTCCATAAAGGAACAGACGGCACTATTTCTACCAACTTCACTAACCTTAATACAGTAAATGTTTCCTTCCCGTAACAATGACCTTTAAATGTTAACTGCCTAAAAAAATAACATTGTCCTTTCTCAAAAAGGGGAAAATGCAATCCCTGGTGCTTTCTTGTGTTACAGAATAACCGTTTTGGTGCTGTGGGGTCCAATTCCTTTGCATTAAGCTTACAACAGTGTAACACTTGATTAGAAGGAACTTATCTCTAATTTATGCCAGTATGAAAGTTGTCCTTTAATTTTCCCGAGAGCTATTTCTGTTATCAGACTTTTAAAACTCAAAGTCACTTTAAATTGTATTTCTAGTGTATTGTTCTTAAAATTAGTGCAGAGGTGGTGTTACCTGACTGTCATTTATACATATCTATATACATATATACAAATTAAAAATCACTACATTCTAGCTGCCTTCTTTTATTTTCACCTTTTTAACTGACTAAGCCAGCTGTGCCCTTCGGGGTCTATAAGAATGAATCATTTTTATTATTTTTGCTCTTTTAGTAATTACAGAGTAGTATGCTGTCTCTGTTTTTTTAATATTATGGTGCCATTTTAATCCATGGTGCAACGCCATTAACTTCAGTAGAGTTCCACTAGAAATGAATTTGTCCCCAGGAGGCTTTTCCAAATGTTCAGTTCTTTCCTTATGATTACCCAGAGGAACAGAGAAGGCGGCAAGACAGAGGGCCCTTTGATAGGAGGAATGTAGTTCAAAGTGAAGTCTTGTTTCTGCCATTCACAGTGCACCATATGTTCCTCATTTGGGGTGGAGGTGGGTTAGACCCTGTGGAGGCACACATGCTGTGGCTGAAGGGCAGGCAGAAGTTTTTACACGACACATCTGGTGGACAGGTCATGTTCTTTTCCAGACATAGGTACTATACAAATGTGGGGTGGGGGTTAAAAAAAGAAGAAAGAAAAGTGGGAGAAATATTCAGATACTTAATGCATACTTCTGTGGAACTGCTTCAAAGTCAGAAAATGGAGTAGCCAAATGCCAAGATATCAAACTCATCACAATCATCAATCTGTCTAAACTCCAACTCAGATGCTTTTTAGATGTCAAGTAATCCTTTAAGTGGGGATGTATGAATCAGTGCTCCCATGGATTGCCTATTGTTAAGATAGTTGCAAAATATAAAGAAGGTACTTGCAGAAGTTTCTAAGGACTCGATTTTATTCATACTCGACTTTCTTTTAGAGTTGGATATTTAATTTTAGTTTAGTCTCGTGTCTGTATCCAGTCTAAAACATTCAAATCTGCTGCAGTGTGGAAACACCTTGTAAGTTAGATACAAATTAGTAACACCTAACTGAGTTTAGAAGGGGAGTTGAGAGAATTTCCTTTTTTGCTCCTATAGAGCAGGGAGGGACAGAGAGCTGACAGCACAGCCAGCAGGGTAGAGGACCCATCCTACAGCCCTGGAGCAGGGCTGGCCTGGGATGGCAGCCAAGGGCTCAGACAAATTCATGGGGATGAGACAAGTCCAAGGCAGGTCAGAAATTCAGTCCCAGATCAACAGGATCCATGACCAAGTACAGCACTGCTGCAGCATAGCTGGATCTGAAGCCTGGCAGAGCTGCAGCAGTGCTGGGCTGGGACCGAGGGCCCAGGGCTGAGCTTACATGAGCCCCTGTGCCCGGGGCAGGGATGTAGGAGAGGCCCCAGGGGGGCTGGTCGTGGCAATTAAGGCCTGTCAGTGCATTCGGGGCCCTGACATACACATCTGGTAATAATTTCTGTTATGTTTAAGTCAGAAACTCAAACCCTCGCAAAACCTAGGATCTAGCAGAAGGAAGTGGTTATGGTTTTTAGCAAATGTCTGACACTTCTCCTCAGTTGGACAGTTTGTGCATGTTGCACACCAATCAGCTGCCTCGGGTTCAATGTCAAATATTCAACCTTTGAATAGGATATCTGGGTCTCCTGTTTTACTGCTGGAGTCTCTCTTCTTTGGATGGTAACATTCCTCAGGCACTGGAACATTGCCCTGAGACTCCTTGTGTGGGACTCCTATATCCTCTCTGAGGCTTAGGTTTGAAATCTGCCCTTGCTGCTGTACCTGGAGACGGATGTGCGATGAGGCCCTGCTCACACCTGTGCTCCTGCCCCTGTCTGTGTCAAAGGTTTGGGTTGAGCTGGACACTAAATTATTGACAGATGCTCTCTACTACCTCCCTCTTCCCCCACAGGGAATAGAAGGGAATAAGAGAGAGAGATTTGTGGATTGAAAAAGAAAACTAAAACTACTTTAATGAAAATAATAACAATAAAATGAATTCTATACAAATATATACAAAACCAATGTTGTATCCAAACCCCCTGAAGGCAACCGTGTCACCATCACCACTGATGCTGTGACAAAAGGACTCAGCAACAGACAGGAACCAGACTCGGGCTGGATCCTGGAACTGGATTCAGGAACTTCTGGGCTAGGATCAAAGGCAGAATGGACAGAGTCCTCCTCAGATGCTGCCAATTGAAGAAGAGCAAGAGAGAGACTGACCCTTGTGATCCGTCAGCTTTATACTGAATATGACATATATGGACTGGAATAGCTTGCTGGTCAGTTTAGGGTCACCTGAACTTTCTGCTCCTCCTTGCAGGTGCAACCTTATACTGTGCCCCCTCTAACGTGGGACACAAGATTTAGCAGTGACCTTGATCTGCATACCAGTCCTTGGTACTAACTCTAAACATTGGGTTTTATCACTGCTTGAATCAGGCACTGTCTGGGAAAACACACTGTTAGTTTCAGAAAGTGCAGTTACTTGGAAGGGCTTTAGCTGAGAAGTAAAATCATTGAACAGAATTAGTTCTGTTCTAACTCAAACCAGGACAGTGTGCCAGAGCCACTGCAGATGTCTAAGCACATTGTTCAGGTTCTGCTAAAGGTAACGAAATACCACTGTATTTCAGTGTTTCATTCCCTCTCCAGGCTCAGGTCAATGGAACTGGACTAAGTAATTCTTCCTCCACTAGATACTAAACATCACTCTCCCCATGTGGCTTTACCATGAAGCTGTTAGCACAGGAATTTCTCTCCCTTCTTTTTCTTCTCTTTGCATGTAAGGAGAGTTCTTGAATGTTCTCTGCAGTTCCTCTTAAGTTTAAGGGCCGTTAGAGAAAGCAAGGGCTGAAGTATAGGCCAACTTTGTACTCCTTCAAGTTTGGAGTGTCTTCTTAATCTGAAGTAATTTTTTTTTAAAATTGTAAACCAGAATTTTCCAGGAATACCAATCTGTTTTGAAGCAACACTGCTAAAGTGAAATAAAGTATAGTTGAATTAGCTGAGCTGCAGAGAAGCCTGCAGGATTTTGCAAAGCTGGACTGAGCAGTTTGCTCCTTGTTTTGACCTTGCCTCGCTACTGCATTGTGCTCCTCTGGGCATCCCTGCATTGTCCCTTGCCCTACACAAAATCTGGAAACTCTTTGGGCAGAGACTGTCTTTTCATTTTATGTTTGTGCTCTGCTGGGGCTGGTCCTTGTCTGGGAGTCTAGGTCACTACTACTCCTAGCAGTAATAGCTCACCCTCTTGTTACTAAATTAGGACTGAAGATCATTCCTTCTAGCAGATGAGGGTTGCTAATCTTTCAGATTAGGCAGTGGCTGTCACCCCTCTGCATCCCATCCTGTCCTCCCTGAGACCTCTGCCTCAGAAGCTGAGGCACAGCATCCTTGCCTGTCCCAGTGCTGCTGTAACTCCTTCTCCATCTTTGGCGTGGACTCCTGCAGCAGTTTCCTCTGCTGGAATGTTTCCAAAGTGCTGCTTGTCCTGTGGCCCTGTTCACCCTCCCAATTTCAGGACTCTCTTCACTAATTTCTTGAATTGTGGCTGTTTCTTTCCCATCCCTACACTGCTTGTGGAAGTTGTGCTGTGGTGGCAGCTAGCTGCTCAGCATGCTAGTGCTCAGCTGAGGGATGCATTCTCATGTTGGTTGGGAACCAGTGCAGAAGACCCTGCTGACTACTCAGCAGTCTAAAGTTAAAAAAATATGGAGATGTTATCTTGGAAAATGCAAAGTTTTGATGGAGCTTCTGATGGAGGCTCATTAAAAACAAGTTCAGAAAATCTCACACAAATGAAAACTACGTTGTAATTTTTGGTGATATGTTGGATATGATTATTTCATATTATGCTATGGTTGCTCATTTTGAGACTAATACGGAGTTATTTTCTTGGTCTTAAATGCTGGTGTGGGAGTATCACAAACTTCCCAAGTAAAAACTTTAATTAAAAAGGAAACATTAATCTCCAAGCAGTAGCATCTGCAGCATATTGCAAGATAAGACTTTGCCAACCTGAAAAACTGAGCACGATTCTAATTAAATCAGAGAGAAAAAAAGATGAACTGGATATACATTTTATTTAAAGATGGGAATTACATAAGATATGGAAGATCTCATGGTTGCTATCTGGTGGGAAATGTTGCTGCCAGATCTCACAGACTATTTCCAGGGAGAGAACCCCTTGTTCCACTGATTCCAAGTACTGTTGTAATTTTGCTTTCAGTGAGATTACGACTTTGCTTGGCTCTCTGTTTGACTCGGAAGTCACAGCAGTCCTATTGAAAGCTGCAGATAGTCCAGTAATAAAGCGCTCTGTAAGCATGGTGTGGGGAAACACCGTAGTGTGAACACTGCCATCTTTCCAGTGAGGCACAAAGTCCTGACTATTTATGGTTATTAAAGGTCCCAGTGCACCTTTTGAACTGTAAGGCTCTTAATCCCAGTGTGCTGGCCAAAATCTATTTTCAGTGTCGCCACTCTGGCTGTCACCATTCCCTGTATTGTTCCAGATGGAGATAGCGTTGGCCATTGTGTCCTGTTCCAAACTGCGTGTTGGGCTCCTTTCTGTTTTGGAACAGCTGATATTTTCCAGAAACAACCATGCTGCTGTGTGGAGTGATCTCTATATATCCCTCACTTGTCTCACAGGAATGGAATGAGGATTAATCAATTATGACTGAATCATGATCCCAGTGAAGTCAAAAGAAGGGTTTTTTCCATTGGTGTCATGAAGGCCAAGGCTGGCTTCTATGCAGATATTATTGTTCTGAGACACCTGCATGTAAAGCCAAATGAAAATGCAAAGCATGACTTTGTTGAAGGTGTCTGTGTGGTGAGAATTCCTTTAGCTGGAGAGGGAAATGCATTTTAAAAGTTGTTTCCTCAAGAGTCTAGTTACTTGTCACAACAGGCATTATTGTGCAAGACAACATTCTGGCTCATTGAATGTGGCTTTAAGCATATGGTGTTGGTTGGCTGGCTGGCATTTATGGCTTTGCATGTCCTATGCATTCAAAACATTCAGGGCTTGCTCCTGCTGTTTTCTCAATACAGCTAGTGGTGTGGATTTGTATCTTAGAAGTCATGTTCTTAAAACCATCAATAATGCAGCTTTAAATACTGGAAGAAAGTTGAATACTAAGTAACAATAGCTGCAGGTTATTTATTCTCTTTGACAAAATGTTAATTCTTTTTGGTAAACAGAGGATCTAAATAAGGGCAGCTCTGACTAGGTTTCTCAGAAACTGCAAGATATTTCCTGCTTGGATCTTCAGTCACATGCCATTTACGATGTCACATTTCAAATTGTAAATCAATCTACAAGTTGGACAAGTGATACTACTGAAAAACATTTTTTTCAGCATCACCTAACTTCTCCCATGCAACTATAGGAAAGCCTGATCATGGAGTATTCTGGGAAAAGCATACTCACCAGGTGGATGTAGAGAGAATATTCAGTCAGACACTGAGGAGCAGAAGAAGAGTCATAAATATTATTAAAGGCGAGTATGGATGAAGATTAGCCTATTCCTGCAGGAAAACTATCAAATTAAATTTAGAAAAATGTTGGTACATTCAGAACATAAATCATGTGCTCTTCTGCAAATGAACAGCAAATGAAAAATAGAGGCTATATGTTACCCATACTTTATAGTGGTGACTTCATTTTCTGAAGCATGTAGAAACAGTTTTCATGTGTGTATATTAATAATTCTTTATTGGCTATAGATTAATTTTAAACAAAACACAACTCAGAGTCTTTCTGGAATTTATAAGTGTTCTCTCCACCTTCCATGAAGTCTCATGGAGTTGAACTGAATTCTGTAACTGTGTGCTTCTTGTCATCTCCCACAGTAGTGCACTGGAATTCCTCCTCTGGCTCCAAAGCCCTAAATGAACTATGGCTGGAAAACATAATATGATATTAATGCATAGCTGCTGCTTCCTGCCACCCTTTCCATACTTCTTCAAGACACAGGTAAGCATTCTGGTTCTAGAGAGTGCTCCTCCAGGTGCTGAGCTGCAAACGTGTCCCTAAAATGTTGTGGGGTTTTTTTTAATATTTGCAGTAACTAAAAATTTTGCTCTGCTTTTTCAAAAAAATCTGGTGTTTGTACACCCCTCAAGAACTATGCAATTTCCCTAGCAAAAGTGGAATCTGTGTTTGCCATTAGATATGAGCACTTTTATAGCTTCTGTTAATTAGAATTACACAAGGTTGTATTTAAGAATGCTGACAGTAGATACCTTCTGAGAAGCAAAATATGGAGCTGAAAAAATCTAATTGTTTGTTTTACCGGTTGGTAGTGTCTACATATTTTGTCACCCAAGTATTGTTGAAGAACAAAGTTATATTAGGTAGAATTAGGAATGCAGAAGCTCCCCTTGAGCTAGTTTTACAAAGAGAAGACACAGAACCCAACTTGCCACCCAGTAATGCATTCGCTGGCCCAGATCACCAACCACACCCACACTAGACTTTTTTCATGCACCATTGAGCCCAATGTGGGCAGTATAGCAGAATAGGCTAATTAAAAAGGCAGCATTTAAAATGCCAGTCCATGGTTCCTTGGAAATGTAATCCAACTTCAGTATTATTTTCGAGCTTAGATTTTTGAATGCAAAATTCCATGTGACAGAAGAGATGGGTATTTAAACAGATGTCTGCAATTTCTTTGAGAAATAGAGATTGAGTTACAGATGGTAGAAAGGGCCTCAGAATTAAAAACTCCTGAGCCACAAGAAAATTTAAGTGTGCAAAGTGATTTGCTGAAGTGAATGGTTGTGCAGTTCTGCATGTTTGAAGATTAAGCTTCTGTCACTAAAAATGTGAATATCTGAATATCTTTTCCCTTCCTTATTTCTTGCTTCTCTACTCGTAGCATTGGCTGTCACCATCATCATCACAGCCAAGTCACAATATGAGAGTCCTGTTTCTAACAGACAAGGCATATAGCTCTTCTCCTATCTCTGGTACAGTTTGGCCTACCAGGACCAAACATTTCAATCTGAATTAGCCTAAAAGAAAACTAAACTATCCCATCTGCATAACCAGTGCCTGATTGCTCTAACTTTGTTTTTATAAAAAAACAAATAAATGGAATTTTTTGATGTAAGCCTGGAAGGAAACCGGAGTCATCATCTGTGCTGGGAGGTGAACTGGGTTTATTTTTCTTTGTTCTTCTGGGGATTTAAAAAGAAAATGGCCAAAATAAACTTTGAGTGAAAAATCTTATAACTTCTAAAATGACACATGAAATGCAAAGCACTGCATATTGGAAGGGAAAAACTGAACACATTTGGTACAGTTTTGAGGAGCAATTCAGGATCCAGCTCATCAACTAGGAAGCCTGTGCAGTAGCTTCATGAAAATCTACACTCATGCATATGTGCTCAAAAAAAAGTAGTAGTAGGATATGAAATAATATAATGTGTATGAAATAACTACATAGACTCCAATACAAGTGGAAAGGAGACTTTTACATGCAGTGCTCCTTACCTTCTCTGCAGAGCCCCAGTCTGTCCATTGCAAAACCAGTTCAAAATAACATGATTTCAGAGAAGAGCAGCAAGAACCACTAGGTGCAGAAGAAAACTGTCATTTGAAGAGTGACTCACCTTATTAACTTCGTAGTTGAGTGGACATAATCAGTGTGTCTCCATCAATGAAAACATTAAGAAGGAGAATAGGGAGTATCTGTTTTCATTGTCTTACCGTGTAAGGACAAGGAAGTAGGTCTGGTAAAGGGTACAAGGTTTGCTCCAAGTGTGGGACCATCTTTGGAGGTTCAGGTTCAGTGTGCTCTACTGAATATGTCCCAGGCTGGATTTCTAGTAGACTAAAGTGTGGAGGATGCCTAGAAGATCTGTCCCAAATTGTTTATTACAGTAGGTAAGATAGATGCTCTCTGACTACAGCAGTATTATAAGAAAGCCATCAGCCTCGTGCAATTTTGCAGACTTCAACACGCAATCACATAGTGTTAGGAGATGGAAGGCACCTCAAAAGAACATCTACTCCAACCCTCCTGCCAGAGCAGGATTTCCTAGACCAGGTCACACAGAAACGTGTCTAGGCAGGTCTTGAATATCTCCAGAGAAGGAGACTCCACAGCCTCTCTGGGCAGTCTGTTCCAGTGCTCTGGCACCT
This sequence comes from Galbula dea, assembly GCA_013399015.1. Taxonomy (NCBI): domain Eukaryota; kingdom Metazoa; phylum Chordata; class Aves; order Piciformes; family Galbulidae; genus Galbula; species Galbula dea. The sequence continues at coordinate 66,521 of VWZX01008287.1, forward strand.
CAACGGGGAAAAAAAAATTTTCTTGTATTCACGCAGAACCTCCTATGCTTCAGGTTACAGCCACTGCCCTTTGTCTTGTCACTGGGCTTCACTGAGAAAATCCTGACCCCATCCTCCTGACACTCACCCTTCACATATTTAAAAGCATAAATGAGGTCACCCCTTAATCTGCTCCAAGCTAAAGACACCCAGCTCCCTCAGCCTTTCCTCATCAGGAAGATGTTCCACCCCCTTAATCATCTTTGTGGCTCTGTGCTGGGCTCTTTCCAGAAGTTCCCTATCCTTAAACTGAGGGGCCCAGAACTGGACACAATATTCCAGATGCAGCCTCACCAGGGTAGAGTAAAGGGGGAGAAGAACCTCTCTTGACCAACTAACCACACCCCTTCTATTACACCCCAGACAGTGTGTTGGGTACACACATTCAGGGCTGGGAGACATGGTAACTGAAAGGGCATTATTCTGTTTTTGCTGGCTTGGTTTATGTGTCTGTGTCTTTTCTCTCTGAAATCTTGTTTAACATTATTTTTTCTTAGCTATGTTTTTGTCTTCATTGAGAATACAGCATATACCATAGTGTGATGATGAAAAGTCTTTGCATTTACATGAAAATCTGCTTTGAACTCATATTTGTGTATTTCACAGGACAGCTTTTTGAATCACAGGATCACAGAATGTTAGGAATTGGAAGGGACCTCGAAAGATCATCTAGTCCAACCCCCCTGCCACAGCTGGGTTCCCTAGACCAGGTCACACAGAAGCGCGTCCATATTCCAGATGCGGCCTCACCAGGGTAGAGTAAAGGGGTAGAAGAACCTCTTTTGACCTACTGACCACACTCCTTCTAATACACCCCAGAATCCCATTGGCCCTCCTGGCCACAAGAGCACTTCTGGAGGAAATGGGAAAGGAAAACAGCTTTTACCTTAGAAATCACATGTCTTGCTGGAGGACTTGGTGAAGGTCTCAGATGTTTATTGTGAGCTCTGACATTTTAATTGAAAGGACAGAAGCATTAATTTTTTTAAACAAGTGGGTCTTCTGTCCAAATTGTTTATTAGATATTGGATTAAGAAGGTTTTAATGGCAAAAAACATAGAGCATTTTCAACAGTCTGACTTAAAATCCTTTCTTTTTTCAGTTCTTCATCTTTAAAATTTTATACCCAGTGATATTATAATTACACTAATTCTCCATTTGTCAGTGGATTTTGGAAACGAATTCTGTGTTTCAAATGTAAAAATCAAGAATTCCCTAAAACTTTTTTGGTTAAATTGCTGGGTAGCATTTAAAGCTTGATAATGTTTGGTTATTTGTTAAAGAGACAAAAAAAAGGAGGGGGGGGGGAATGGCACAATCCTGTTGGAGTAAAAAAATGTGACTTGTATCAGTTTAGTTGGAAAAAAGAAAATCACAGTAGTGAATATTTTATTTAATACTACCTGCTATGGGAAATAGGGTGAAGGCTGTCCTGAAGTATAATAGTTGAAAAAGAATAAACAGCAGGTTTTCTGAAATAAAAATGTATAAAAAATAAAAGAGTGGTAAAAGATGACAATAATGAAAGCCAAACAAAAGGAGAGAACAGAAACACTGAGAGAAAGAGACCAGTGAGCTCTTTGCTTTTCAGAATGCAGACTGCATACATACTCCTGATTGCTAGATCAGTTTTCTGAAAAGGATATTCACCCTGTATCTAGGAATCAAAAAATGGTATCTTTATGAAGCCTGTGGGAATAGGAGAAATTTTTCATCTAAAGAAGTTACATCCATTTACAGAGTGTGGGGTATTTTTATTGCTCAGCTTGAATCCTACCGAGGGATCCTGTGCCTTCAGTATTTTGAGTCTTCCTAACTGTGCCACAGTAATAAGAGCACACTTGTGAATACTAAATGAGGACTGAATTTCCATCACTTACACATCCTGCACCGGAGCCAGATCAGAAGTGAAATGTCATGTCCCATATGAAAGCTTGATTAATTTTGATAGCATATTTATAGTTCTCATTTACAGAAAATTCAAAATACTTTAAGAAAATTGAATATTAAATTATACTAAAATAATGTAAATCAATGTGAACTATGCACGAGTTGGGACTCTGTGTTGGTGGAGGAGTTCAAGATGGAACTGTCTGTAGATCAATTGCTTCATTCAATATTGATAATGTTAAACAGTTTGCATGACATCTGGGCCTCATTCAAATCCATGGGACTTTTACCATTGACTTAAATTGAGGACAGGACTTTATCCTCTTTTTGGCAGAGGTAAGAGGACAACAACAGTGTGCCGTACTTCAGAAAAATGTGTATCTCATCCCTTCAGAAGAAGAGACGGAATTTCAGACAAAGGGAGTGTACTTACAGAAACCCAAATGTAAGCAGAAAACTGGGTTAACTTGCTGTTTTACAGACCAAATGTCTCAGGGTTCATAAGAAATAGATCCACAACTCTGTCTCTTCTAGAAGACAGTTCTGAAAGGAGCATAAATCAAGTGCAAAGATCTTATGAGCAAAAGCAATATACAAAATTTCACAACCAATTATGCTTCCATAAGCTGAAGATTCTTTTTTTATAACTGGAGATGAAAATACACTCTTGGATGCAAGATTGGAAAAGATTAAAGCATTAGAAAATGCTAAGGCATTTCCAATTTTCATCTTGTCATGACACATGTAGTAAGTGCATTACCCCATTTTGATCCAATTCCACAGAAATTTTTAAGTCACCTACAGCACTGCTTCATAAAACACAGCTTTTGGATACTCACCAAATGAGCTAATTAATCAGAAAGGACTAAGAAAACTCCTCTCTGATGAATCAAGCATGTAATTTAACAGAATGAAGTACATGGTGTAAAAACAGTGAGATAAAATAATCCAATTTATGGTGGGAGTTTTTCCACAAGATTGTTGGGCGGCTATTTTTTTCCCTTAGAGAACACTAACGCTTGCTCCTTCCCCAAGAAGAGATGAATGGTCATATCAAAGCAATCAAGGCTGCAGCCTATCATGAACATGAAAGGATTGTCACTTTTGCCATGACAATCCCAGAGGAAATGGAACTTAGCCTTCAGCTGGAAGAGTGGGACATGGGAAGCCTCTAGATATCAGTCACCTTCAACTTCAACAGCAACCTTCTGACCACAGTAAAGAGAGTAGATATGTTGAAGTGGTGTCATCCCACAACCTTTTTTAAGTGTCTGTGTAAATCGCCCTACTTCTTTCCCCCCACCCCAGCATGACTTTATTTGAGTGTATGGGGTTGAAATTCCATTTTGGTGTTTCAGACATCAGGAAATAGTTGTCTGTCAGAGTGGGAGAGAGTTTCATTGTACATAGCTGGAAGGTGTTAGGTTGCTGGTTAAGTTTTCCTTTGAGAGTTCCCATGAGGTCCCTTGGTAATACTGGGGACAACCTCAGTTATTACACACAAAGTGAAGGCGAGCAAACATACAGCCTTTCCCACAACTTCTAAACTTTCTTTGGAAATAAGGATAAATTGGTGTAAGATTAAAAAAAAATCACTCTTGATGGCAGGATATTAATTATAACTTTGTGTGGGAGAAGTTAAAATCCTTTCTTACATAGGAACTAGATGACTTTTTCCCACGAAAGAATCACTCTGTCTGTGTAGCTCAGTCTTACAAATACCCAAACAAGCAGGTCTGTGGCTCTCCTATGGATGTGTCCTATGATTCCGTATCGGATGTCATGTCACCCTCGTGGCGGTGCAGCCATAACGCAGCTCTTCTACACTAGTGCAGTTTCTTTTCCATGGAAAGGGATCATCCCTCTCTTTGTTTTCGTGAAACCTGTATGAAATTATAGCTTTGAGACCACGTCTGGCACAGATTTGCAGAGGGGCTGAGCAGGACCGAAAGAGAGTGAGTCCTAGTGCAATTCGCGATTGTGAGAGGAGCAGCAGGATGGTGGCTGGGTGCGAGACCCAGCTGAGGGCTGTGAGGCTCAGCCTGCGGGGACCCATTGCCCAGATGTCATTGTCCGGTCGCTCGATTGCTCCAAGGGATGCCAGGGCAGGCAGGAACGGAATGCGTTCCCCTCCTTTCCCTGGGAAAACGGATTCCAAACGTGAAAAGACGTGGAGGAGGCTTAACGGTGGGAGAGAATCGCCTGCTTGTCTTTCACAAGACATCCCTCGACGGTGGCATCGCCTCGGGGTCAGAAGGGCAACCCCGGGATCCCCTCTCGGACCGCGCCTCTGAGCCAAGACCGTCGGAGGGGCGCGTTCCCGCTGCGGGACAAGCCGATCCCGGGAGACGCAAATCTGGAAGCAGCCATTCTCCTGGGGAATCGGGTCCCGGGAGGAGCATGTTACGGGACCGCCGGTGTGGGCTGCCCGCCCCCTCCCGCCGTCGGGGTTTCACGGCAGCGGGCGGGGCAGCGCCGGCGGCATCCGCACAACTTCACCCGAAGTTTTCTCGCCGCCCGTCCCCCTGGTGCAGGTCGCACACACTCGCCGGTCACCGGGAGGGAACAAGATGTCGAAGCCTCCCCCCGGCGGGCGACTCCCACTGCTGCCTGCTCGGACCCGGGGCGAGGAGAGCAGGGTGCCTGGGGGCGCGCCCCGCCCCGCTCCGCTCCGCCCCTCTCCGTCCTACCGCCCCCGCCTCGCAGGGCGGTGGGTGCCGCGGGAGGCTGCTCGGTGCCGCCGCCGCCCGGGAGGGAGGTTATGTAAGGGGGGAGGGAGGCGGCGGGAGGAGGAGCAGGACCAGGACGCCTCGCTGCCGCCGTCGCCGTGCAGCCGCAGCCAGCCGGGACCGGTGCCGGGGTGGCCGCATGTGCGAAGTGGGGACGCGGCCACCGCTGGCCGCCGAGCGCGGGGAGCCTCCAGGTGGTGCCACCGCCGCCGAAAGGTGCCGAGACATGGGGTGAGTACGCCGGGCCCCGGCCACTCGTGGGCGCCGACCCCCCGCGTGGGCGCCGCGTCCCGCCCCGGCCCCGCACACCGACCCACGCGAGGGCGCCGCCTTCCGCCGCGGCCCGGCCCCGCTGCAGGTGCGCCTGGCCACGGCGGAGCGCTGGGAGAGCCACCGTGCCCTGTGAGCGCTCCCCAAAACCGGCGTTTTATAACGTAATTAATCATTTACCACCCGTTCGCAGCGGGGTGGGGAGGCTCCACCGAGCCGCGGCGGAGGTAAAACACACCCCGGCACGTTTCTGGTGGCAAAATCGCCACTGGATAGAGCGGGGAGGAGCTGGGGGTGTCGTGGCCCGGGGGAGGTTGGTGCGGGGCCAGGGGTCGGATCCCTCGCTGTGGAGCTGTGGGGTGTGCGCGCCGGGCTGAGCTGAGAGTTCATTGTCAGAGGATTCGTGCTCCGGTTCAGCGGGAGCTCTCGGCGGCGGGAGGCACACGGTGAACTTGCCTGAACTGTGCCAGTTGTTCGCTAATTTGTGTCAATATTCCCCCCTCCTCCCTTTTTGGTTTTGTTTGTTTTATTTTTTTAACGTGCCAGAATTCTCTGATCGCATGTGATGAAGATTTCATCTTGGTTTTCCCAAAAATAAGTCCTGCGTTTTTCTTATCCTCTAACTTTAGCGAGGGGACAAAAGCCAAATGCTGGCATTCGAGGAGTTTGTGAGCTAAATACCAGGAAACAGAGGTTATCCGTGTACTTTTGGCTCGAACTATATATAGGTGTGAGATCCTCTCGACCAGAATGTCTTGGGGGATTCCAAACCCACACATTTAATTTGCTTGATTTTTATCCTATTATGTTCTTTTACATCTTTTTTTCTTCCTTGCCTCTCCTCACCCCCTGTGGCAAGGAACCATTCTCCAGATTCCAAGCTTCCTCATGTGGCTTCCATCTATGCCGGTTCCCACGGAAGAATTTTCAGTTATTGCCAAATGATATAATTGCAGGCACTATAGATAAATAATGAATTGAAATGTCATGCGTGTGTCTGAATTTGATACCCAGGAGTACTGAATAGAAGTACAGGGTACAGGGAGAAATAAGATCTGAGTATCTCCCCATGTTTCACTTGAGGATTACAAGGGGTTCATCTGCTTCTTACTTATGTAAAGTTCCACTGGGAAATAAAACAGAAACTGTCCTTATGATTGGAGAGAAGGATCAAAACATGGCTGTAGCAGTAGTGCCCCACTGAGTGCAGGGTGATCAGGAATACCCATAGAAGGGAAACTTGCCTTCTTCATTTTACCTGGGCATCTCTAAAGGCAAATATTTTTGTCATCATTTTTAACTGTTTCTGTAGTGATAGATCAGTTTAGCTGTGACTTGGAGAGAATTAGAGGAAGGTCGCAGTGGTCCCTTGTCCCCTCTGTAAGTAAGTCGTAGCTCTAGGCTCCATGTGGTCCTGCAACCTCCAGAGCCATTCAACCTGCAAAAGATTTGAAGGATTTTGAGTCCTCTGGCTGTGCTCATGCCTGCACTGCTACATGTGCTGTGTTGGGTTGTGCAGACTTGTACAGGGTCAGGCGCATTCACCAGTCTAGTTCAATATCCTTATTTAATGTGTTTTACTTCAAGTAAGCTATTTCAGTCTTACACTGAAGCACGTGAGATCAAGCATCATTCATTCCCAGGGTTTTGGCGTGGGTTGTACACACTCTTATACTCTGTACAGAGCACAGGCAGGGTGGTTTTTCGATATGTATTTTGATAGTGTCTCATGTCATTCACCTTTCTGGTACCGAAAACTTGAAAGTACGTTTGTGATAGTGTTACTGCAGCCATGGCTTAGCACATGTGACACAGAAGGGACCCACCCCAGGTTCCTCCCTGTTCCATCTCTGGGCATTCCTTCACCTCTGCATGTTCCAGTTTTTCCTTCTGTTAAACGGGCACCTTTGTACTCATTTCACTTTGTGAACCATGTTGTGATCACAGCACAGAGTTCAGTCTTTCTTACTTAATTTTTTTGCCCCAGGCATTCCAGTGGAATTTGCTTCCTGGGCACATTTTCATGTCATGTGTGGGGTGTATTCTCATAGAAATTGTGACCAAAAACTTGTCTCTTTGCTCTTAAAATGTTTTTTTAAATTTTATTTTCCTGGGGGTGGCCTTTGCTAATGATTCATTTAAGTGCTGCCTATGGATTTGGCAATGACTGATGGTGCTATGAAACCTGATATAGCTACTTGAGCTTAGCAAAGCTATTTAAATTGCTTATTAACTGAAAGCTAAGATATTTAAACAGTTGTTTTAGTTCAACTTACTAGGCAGCAAGGTAGGGTCAAGTTTTATAGAAATAATTTACATGTTTAAAAAAAAAGAATGCCCATAATTCAGAAGGTGTGAAACCAATTTTTGTAAAAAAAGTGTCCAGATGAAAAAAAAAATTCTGCTTCCATGCCCATTAAAGTCCACGAGAAGCTTCCTGCTGGCTGAAAACTATTGGTCAGGCCACTGTTAAGGATCTCACTGGACAAATGTTTACTTTAAAGGGAACAAATCTTTTCATAAATCACAACTTTCTACTAGCTATTATATCTGGTAACTGCTGTTCCTGCAATAGTCTCAGAGCTTAAACTTTAGCTGTTTGAAAACAACAATGTAATGTGTTTTAAGCTGTAGAAATCTGTCTGAAAACATCACCTGGTTTGTCTCTTGACGTTGCAAGCCAAGGACTAACACAACTGAGAAAGTGACTTGCTTTTCTGTAGCTCTGACTTTAGTGAACTGTACCCACTCATCTAATAGCTGTGGTCTGATTCAATTTGACCTCAGTTTAAGTAGTCTGAGCTAACTTTCTGGTTATAAAGATTCAGGTTTCATTATTAGATGATTTAAGGAGGTATTGGATAGCTGCTTCATCTTTACTTACTTTCTTTAACTATTTTCATTTTTTTAGTATTTTTGTATTTCCTTCTCTCTCTGTTACACAGTATTTCTTGTTGCGAGGTGTGGCACAAGTATCCAGTTTGGATTAGACCTGTAAATCACTGCTGCTGAAGCTGTTATTTATATTATCTCTTGGATTAAAACTCAACTAATTAAAATACCACCAGCAATAAGATTGAATTTTAAATCTGTTTTATAAATCATACCAAAATGAAAATCAGGCCTCTGAGTGTTAGGTCTTACTGCAGAAAGCTGTACAACAATGTAGAAATTTGTGCTATACAGGTTAATGATGCACTAGCTCACAGCACATAAAGATTTCTTTTGGCTGATATGAGACGGCTTCTCTGTGCTGCTTCCACAGGGGCTAATGTGGTGATTTAGTCTGGTTTGGCTGGGATCCATCTGTACCTCCCCTAGGTGGACTTTGACCTTTAGGAAGGTGGGAAAAGATGAATTTCCAAGCCTGGATCAAGCAATTAAGTACCTCATCTTAAGGAGACTGTCTCATGATCAAAACTTTGCCCCTCCTGTAATATGTTCATGAAAAGTGCAGTTGGGGGCCTTTATTTCTGAGACCAGTAATAGGTAATGCTTTTATTATGCAGTGACATTTAAGAGCATCAGGAAAGTCTGCCTTGCACTCTTCCTTTCTGCTGTTAGCAGTAGTAATGTCCATTGACCAACATATGGCTTTATTTGGGGTATAGAAGTCAAAAAAATGGCATGATGAAGAGAGAAAAAGGTGAAGGAAACAGAAGATGTGATGAAGCTAGTGTTATAGGAAGACATGAATTTTGGATGGTGTTCAAGCTGGCCTTTCCCAGTACCAGCAGTACTTTAGATACCATGGTGATAAGAAGCTCTGTAGCAGGGAACATCACGTTGCAGAGGAAATGCACCTTGGCTGTTGTCCCACCCACTGAAATCCATGGGAGTCTTGTGCTGGCTCCCTCCAAAATTTGGCCAAGCCATCTGTCTCTGGGAGAAGGGGGCATCATGGGACCCCAGGAGTGGCAGACTGATAACGGCGCCTGGCTCTCTCTGCAAAGCCACTGTCCCTCAAAGCATACCCAAATGCAGCCAAGCTGGCACTCTGAACTCAGGGACTTTTTTTTTTTTTCAGGTTTTAGGATCAGCAGCTTCAGTTCAGTTCCTAGCACAGCTCAAGGGGACCGATTGTATCAGACATCATCCAACTGGTCATGGTGTTTGTGCTTAAGGAGAGGGACTGAGATCTTAGAGATGCTGAGGCTGTTGGTTTCATGATTTTTGACGCAGCTGATGGAGAATGCTTGATTCTTCAGAGCTTTGGTTCATTATGTTGCTACCCTATTTTGCAGAGTGATTATAAATGGCTGCTGTTCTGAATTGGAGAATTTGGTATCTCTGTGTACAGATACAGGTGTCTGTACAAGATCTAGTGGCAAAGTCAGGTCCAGTGAACTTTTGAGTTCTGTGTCAGTGTGTTGGGTTCACTGAAATGGGTGGGAAAACTCCATTGATCTTGACAGTATGTATAAAACCTCTTGTATCTAGTTCCTATCTTATATTTAACACGATTTAAATAAGGTTAGAGAGGCAGGGAACTCAGTGGTGTGGGGGGAATTAAAAAAAAAAACAAAACCCAAAACCAACAAACCAAACAAACCACCAAACAAAGCCAGCCAGCAATAGCTAGATTGTCATAAGGATTTGTGTATGCTTAGGATTTTGGTGTCATTGCATTCGAGTGAGTGAACAAACCTGTAATGTTGGAGTCTTTCACCCAAGTCTGCCATCAAGTGAGGGACCTTGTCACCTCTCACACAATTATGGGAGTAATTCATAACAGCTTAGATGCACATAGCTGGGCAAAAATCTTTGTGAATAAACCCCAAAGAAAACATGGGATTTGGAGAAATTATGCAACCAGCTAATGAAAGACTAACAGAAAAAAGTCATGAAGGAATGATTGCCATGAAAGACATAGTGAGTTAAGAAAAAAATCATGGGGTCTGCTAGAGATAAATTCAGCAAATTACAGTAGGAAAAATCTGCCAGTGGCACAACTAGTTTGAAGGACCTCATGCAAATTTCACCTAAATTTTCTCACAAAGACAATGCTGTAAAAGGAGTGAAGCAAAATAAAACTTAATGCTAAAAGAGTTATCAGTCAAGTTGTTTTCAGCTACTAACCTAATTAATTACCACTGTTAAAACTGATTATCACTTGAGAGAAAACTTATAAATAAAATATCCTCCACAAAGTTGATGTCCCTCAAGCCCTTCTTTCTATTTGAAAAGAGGATAATGAGTATGTCTCCTGATAACAAAGGCATAGTTTGAAATGTTAAGAACTATTTGATGTTCATTTCCTTTAAATTAAAAGTAGTTTTAACTGGTTCAGGATTTAACAAAGCGTCTTAAACTGTTCAAGCATATTCCCAGCATGACTGAAACAGGCAGAGGAGCAGTGAGTTTGCTGAGAACCAAAGGGCAAAGGCGTCGGCCTAGTTTTGCATCTAGATTTTCTGCAGCATTGTGTATTCATTTGGCTTTATTAGTGCAATGCCTACAATAAATGGCCTCACTCAAACATATATTTAAGGACACATAAGCATTTTGAATCAGCTTTTGGTTTTCCTGTTGACTTTGTGATACAGTGTGTGCAGACTGGGAAGGTCCTCGATTCTGAAGGTTTCTACACGTCAAATCTCTGCCTGACTCCACTGTGAATGCTGTCCATTGCATTTGTGCCCTTTGTATGCTGCAGATACAGCCTGTGACTCGTTTATGCTGCGTTTTGGTCATGACTCTTTAAGATGTAAATGTGCTTAGGGGAATGTATTTCAACTATGTTTCTCTGATAATTCAGCTGTACGCTGTAAATAGCTGACAACGCTGTTATTAAATCTCAAAATGTGACAAGGGCACTGCCTTCAAATGAAGACAGGAAGCATTTATGCTTGAACATTAAAGAAGCACTTTTAATGGCAAGAGCAATTAGGGAATAGATCATTAGTATCAGGGAAGGCTACTGCTGCACCATAGCCACATATGACCCAGCACAGGTTAGAGACGGTGTGAGTAGATGTTGTGTAATATGTACTCATGCAAAATGTACAAGATGAGACTGGATGATGCAGTTGATCTTTGATTATATTTTTGATGACACATCCTAGCTGCTCTCTGCCTGTTTGCAAGAGAGAAATCTGCCCGCTGCTGCTGGCTTGGATGCTCTGTGCTTAGCTCATGTGTGACACGAGTAGCTGGCTGCTTACTCCTCGTTGACGTAGCAACTATTAGAGGCTATTGGACCCTCTTGCATCACTTGGAAATGCTTCATAATGGTAATTTTGCCACTGGGGTCAGGATTAAAATGAAGATAATATTTTAAATAACTGGTGCTCCAGGCATTTTAGGATTTGTTTTTTTTAAAAACATTGGTATTGCTGGATGACATCACCAACTGGGACAGCCTGCTTAATGACTCATAGGGGAGCAGGAGGCTCTGCTGTGTAGGTGTTTTAGGATTTGTGGGCTTCATGTTGAAGACTGGCAAGACAAGGAGCTTTAGCAGCAAAAGAACTATGGCTTTATCATGGAGAAGAGCGAGCAGATTTGACACAGGGGAAAGAGGGCCTGGCAGTGGAGTTGTGGGCAGAAGCGGCTGCTGGTTACTGTGCAAAGCTTGTTCACTTTGGTGGCAACATAGCCTCCTTTCCTGCCTCCCCCATATACTAGTCTGATTTTATTTATTTGATGTGGCTTATCAAAATACGAGACTGTAAGAATTTCTGAAGTGACAAACTGTTTTCTTTCTGTCTGGAAGCTTCACTGCAGCCTACAGGATTTAGAAACTCAAACCCTTCTGCAATTTAAGAAGAAATTTTCTGTTTGCACTTTTCTGCCTATGCAGCAAGGGGCCTGAGAGAGCCCTCTGAAGCTGCTAGGTATTGTTCCCCATTAGCATTTGCATTAGAATAATAGAAGTTCTGCAACTGCATGCCTATCAGGCAAGGTTTAGTACATCAATGCAGCAAGACAGTGAAGACCTCTATGGAATATGTTTAAAAATATGAATTGACCTTATGCAATATTTTTCCATAAAACTGCTTCTGATTGCACTGAGGATCTTTCCTTGTGGACTGGGAAATGGTGTGTATGAGTACCTACTGCATAAATACATGCCGTTTGCCTTTGCTTAACACTTAGCAGTAGATTCTCCTCAGATATGGAACACTGATTTTTTTGGGGAAAGAAAAAAGTCACCATAAAATCTTGCATGGCTCTGAAGGGAAATGTTAACTTTATTATGTGGAGGTGTGAGCATCTTATTTTCAGTATTCATTACTTATTGTTTCCTTCTTAGAAGAAGGACAGGTAATGGAGCCAGAGCTCGGAGTATTCAGCAAGGCTTCTCCTTTTGAAAACGCAGTACTTCAAGATGCACACTGTCTCTCCTCATGTTAATTGTGTTGCAGTGACTGACTCAAATTCTTTGCTTTTGCAGAGTTGCTCTGTAATCTGTAGCAGCAACATTTTGTTGTTGCCTTCTTTTCATTCCTCGGTTTTATAAGGCTTTTGTGTTGTGGCTTCCCACCATAAATCTGTTGCACACATCTAAAATGTCTCCCTGCAGTAGTTTAAGTAGGAACATGTGATCTGTTTTGTGATAGTGAAAATTGTCAATTGGAGCATTTGAAACATACAGGATAAATTCACTGAGAGGGGTTGTGCCAAATATCTCTGACCAGCACTTAGGGCTGGGGCTCTGTGCTGCTAGAGGGTGTGTGGGAAGAGTGTCACACCTTAATTATTGCTTATTTCAGAGATGGTCATGTCTAAAGACAAGGCAGGAACTCTGTTCTGTAGGTAGTTGGTAGTAGGTAATAGGATACCGGTGCAAAGATGGCAACAGTGTAGTTGCCACCCTGTCTCTACCTTGACATTGCCCCATCTCTACCAATGTGCTGCCCTTCCAGGTAAAGTTCCCACATCTTACCCCTTCATGTAGTCCAGACCCCAGGTAACCCCAAAACTGACATAATCCTCCCTGACCTGCCAGGAGGTTTCTGCCCAGGTGGAGCAGCCCCAAGGTGCTCACAGGCACAATGTACACCTAAGGGCATAACCATTGCCCTTGGGTAAACAAGGAGGATATAAAGCATCTTTAGACTCTGTTGATGTACATGTATAGTCCAATGTTTGTCATAATAATCCCATCTCCTCCAGCTGGGATAGGGAGAAATTTATTCTTTTATGACACAATAAATGAGATTTAGTTGCCTAAAACTTTACAGCACACAGGTAAATAAGAGCTCTCTTTTCATGATTTTTTTAAAATTTTGTGTTTGATAGCTGTTTGTCGCTTATGTTGTACATTACAGGAGACAGCTAATTTTCTGTCGCCCACTGTTTATAGAGGTGGTCTTTATAAACTTGTATTTAAGGTATCTTCTAAAAATGCTAATACAGAAAAATGAGTCTAATTTGGTTTATGGTCCTTTTCCAGGCAAACAGAAACTGGCTTGCCTGAGAGAACAGGGATTTGTTACTTCACTACACCCACCCAAATTCAAGGCAATTCAATTAAAAGCTTGAGTCTCTGATCTCAGTTACAATGAAACACAATAGCTGTGGAGTAAGAGTCAGATTCTGCGTTCCAGAAAAACAGCTGTTGGGTTGGGAGTTATTTGGGGTAGGCAGGGAGGCTGCTCACCTCATCCCAGGCAGATCCAGGAGTGTGTGAGTCCATGCTTTCTTGGGAAGCTTTCCCTTCTGTACCTCTTCCACCTGCTTCTTGCTTTGGAGCAGGGAAGTGGGTGTTTGTCCATAATGTGAAATTTGTCTTTCTGTTTTGAGAGATATGCAGGACAAACGATGTCTTTAAAGCTTTCACGTAATCCTGAAAGACATTCCCTGGACAGAAAATTATGAGCATCTGTTTTCTGAGATTTTCAAAATTGCATATTATGGAGTATGTGTCAAGGACTTAGTCCTATGCAGCCCAATGCCCTCAGTAATCCTTACCAGCCTACTCTGCCTCCCCAGACTTCTCTGCAAAGCCTATGGCTTGCAGAGGTTGTGGGAAGGGCTTACTTCTTCAGCTGGACCAAGCTCCTTGTGAAGCCTGGGGTAAACACCTCTCCTGTGGTTGTGGTTACTTGCTTTTCCCTCTACAGAAAAGGTCTGTTCTGAATTTTTCAGTCTTGGAGCACTAATCCTGCATACGTATTGTTCAGGTCTTTGTGAGAACTTTTCTCCATTGAGTTAGAAATTAGGATTTCAAATTCTGTGGAGAAGTTGCCAGAGTTGTTATATTTTAAGCTTAGAGTTTGGAACAGAATCAAAATATCTAATCCACTTTGCATTCCCTGCTGGGTCTTTCCTCCCTGCCTTATGAATTGGCATCCTTGTCCTTAGGAGGTAGAGCAATACTGTGCAACCCTATAAGGCTTCTCCCATGAAATATCAAAGTAACATTGCACTGATTTGCAACACACTTTCCAATAACTGTTAAATTAGTATAAGCAACATGAGGTTGTGCTGAAAAGAGTTAATGCCTGTCAGCTGCTTTACAGGATGACCTCTGAATTATTGGCCAGAAGAGAAAATAGACACACCACCTCTGGGAACAATTTGGGATGGTTCAATGCTGCCTGTTATTCCCTTAAAAGAATTTAATGACTTAAACAAGGTGTTCCAAACTTTGCACCTCTAAGTTCTGAGATCTAAGTGACTTTTTCTCCCTTTCTTTTCTCTATCTGTCTCCTTTTGGCACTCCTCATTCCCCTGCGGTGACGTTGGAGCTGCGTGGCTCCCTGGGGGGAGGACAGCCTGGCCTCTGCCTCGGGTGACAGCAGCTCCGAGCCTGGGTCAGAGTGTTGGCTGAGAAGACACATGGGAAAAACACAGGGCTAGTCTGGGTTGTCTAGGGAGAAGTGGGCAACTGAAGTGCACTTTTGCTGCCTTTCAGGGGTAGTAATGCTTCCTAAAAGAAAACTGCATTTAGAGAGATTTGTAATAGAGACCTTACAAGTCAAATTGATTCTTAGGGTGCTAAAGTGTGAAAGTGCAAAAAGCATAGTAAGAATTTCTCACCACTTGGCACCTTATCCTCAGTGGCTGAGTACTTGATCCATTCTGCATACTAACACCAGGTACTAATTTTAGATCACTGGGACTATGAAGAGTGCAGTTTCTAGCTCTTGACTTGCTATAGATTACTTATGACAAATAGGGAAAATTGGTGCATAAACTTTTTTCTGCCTCAGCAAGGGAAGTGTTTGCTTCCACTTGCAAGGAATCGCTTACCGTGAGAGCGCACTCAAATCAAATTACTGTGGAATAAAAGACATGATTTTTTAATCCTATTAAATCAAACAATTGTTCAGAAATTTGTTCTGAAAATGAAGCAAAATTCATGTAAATTGTCTAATTATAGGTATTATTCATAGAATCGTAGCATCATTAAGGTTCGAAAAGACCTCTAAGATCATCAAGTCCAACTGTTAACACCATCACACCCACTAAACCATCTTGCGAAGTACCACATCTATATAACACCTCCAGGGATGGCAACTCCACCGCTTCCCTGGGGAGCCTGTTCCACTGCCTAACCACTCCTTCAGTGAAGATTTTTGACCTTATATCCAACCTAAACCTTCCCTGCCATAACTTGAAGCCATTTCCTCTTGTCCTATCACTTGATACTTGGGAGAAGAGACTGATCCCCGCCTTGCTATGACTTCATTTCAGGTAGTTGTAGAGAGTAAAAGGTCTCTTCTCAGCCTCCTCTTCTCCAGACTAAGCAACCCCAGGTCCCTCAGGCACTCCTTGTAAGACTTGTACTCTAGACCCTTCACCAGATTTGCTGCTCTTCTTTGGACATGCTCTAGCAACTCAGTGTCTGTCTTGTAGTGAGAGGCTCAAAACTGAACACAGTATTTGAGCTGTGACCTCATCAGTGCTGAGTATAGGGGGACAATCGCTTCCCTAGTCCTGCTGGCTACACTATTTCTGATAGAAGCCAGGATGCTGTTGGCAACATGGGCACACTGCTGGCTCATCTTCAAGCTGGCACTCCCAGGTCCTTTTCTGCTGGACAGCTTTCCAGTCAATCTTACCCAACCCTGTAGCATTGCACGGGGTTGCGGTGACCCAAGTGCAGGACCCAGCACTTGGCCTTGTTGAGCATCATACAGTTGGCCTTGGCCTGTTGATCCAGCGTGTCCAGATCCTTCTGTGGAGCTTCCATACCCTCAAGCAGATGAACACTCCTGTGCAGCTTGGTGTTGTCTGCAGCCTTACTGAGGGTGCACTTGATCCCCTTGTCCAGATCATCAGTAAAGATATTAAACAGGACTGGCCCCAGTACTGAGCCCTAGAGAACACCACTAGTGACTGGCTACCAACTGGATTTGGCTCCATTCACCACAACTCTTTGGGCTTGGTCATCCAACCAGTTTCTTTTGCAGCAAAGAGTACACCTGTCTAAACCCTGAGCTACCAGTTTCTCCAGGAGAATGCTGTGGGAGACAGTGTCAAAGGCTTTTCTGAAATCTATGTAGACAACATCCACAGCCTTTGCTTGTTCACTAGGTGAGTCACCTGGTCATAGAAGGCAGTCAGGTTGGTCAAGCAGGACTTGCTTTTCATAGACCTGTGCTGGCTGGGCCTGGTCACCCGGTTGTCCTGCAGGTGCTGTGTGATGGCACTCAGGATGATCTCCTCCATAACCAAGCACCAAGGACAGGCTAACAGGCCTGTAGTTCCAGGGTCCTCCTTCTGACCCTTCTTATTGATGGCTATCACATTGACTAGCCTCCAGTTGTCTCGGACCTCCCCAGTTAACCGGGACTCCTGATAAATGATGGAGAGTGGCTTGGCAAGCTCTTCTGCCATCTGCCTCAGAACCCTCAGGTGGATCCTGTCCATGGGTCCTGTCCAGCTCCATAGATTTGTGAGTGTCTTGGTGGAGTAGCATTTTGCTAACTGCTTCCTCCTGGATTATGGAGTGTTTATTCTGCATCCTGTCCCTCCCTCAGGCTGACCACACTGAGGATGACTGGTCTGACTGTTAATGACTGAGGCAAAGAAGGCATTAAATATCTTCAGCCACTTCCTCATCCTTGGTGGCAGTGCTCTCCTCCACATCCAATAATGGATGGAGATTTTCCTTGGAACTCCTTTTGTTGCTAATGTATTAGTAAAAAGCATTTTTTGCTATCTCTTACAGCAGTGTCCAGATTGAGTTCTAGCTAGGCTCTCACCTATCTAATATTTCCTTTACATAACCTAAAGACACCCTTGTACTCTCCTGAGTTGCTTACCCCTTCTTCCAAAAATAATGAACTCTTTTTCTTTCCCTTGTCTCAGCCAAAGCTCCATGTTCAGACAGGCCAGTCTTCTTTCCCCCATCCTGGTTCATCTTTCAGCACATGGGTACAGCCTGCTCCTGTCCCTTTAAGATTTCCTTGAAGAACGTGCAGCCTTCCTGGACCCTTTTGCCCTTCAAGACTGTCTCCCAGGGAGCACTTTCAACTGGTGACATGAACAGGTTGAAAGCATAAGAGCATTTTGTTCTAGCATTAAAACCTGTCCAGGGTTTACACATTTGTTTATAACTTAGAGCAGAAGAGGATTGGGTCTCCTGCATGTATTCTCCTGTTGTTTTGAAGGATGAATTCACTTCTGCATAAATCTCATAAAAGGTTCAAAGCCCCACAGCAAAAGTATTAGTAAAGGACGCGGCAATAAGCAGGTTGTGTCATCTGGGATAAGTATTAGCCTGACATTATCCACCAAGTTATTTGTTTGTATTTGGAGCTACCAGCTTTGTGCTGAAGTAGCACTGCAGAACTTAGCAATGGTTTATCCAGTTGGCAGTGAGCAGGATGAACCTCTGGTTTACGTCCAGCTGGTTTGTTTTGGTTTACAGAATTGCTGGGGCATAGTTCTGTCCTCTCCCAGTTGATTCATCTTTTGGGAGCAGACATGGGGACAGCTAAATACATATAGTGCATGAGTAAGTTCTGCTGTCCATGTTTTGGGCAGTCCTCCAGTGCATTTGCATGGACCAGAGCTGGGTATGTGGCTGCCTTTAAAAATAGGGCAATAACTTCAATGTGTTTTCAACTAGAGAACAGAGGAGGCTTTAGAAAAACAATACTAAGAAAAAAGTATATGTATCAGTGCTGCCAGCTCTCAGGGCAGGTTGCATATCAAGCAGCAAATAATGGCACCCCAAATAAGGGTAACGCAGAAAAGCTGAAATGAGGCATGTTATGCCCTGACTGTCACAACGGTCCAGCTGAGGACCCAGCACACAGCCAGTTTCATCAATAATTCTGCAATACCCGCAGGCCCTTGAGCCTGCACCAAACAGAAATCCTGGGAGAGAGCCCAGTCCCAGTGTGCTGGCCCACCTAAGCCCATCATTTTTATCCCAGTTCCTGGAAAAATTATTTTAAATCATCTCATCACTTTAAACATTTTGGTAAGTGTTAATATACTCTCAGCGCTGTGGAAATCATCACCATATGGCTGTAAGATTTGCCATCTGTCTGGAGATGCTGAAATACAATTAGCCTATGTAGTCCATTTATCAATCTATAACTGACAATATTCACAGCCCTGGCAACTTTGGCTGCTGACAGAGTCAGCACTTGTACAGGCCTACCTGTCTGGCCTTATTAAATCAATATATAAATGAAACAGAAAAAATCCCAACATTCAGGTGTGTCCTTCGCCCTTGAGAAAGGGTTGAGGAGAGGGAAGTCTACATTAATGTAAATGAGACTGAGGAAATGTGCCTTGATTTTTGTAGCTTTAATTGAATTTTTATGTTTAGTAGACCTTAATTTCATAAGGCAAAGCCAGATTTACTTAGTCTTTCAATCAAGAAATACCAGCGGGGCAGAGTATGTCACAGGGGAAGAAATTACTGTTAAATCCTCTCCTGTTGTATTAACTTCCACGGCACAAAAAGCTAAATGTTAGAAACGTGAGAAATGTGATCATTAGCATCATACAGGTGAGATCTTATTTTTCCAAAGTTTCTTGTTTGACTTCAGAAAAGGGAGAAGATGGCTTTTCAGCAGTGAACAATTTTTTTTGAAAAAAGGTTTTTATTCTAAAATTACTAATTATATGACATGACAATATAAAGGGTCTAACTTTTGACTGCTCCTGAAAATCTAGCCCTTGGCAGGTGTCTTAGCCTGGCCACTTAGGACTGTTACCCGCTTAAAGCTTGGGTTAGATTTTTAATGACTAATATGTATCCAGAAAATAACTTGAACATTTTATTTGGCTTTACATATTACCCAGGCTTACCTTGCATAATAAGCTTATAATAAGAATGTGTGCTATTTTTTGTTTATTCTACAAATTTTCAGCCAGCCCACCCAAATTTTTGAGACTCTTCTGGAATGAGAATGTCTCTTTTTGCATATTTGCATTATAGTCCATAGTTGTGGAACCTGCATTGTATAAAAAATGCTGATACTTGAAATTAAACCTTCCCATAGGCCATACCTCATATAACCTGTACTTTGTGTAACGTACCAAGTTGGAGGCATCAGCATGCAGAAATCAGAAGTGCCGAGGAAGCAGGACTGCAGGGTTCAGAAATAGGGTGCTGTTGAGGTTCAGGAATTTTTGGGATAAGTTTATCCCAAAATTACTTGCAAATATGCAAAATTTGCAATGTTAGCAAGTTGTAGGGGTTTAGTTTTGTGGTTTTACTGGTATGGGTTTTTTGTGGTGAGAGAACTAGTAGTGTTTTGGTTTGTCGATACTGTTTCTGTCATGAATAATCTGTTTAACTTTTTCAGATCTAGTAATTTTACTCTCTAAAGTTCAGGAGATTACCAGAGGATCTTCGCTTTATCTCTGGGGTTACCAACAACTTTTTATTCCAACAAATAAATGTACATATCTGAGATCTGTAAATCTGATGGCAACAGATGGTGTTATACTTTTAAAGATTAAAGCGAATAACATTAGCTTCTAAATGTTTGAAATTTCCTTTGTATTTTTAACTTGAAGCAGAAGAAATGTGTCATTCTGTGATCTTATTGGCTGCTAGTGAATACATTAGTTTCAAGAACAGTGTCCCCCAGTTCCTTAGAGAGGTGCTGCCTGTGTGCTAGCAGCAACCAAAATACTCTGATTGTTGATTCTATCAGTCTGTTAAAATTGCCAGAAAATGGTTTTTTCCAGATAGTCTAATTTAACCCGCATTGGGTGGGGGATGATGCTGTCTTTAGCCATGCCATTTGTGCCCAATGCCTTGTCCTTTCCTGACTGCAGCTGTAGGGTTCCTGGCTGTGAATGAGCTTGCACTGGAACCTCTCTTTGCTGTTTTTAATGCACAGTCTTTGGTGCTCTTGACTACATTTGGTGATTTCTGTATTCTAGGTGGTTTGCTCTAGAAGGAGGCTGTTTAAATGTGTCAGTGCTGTTGCTAGACCGGTAGCAAATTGACACAGGTACCAAAAACGCAGGGCAGGCATTGATTTGCATCTTCCTAGTCTTTTACAAAGTATATTACTTATTCTTTAATTGCTTTTAATTTTTACATTTTCAAGTTTCATTGAAGGCGTGAGTTCTTGTATTAAACCATCTGTTGACACCCTTTTTCTTGCAGTCTAATAAAGCACTCAGACTGGAATGTTCTATTAGCCCAGGTGCTCCGGCAGCATTTCTGCTCAGTGTGCACTGGCACAGGGTGCATGCTGTGCCCTGCCTGTGCTGCCTGCACATGGTGGTGGCCACCCAGACAAGCAAAGCCCTATCGTTTGCTTCTTATGTTATGGTTGGTAGAATTCCTTATTTGATCCTTTAGGCAGTAGATCAAAAAGAGTTACACAACTTGTTCTTTAAACTGAAGTGATTGGCTTCCCTTCCACCCCCTAGTATAAGTGGAAGAAAAGCCTCAGGGGAGAGCATTTGAGTAGGGCATGGGAAAGAATATCGATAATTACATGCATGGATTAGTGCACCAAAGTACTCCCCTCCAAGGATCCACTTTAGTTCTGTGGCATTTGAAATAATGGAGTGTTTAATCATATTATTTTGCAATAGTGAGGCTTTGATTATGCTACTGATTAAAATCAACTTTTCAGATTTCTTTATGTGAAGATAACCTCATCTGCCACACAAATTCTTAGCATAGGAGAATAAATCCTAAACATAAAGCTGCTGCACTGCTGCTGTCAGTGGGTTTTACGTGCACAAACACACACATGGTCTTTCACTTCAATCTTCTGTTTGTAGGTACCTTGTATTTTTCTATATCCTATTACTTTTTTTTAAAATAAAAATTAAGTAGCACACACTACCTGAAAGTATCCTCAGCCTTCTGTCACACTGAAGACATAGTGCAAAGGATTAATAACAGTGATAAAGACCCTACTGGAATGCTAAACCATTTTTCTGGTGGTTTAAAAATGCAAAATAAATTACTCTCTTCCTCCGAAATTGTGCCCACATTATTTTCTCTTCTTGATGATTTCTTACCAATGCTAACTCTAGGTAGGTATGGTGTCTGATGTGGGTAAGGAGGCCCAGGAGTGACTGGGGCTGCTGACACTTCTTCTCCAGCAAGACCAGTGCTGTGAGGGCTCCTGGGCAGTGCTTGTGGGGTGGATGAGGGCTCTAAGGATTGCTGCCTTTTGCTGTTGGATGGTGTTTGAGAAGGTTGATGCAGGTCGGACCTGTACACTGGCTCCTTATTTCTCCTTTGTGAAACAAACCAACCAAGCCCTATGGTGTTTTACCTGTGCATGAGAGAATTCAGGGTGGCACAGAACTGGTTTTGTCTGGGTTTGGTTGGGCTGCTCTGACAGCAGCAGAGGCTGATGTGTACCCTGTGGGGGTGAGCTGAGTGTTTCCTGTACATGGGTTACCCCTGGGCTGGCTTAGCCATGCACACAGCCCTGGAATGAACTCCTGCAGGGTTCCTTCTGCTCAAGCCTCCCCACGCTGCAGCAGAGGATCTTGCCAAGAGGTATCCAATGCTGCCCCAACATATCAAATGCAAGGCTACTGTGTGCCAGCACTCATCCTTTGTATGTGGTGAATTTTGGTGCGTGCACACAGGTCTGTGAGCCTGACCCCAGGGACATGTAACAAACCTGGTTTTCCCTGGGTTTGTGTCTGGCTGGGGACTGCTGACACGAGGCAAGGCTCAGAGGGAGGCTGCTCTCTCTCTCCTACAGGCTTGTGCTCTCCACTCCAAGATTCACACTTTCAATTTACAATGGCAATCTCTTGCTGAAATATTACAGTGCAAATGTGCCACAGAGAAGGCTGTGCTTTTTAAAAGCATTAACTCTACTGGAGCTGGGGTGAACTCAGAGGATGTAATTTTTAACTGATCCAGAAAAATAGGAAGTCTTTAGGGATCTGTTTTATGTGCTGATGCAGCCTCATTTGTCAGCAAAGTCAGGAGAGGTGCTGGGGATAAACAGTATACAAGTATCTTTTCAGTTTAATAGGATTTGAATTTATCCCTATGCAAATGGGAGGCCATATAAACATTACAAGGAGTGGAAATTTATGGATTCCCTTTCAATGTCTTCTCAGGAAAAACCTCTGAAATAATCAGAGTAACATAACCAGTTTTACACACACATGCCTCAACTAGTTTCCTTTCTTTTGTTTCCTAATAAATAACCTTGCATGTGGATGATTAGTTCAGGTTTCTCTCAGTTCCTGTCACTTGTGTATGAGTGTTTGTTCACAGTGTCTTGAAAGATAATAGCTGTCTGGAGATAGCCCAATAACAAAACATGAGCTTTCTCACTGTCCAAGCTAGCCTTTTAATTTGTATATTGACTTCATAAAAGCATAATGGTATTGTGAAGCCTCACAGACATTACAATGATTTTCATACCAGGAGCTTTCGTCCTCAAGATTTATTCTCTTGGACTTACTCAGCTGCAAATCAAAAATGAGTTTAATTAACATCTGTGCTTTTAATAGAAAGTTCTTCTTTAGCTAGCTAGGTATTTTTCTTATTTTTTTCTAAGTAACTGGAACTATTATGTTTCTTACAAATGCAAGAAGCACTTTTTGCTAATTACACTCTATCAATTGAAATAATAAAGCCTGTAAAAGAAGGGAGCTAAAAAGATAACATTTTTTGCATGAATTTCATATATTTCTGCAGGTGAGTTGATGCCAAATCTAGCATGAAGCAGGAACCAAAGAATCATGACAGTGATTATTTAGACAAGTTGCACAACCTTGCCCTCAATTAGTGCTGCTGCCAGATTCAGCACTTCTTTTCAACCTCATCATGAGTAGATCAGTCAGCCTGCAAAGCAGGAATTTCAGCAGCTGAAGGATTGAAAAGAAGGACTTTTGGTAAATTATATGTTAAAAATAGGTGTTTCTCTTTCTTGTTGTCTCTTTTTTTTAGGGACAGTGTAATTTCAATCCTACTAGTTTGGGGGG
The DNA here is from genome assembly GCA_013399015.1 of Galbula dea. Classification (NCBI taxonomy): domain Eukaryota; kingdom Metazoa; phylum Chordata; class Aves; order Piciformes; family Galbulidae; genus Galbula; species Galbula dea. The sequence goes on from VWZX01008287.1 coordinate 89,800, forward strand.
GGGGCGGGTTGTTTGTGTTTGGTGGTTTTTTTGTTTGTTTGTTTTTTACCCTGTACCCCTCTGTGTACATGTAGCAGAGAAGACCACACAGGAGCACAGGGCTTGGCTAGTACTGGCAAACACAGTTTAAGGGGTGTCTGCATAATTTTTCTTCTACGGAAAGAAAAAAAAGACTAAAATTCAAGTGCAGTTGTTCCCTACTAGCCTAGGCTATCGCTCTGGTTGAGTTCTGCCATCCTATGTCTACAATAGACTCTAAGGCCTCCCTCTTCTCTCTACACTCACCATTTCTGCCCCGTATTGCTCAGGGTTGCTTCTCCATCTTTCCAAGTAATTTTTGCTGTGGAAATATCAACATGAGGATGACAGTTTGCATTGCAGGACAAGTGGGAGCTGCCCAGGTCTGTGGAGCCAAGCAGCTCTGGGCAGACTCACATCCAGCCACTGGTGCTTGGCTGCTGCGTCTGTAAAATGTTCAGGTTTAGCGTTCACCTCTTCACAGCTCTGTGTATTGCCTGTGCTGACTGGGCCCAGCCTGCTGTCCTGGTCCCTGACCCCAGCCATTAACTAGGCAGTGATGGGCGTTCGGATTACAGTATCTGAAGAAATTGGGCTGAGACAGCTGAATTTGCTTTGTTTGTGGTAAGCATAGGGGGAATGCAGTTGTCTTGACTGCAGTGCATGTTGTGAAGTGACGAGGGATCCTACGACTTTGTTCTTGGTCTTCATTAAGAAACTAATTTGTGTGATTTTCTGCTTCCTGAAAAGATTTGATCCGAATTGGCATGAGCCTTCAATATGTAGTGGTAACAGGCTAGAGGACAGTGAACTCTCTTTTGCTTTGAGCAAAGATTAATTTTTGTTTGTAAACTGCAACTATGTGTGACACCGTGAACTGTAACTTCTCCCCACAGCAGCTCTATCCTTCATTAGAGGTCTGCCTGTAGTTGGATTTTGGTGTTTTGAGGGGAAGGGTTAGTTATTTTTAAAGTCTGAGATGTGCATGTATGAACAAGTGAGTAGTGTTACAGGTAGATGAAACAGTATTTTCACAGGTAATTTTTAGGCAACATTACTTGCCTGGAGTTTCATAGTGCTGAGTGTTTGAAATAGGAGAAAGATCTCCAGCCATGAACTCAGGGGCCATCATGCTACAGTAAAAGCTAGAAAGACAAAGCAGTAGCAGCCTAGCAGGGCAGTTGCACACCCCAAGGCATGGGGACCCCCTGTGCTGGCAGTACTCCTAGCTGAAGGGGGACATTTGGTGTCTTCTGGAATCTTGGAGGAGTGACTGGAGAGCCTACTGCTTTCAAGGGGCAGGACATACTTATTCAGTTTTGTTTGGGATCAAAAGCATGACTTTGCCTCACTAATGTGCTCTTAGCAATTGGAGCTATGCTTGTGTTTGGCTAGGTGGCTTTGGGAGCTGTTGTCATTTCATCTTGCATCTGCAGAGGATTTGAGGGGACTGCCAGGTGCCCTCTGGGAGAGCTGTGTGTGTGCAGCTGGCCCACCCTGGGGACAGGTGGTGTGGGAACAGCGCTCGTCTTTTTAGCTACATTGCTTAATTTTGAATGAACATAAGGAAATACAAATGACACTCCAAACTACATTATTTGTGAAAATCTACATAAAGGATTAGTTCTTTCTATTGCACTATCAGGCAGTAGTAGTGATGCTCAATCCAAATAACTATTGACACCAAGTTGATTATGCTGCGTTTAACAAATAAATGTTTTTGTATCATGACCAGTGGTTGGGGGTGTATCACAGTGTATGATTTTGCATTCATATCTACTCTTCTTTCTTGAAAGACCCTTATTATCTAATACTTGTTATAGCAAATCACTGCAGATCTGCTGGCACTGTCAGGTTGTATAAACCTCAGTAAGTGCATGATGCTGGCCTGTAGCAGGAAGCATCAGGTTCCAAAAGCTCTATACTGATGCACTGTCTGCAGGCACGTGCATTCTCCACCAAATAGCAGCTATACCACATCATGTTCTTTTAAAAATAGGTTTTAGTGGGGGGCATGGTAGTGTTAGGTGGACCATTGGACTCTATGCAGACAACACTGGTTGTGCTCCTGATTCAAATGATAGACAAGGAACTTTGGATTAAATAACTAGAATTTATCCTAAACGAGAGTTCATTCCTGTTGATTAGGAAGAGTAATATAAAATGCATAGCTTGCAGCTAGTCATACACATGTAAAATTTGTCATGGTTGCATGAAAGTGATACTGTATCTCACACAGCTATGGATGCTGTTAGTTAGTTCCAGTCTTGGTTTTTGCTTTTTAAATTCTTCAGAAAAGGTATATGACATATTCTATATGAATGGAGAATGATTGTGTTTTACTTCAGATTTGTATCATATGACACAAAGACAGAAATTAAGTCTACTAAGATGTGTAAAACCGTACCTTGAAACTTGCAATCATATCCATAAAGCACACTGGATGTATGAAATAATTTTTAAGCTTATGAAAGTGCATTTTCTGTCTTAATCTGCATTATTAAACAAAGAACTATTAACTACAGTTTGGGTCTCCATTTGCTACTTTTTAAGCAGCTTTAAACAGTGGGTATTACTGTCAAATTGATTTTTAAACAGATTTTTTTAAAAAAAGGAGTATTTAATCAATCATTAACAACTTCAGTTAGAATTCATGAGATTTTAAACACATAAATTCTCTTTGTCTTCTGATTTATGATTCTGCAGCCTGGCTGGCAGTGCCACTGCTCCCTGCCTACTCCAGCAGACAAGGCAGTCTCAAATAATGACCAGTCCAGGGGCTCAAATGGCACAGAATGTGCTGTGGGAATTTCAAGTTAGTTTTGCTGTTGTTTTAAGCATAAAACTTGATAAATCTCTGATAAAATGAAAAGGAAAAAAACTCTGGGAAATGGAGTCATTCGTCTATTGATAAAGTGCTTTCTTGAATATTAAGGGTTGCAAGAGTTAAATGCAGAATAATCCTCAGTTTGGAGCTCTGTACAGCTGTGGCAAGTGTTTTAAGTGTCTAATTCAGTGTTTCATTTGAAATTGAATGCCACATTTTTATGGTTGCCTGTGTATACTTCACTGGTCAAAGGAGTTTGGGATGCAGTGAAGGAGGATATTTCCCCCCATGTTAAAAGGTGCACCACTGGGGTTTGTCAATGTTATTGGCTTTGCCAACCCACCATGGTGTGAGGGAAAGTGTGGTATCAGCAGCACAGCTCACGGGGCCTGCTGATGGGTTTGGGCTCCTTGGGGTAACAGCTGAACACAGACCTGCGCATGGATTTGGCATCTGGCAGTACAGCAGGACAGGCACAGTTGCAGAAATACGTCTTGGTTTCTTAATTATTATGAACCAACCTTGGGAAATCCTTCCAGGAGGTTGTGTCCTAGGAGTGCTTCATCTGCTCTAGGGGTCAAAATTCTATCTTAGGGATTTGCTGCCTAGTAGAGCTACCTACAACAGAAAGGTCAAAGGCATATGTGGAAAGCAACCAACTGGCCCTTCCAAATTTGAGTCTCAACAAAAGGTCAAGAGCTCACTCAAGTAAGTTTAAATGCTTAAGTCTTAAGCTTACACTTGCATTTCTGGTTTTTTTTTAATAAGTTATCAACTAGCACGCTGTGACTGGGAATGATAGGGGTGGTGTTTATACTCAGAAAGACAAAATGCACTTTTTTTTGGTGATCATAAGGATTTGAAACATAAGCAGGTTTTGCCTTTACTTTTTAATAAAAGCTCCATGTGAATGGCTAGATGGCTATCTCAGCCCTGAGCTTCGTTATCCGTTAGTTTATCCACTTGGATGCATGTATACAGCTCCTGTTGAGAACAGTAGCTGCTATGAGACTCCTGAAAAAATGGAGGTAGATAGTTTTTCCCTTCATTTTACTTTTATTATCTCCATGTTTACTTTGTATGCTTACTGCTCGTGCTGCAGAGAGGCCAGGCACAGTTTTAACAGTGTTTTATGGTATTGTTGTGTTAAAGTTGTTTGTGGAATAGGTTTGCATGGAAGAAACTTTTGAAAGTTTAAATTGAAATATATAGATCATATTACCATTAGCAAAACCAGTTATTAGTAGAATCCACAAAAATTAAAGAGCTAAGCAAAAGGTGAAATAAATTCAAAATTATTTTTCACTTACAGAAAGTATCTAATTTTAGAGTAAAAGAGTAAGCAGCTTGGGAGAAACTTCCCTTCCCTGGATTCCTTATTGCAAACAAATTCCATGACCTTTGTGGGTGTTATGTTGCTAATCCTGTGTAGTGGATGGTGGAAATACATAAAAAATGTTATGGAGACCTGCCCCTTTTTTCCCAGCTGAGGACAGCATTGATCTTAGTGTGTGAAATGAGAACCAACTTTAGTCAGTTACTGATAAGGAAGAGCTGAAGCAAATACTACTCTTTCACAGCTATAACATGACAGTCCCATTGTAATTCAATTTGTTTTGTATAAGTATTTTATAAGGTTCAGCACAGCTGTCCATCCAGAAACCTGCATAGCAGCCCCTGGAAAAAATGTAACACTGTGCAGGCATCTTGCAAGGAGAAAACCATTATTTCATTTTCTCCCTCCTGAGGCCTTGCTGGGCTTTGCAAGCTCACTCCATCTTTCCTGAGCTAATTCTATACTTAAAGCGCTTCATCTGTTTGGTATGTGTAAATTTGCTTCCCTCTCTTCTAATTTAGCTGCAACAGTCAAGATCTTGTGTGAAGTTTGATACTGTTCCTGCATACAGTAACTAAAGTGGTTTCTATTTTAAAAATGCACAGGTGGATATACAAGGAGCCAAAAATTATAGAAATCTTAATAAAAACATAGTTCCAAAACTAAGAGACTGAGAATAATAGAAGAGAATTATTTCTATGAATAAGAAAGAACAGCATATGAAAGTGAGAGATCTTTCTGGGCTTTCACCTACCTTTTTTCATTTGCTTTGTGCAAAATTCAGCCTGGCAGCATTCTTGCTTTCCACTTGGTAAACATTTTTGGGCAGTAACCCTATTGTAGTATTCAATCATAGTTCTGCCAAGTGTAACTATTCATGATATAATATTTTATATGTTATAAGAATGTACTGCATGGTACACTTAATATAGACTGTTATATGTTGTAGCTTTTAAGAACTGAAAGCATAAAAATGTATATCAAAGCACAGTAGTGCCTGATTTGCAGTTCATTTCTACTTCTCAATTTGGATTAAAAGTATATTTGGAAATGAATTTAATTTTATGGCCTTTAATTAAGTCTTAAATCTGATCTTCAACCTAGATGACATTGTGTGTATTATGTTTTTTCCCTTTGGTCCTGCATCCCCTCTGCTTTTACATGTAATTTGCATTGTTACATATTGAAGGTAAAACAAAACCTCTTCACTGTGTGCATAATTTTCTTGGTGAGAAAAAGCATCTGAGGAGGGCTGGTGTTTTGGAATCGGGTGTTGGAGGAAGTACATCATCCACTGACAGTTGAATTGAAAGGCAATATATATCAACACTCGGGGTTCTGGTTGTTTGTTTTCCCCCACTCATCCCCAGGAGGACTGACTCTTCTTTGCACCTGATGAAATTTTCAGGTACATCCACAGAACAGTGGGATTCTAAAGACAGAGATTAACATTTCAGTGATTATACTGTGCCTGTAGGTCACTGGAGTCCTTGGTGCATCTACAGAGAAACCCTGGTTGTAGGTAGCGATTGAGAGGAATGGGCAGCAGAGGGAAATACAGCTGTGGGGCTTGTGCTTCCTTTTGTAAAATAAGTGGATGAGGAAAGAAAGAATGCATGTGAATGTCCTTTTCTGGAATTAAATACCTTGAGGAAAAGGTGGGTACTGAGTTAGCATGAAACATGGGGGGGAAGAGGCCAATTGTGTCCTGGGCTATGGCAGTAACTTTAGGGTGCTGCATGTCACTTAGCAATGCCAAGGAGAGGTACCCAATCTAGATCTCGTGGCTCGGCAGTGTCACTGCTCTGCATTTTCACTTGGGGGATTGCCAGGCACTGTCTGTCTTGCACTTTCAACATGCCTGGTCAAGGCTGGGCTTCTGGGACATTTCATCTTCCACAGACTCATGCATCCATTTCTCCTGTCCCTCCCTATTCCAGAGAACAGCCCATCTTCACCACCAGAGCCCATGTCTTCCAAATTGACCCCAGCACGAAGAAGAACTGGGTTCCCGCAAGCAAGCAGGCTGTAACTGTTTCCTACTTCTATGACAGCACAAGAAACAGCTATCGGATTATCAGTGTGGATGGAGCCAAGGTAGGAGGCTGATGGTACCCTAGCATGTTTACTGTGTGGAGAGGATTGTGACTGTCAGCCCTGGCTGAAGATAGACATAGACATAGGCTACATTAAGCACCTAAGTTCATAAATACTTTTTTGTATAATCCACTGTGGACATTTGTAATGATAACTGGAAAAACACAGGGCACCTTAAAAGTGATTTTGCCAGACTTAATTGTTCTATCTCTGACTAGTTTGACTTCATGATTTTAATGAACCAAGAGCGCTTAGTGCTCAAATTGAGTCTGTAACACAGTATCTAAAAACACCACTTGTATTAGGTAGATAAGGCTGAGGTGAAAAAACTGTTTTTAAAGGGAATGAGGAGACAGACTCGAGTTTTTGATGTAAATGCCAACTGCATATTCACTTTAGCCCAGTTGAACTGTTTAGAGGTTAGCACTTAATTTTCTTAAGCTTTTGCACTGGAGTTCATCAGCCTTAGGTAACAAATTAGGCATGAAGACTTTCCTCTCCTCAGTCTTTTTTCTGATTTTGTGTTGCATTACCAGATAGTGTGCTGAAGTTTTTCCTGTAAGAATCCTGATCAGTCAAATTGAATGGGTTACTCAGACAACAGTTTTTATTACATACTAGATTTATCCCTCTAATTAGTCCCTCCAAAGTAACTTGTAACGCGACTGCTTTCCCCAGCAGACCCCAAGCAGAGGTATAAGTTAAAGCATTTCACTCATGTACAAAAAGTCACTGGTTATTTCTGCCAGAGCACAAACCACAGGGTAACAAGACAAGTTTACAACCTCTTTATCTGTGTTCCTATTTGGGTGAGAATGTTAAAATATCACTGTCCTGGGCAAGAGAGATCTCAGAAATCATCCCTTAATAAAGGTTCTTTATTTATCATGCCTATTTCACATACTTGTTTTTCCAAACATCTCCTGTGCTATATTTGGTTATATATTGGTTTATAAATCAGCCATACTGCATGCTTAAATTGATGGTAATGTTTCATTGCCATCAGTACAGCATTAATATATCACCATCATTACACTGTTCGTGCTGGTGTGTTCATTCCCAGAAATGCCAGCTAACTGCCCTGGCTGCCTTGGTTTGCGGTTACTGCATACAGTCCCTGTAACTTGCTGGAGAAAGCTGAGCCACCCCCTCCATCAGTCCCCAAATTTGCTTACATTCCACAGATACTCCTGCTTCTGTTCTCGTGAGGCTGGTGCTGGTGATAGTGGGCTGTTGGCTTTACAAACCCAGGTGAACATAGCTCCCAAACCAAAAATGCTGTACTTGCAGCAGTGGGTTGCTTGACTTGTGGGTGTACATGAATCCATGAAGGCCAATTAGCGTATGTGTCAGGGGGAAGCTGCAGGGGCAGTGTCTGTCCACAGCCAGAGGTCCTGCCCAGAAGCACAGTGTATGCTGAGAACAAGGTGGGCGTTCAAGCATTGCTTTGTAATCTGCCCAAAAGACATTCAGAAGGAACCATCCCCCTGTTTTAGCATGTCTTAGAAGAAGGTGAGCGTTCCAGGATTAAAATTCTTCCCTGGGGCTTCCTGAGCAAGAATCAATTGCTGGCCACATGAATTATTCCTCTTGTATTGAACCTTTGCTTATTAAGGAACAGGTCAAGAAGAGATGCTACCTTCATGCTTGTCTCTGGAGAGTCCCCAGTTTCACTGTCTGTTTTAAGAGTGCTGATTTGGAAAAAGAAGGATGTTTATACCTAAAGAAGTTAAAGGTTGTTTTTCTCCCTGAAACAACTATTGTTTATGTTTTGGCCCACTGTTATAGCTAAAAGTTAAACTGGGTAGGACTGTGAGAAATTATATAGAAAGCATTGTTTGGTGGTGTACTGCTTTATGTACATCTCACTTAGAGTAGTCTTCCATGTGTTGGCAAATACCAGATGGATTAGTATCATGGCATCACTGTGGGCAGAAGTTCTCTGTTTTAAAGTCAAAAAAGCTCAAGTAAATTAAGGGACTTGGCCCTAGAAGGAAGTTGGTGATGAAGAGCATATATCTCTTACAACTCTATCCTTGTCTGAAGTGCAAAGGGGCTGGCTGTTCTTATAGGTTTTTTTAGACAAACATGTGAGATGCACATTGACTTGCAAAGAAATCTTGCTTTAATCCAACAGCTGCATAAGAGTTGGATTTATTTGGCTTGTTGTTTTTTTACCTCATGTTAACATTACATAGTAATAATAATAAAATCCTTTCAAGCAATCACAAATACAGGGCATTTCACTTCAGCATTGTTTATTACCCAGTTGCACATAAACTTTATTTTACTTCTAGCATTCAACGTATCACTCTGGGCAGTGTGTTGAATTGCAAGTATGTGGAGTAGCATAGAGCTGATGAAAGCCATAAGTGCTGCCCTCGTGCAGAGCATAGGGCAGGCTGTGTAATGTCAACCTCATGAATAGTTTCCTCCTGATGCATCACCAACTCAACGGGCTGTGATTCGTGCTGGAGTGGCATCCTCAGACTGCTGCTGCTGCCACTGAAGGTCTGGACTCTCTGCAGTCCCCTGTCCTTCAGCCCCATACAGGCATCCCAACAGGCAGAGCCTGTTCTCTTTCCTGGCAGGTCTGTGTCCCCAAACTCCCAGGGTGCAGGAGGGTGAGGAGGGGTGCTGCAGAGAGAGGGGAGTGGGAGGATTTAGGAATGGGCTGAAGGGAGGGATTAAGGGAACTGTTGAGCCCACGCTTTCAAGGCGTAAATATTGGGAACTAATTTTGTGAGCATAGCTGGCAGGACAGGGGAGTTGCTTGGCTCTGCTGCCTGGCACAGTAGGGTGCTGCCCTCAGGTCCTCACCTGTTTGCCAAGAGGTGAGGAAGGGCAGAAGGGCTTGGCTGGTACGTGTGGAGGTGTTGAAGATGGACTGCTGCAGCAGGTGGGTTGGACTAGATGATCTTTCAAGGTCCCTTCCAACTCCTAATATTCTGTGATTCTGTGACATTGCAACAAAGAGGAAGAATGGAACAGAAAGGGAGTAGGGTAAAAGTAGGCAGCAGAGTGAAGTCAAGGAAGCATAACTCTTCCCTTGCAGAGGGGTATGCAAGAAGCTCGTGCTGATTAACCAGGAGTCCTATATGATGAAGGGCAGCCAGGTAAGTGCCTTCCAGGTACCAGGTTTCTTCCAAACCCACCCAGACCATGACAAAAAAACCCCATTGAGATGTCTGGGGAGTCAAGCACTGAAGAGTAGAGACCCTAGATTCAAAACAGCTAGTATAGCTTTAATTCCTTATGTTTGCAAAGCTAGAAGAGAACAGGTATTAAAATTCCTGTGTCTTTGACAGAAAAACAGGTGCTGTGGACAGTAGCTTACAATTCATAGCAAAAAATTTTACAGACTGTACAAGTATGCACTGGAAGATCTTAACTGAGATACCATTACCAAACAAGGGAATAGTTTAGTATAACTTTTAATTACATTATAATTGACTTGTACGTTTTTGAGGAAGTAATTTCATCACGATGTTTTAAGAAGTTTCTAGCTCTAGCCAAAGACTGTTTTAAACTGCAGCATAATGAATGCTGGAGGAAATGATACAGTAAAATGCAAGGGCACACACTGATTCAGAGTTAATGAGGCAGCCAAGAGACTTCACCATAGGAAAATGCCCAGCATTGTGGGCAAAAGTCAACCCTGATGAAAAATGACAAAATACAGTGATGATGCAGTCAGAACATGAACTCATAAGTGCCTGGTTGCTGTGTAGTGTGTGTGTAAAGCCACACATAGGGCTCCTCATTAAAAGTGACCTATATTATTCTGCCTTTTAGAGGTGAAAAGAAAGTTAGAAAGCATGAAAATTAGTAGGAGCAATATCGTCCATCATCCTCTGGAATAATGCCTGGTAGCGCATGGTAGTTGTTTATTTGTTATAAAGTGGAAATCTGTGTTATCCAGACAACACAGGCAAGGGGGAAAGGACAAGAAACTTGTTTTGATATATATTTTGAGAAGGAAATACATTCACTCAGAAGCAAACTTCTGTCTTCATTTTCAAATGTTCAGATGTTACATTTCTACAGAACCTGTGATTGTAAGAGCATCTTTTTTGTCTTTTGAGAAATAAGTGGCTAAAAAAAAGAACAGAAAGCCATCTTTAAAATTGATAGCCAGCAATAAAGTATATAGTGAGATATTCTGAGATGGAATCAGTGAAGAAAAGTGACACAGAAAGAGCCATCTCAGCTGCCAGTCCCTAGTTGTCTCTGTGAGATGCTTAAACAGATGACTAGGAAAAAAAAAAAAGATTAAAAAGATTAATAGATTGCAAGAGTAATTTTGGTAAACACATGATAGAGAAGCAAAGACTTTGTGTTTCAGAGAAAAAAAATTTCAGCTGATGCTCATTCCCAGGTGCTAGATCATTTAAAAGAGTCTATTACCTTGAATATTGAAGAGCAGCAGCTAAGTTGGGCATAAGTGTGTGAAAGTATTGAAGAGAGAACCAGAAAAATTGCTGTGCTGGGAAAGCAAAATCAGTGAGTCTATTTCTGAAGTAAAGAATATTCTGAAGTAAGAATATGGGCCAAATTTTGCCCATCAGTATTCACATAATGTTCCCTAAAGCGAATACAGTACATTATATGGTATGATGAAGCTGTTTAAGTGGCATATATGCCCTTATAATGTGTTCTATCAGTGAGTGTCACAGCAAGAATGGATGGTGTGATTTCCAGAGCAGAATGAAGCTGGCAGGGATAGAGCCCTCAGCAGCATGTGGTAGCAGGTATTTAGGGAGGTAAGAAGAGGCAATAGGTAATCTGCCAATATTGGGTATATTTCTGGCTTTCTTACTTCCTGTACCTGTCTTAATTGCTACCTAATTTAATAGCTGACCACTTCTTTATGAGCATGCTTTTCTGTTCATGACTGGAGGCAGGTGTCCTCAGCACATGGAGAGGAAATCTAGAGTTCTTCCAGTGCTGTGTTCAGAGACTCAAAACAAATAATTTTCTTTGCTCATGGAAATGGAATTATTTTAAGACATAGTTGTTAAAAATATCCTAGAATATTTTGCCAAAAGGTGACTTTTATATTCAAGAAGCTTTCTTTTCACAGGGAAAAAATTGCAGGATATGGTAGCATGGGTGAAATTCCTTCATCTGGCTAGCTCTTTGTTGTTTTTTTTTTTTTCTTTTATTGATGTAAATTCAGCCATTGAACCAACAGCAACTCTTTCTCAGGAAAAACCTAACAAGCAATTCAGATATTACAAAATTTTTGGCACTGAATTAAAAAAGGCTTCTGGCAATGCATACCTTGCCAGGGACCTGCGTTGGTGTGGCAGCTTTTAGCTGTGCCTCTGAGACCTCGTGGATCTGATTTGCGTTAAGACGTAGGACAAATGATGACAGCATTGCCTTCCCTCTTGGCATGCAGAGTATCACTGTGTTTGCCTGATCCCATGCTCAGTGAACTAGGTAGACTGATGTACCGTGTTTTATATTTTTTAAATACCTATTTTTTAAAAGATACTTGAGTTTTTTAACTACCTTAATGATTTCATAGTGAAATGATCAAAGGATTTTTTACAGCCTCGGGTAGCCAAAGATTAGGTGGTGTTGAAGTATGTGAAATGTGACCTTAGCAAATGATGTCTTGCCTTTTCTTTTAATTTCTTTTAACTTATTTTAATTTGTATGGAGAAATCTTGAATTAAATGCTATAATTTTGAGAGGTGTAGGTAAGCATGTATGTGTGTTTTGTCAACAAGGTGGAGATTCAGATTTCCAGCTTTGCCTGCCCTAATTTTATCTGTGGCTTGTCAGGAGTGCTGTGTGCATCCCAGAGGAACATGGTGCTTCTGGTGTCCGAGCTGGCTGCCCTGTGCCTGCTGAAATGCTGAGACACCCCACTCCTTGCCCTGGAGATTATTTTGCTGACTGCAGCACTGGCAGGACTATGATTTCCAGAGAGCCTCTGCTGGTAAAGTCTGGTTAAATTAACAGAAAATACTTTTATTCCAGCTTCTCAAAGCTTTTTTCACTGCTGAGTAACTGACATGAGCTTTTTGTTGTTTTCTTTTTCCCCGAACTTTTTCTGCCATGCTCTTTTTCTCCCCTTCACATAATTTCTTACAGGCTTAGTGGGAAACCTTTTCTGGTTGTACCAGAAAGAGTGCCAGCCATAAAACAGGGATGTAGGGGGAGTATGAGCTCAATGAGAGTTATATTTCTGACACCAAGAATCAACACAAAAAGGACCTTTCATCAAAAAGACAATGTGACATTTGTTTCTGTTTGAAGAAGAGGATGGATGTGTTTCTTCAGGGGATGATTTAGGGGTAAGAGTAGCGTAGGGCTATCGGTTGGACTAGATGATCTTGAGGGTCCTTTCCAACCGTAATGATTCTGTGAGTCCAAAAGCCATAGCCCAGCTTAAGGGTGATACCACATTAGGGCAGCTTGGTGGAAGGGTAACTGGATTTTGACCTCTGGAGGTCCTAGTTGGCTGATTGTGTAGTCTGATGGTGTTGACTAATTCCTGCCTTCTTGTCCATACCTGTCCATTAAAGAAACCTTCATATGCCATAAGAAAAAATTTCCAGTACTGACTTGGTTGATTACTATAATAGTTAAATTTGAGCATATTTTGTTGGCTTCGTCTTCTCTTTATCATAGTATCTTGTGTATAGTATTTCATGAACTGTTGGAACTAATTTCAACATGATTACAAGCACTGGAGATGATACTGAAGCTATAAAAGAGTAATTCCAACAAATGGAACTAATTAACCCCCACATAAAAGGAATAACATCTTTTGAAATACAAAACCGCGATATAAAATAAAATTTTAATACATAATCCTGTTTTCCAGTATGTATATATTTGTGTGTATAGAGATAACTACTAAGTAAAACCATTAGTTGTAGTTTTATGATCTTTATATATACATCATATAATTGATAAGTACTGTTGAGACAGATCAGCTATAATAATATCAGCATGTATATACTGTGAATCCATACTAGACCCTTAAAATCTGATGCCATTTAGTTACTCTCATCAGATGAGTTTGCTTTGTAAGGCAGCTGTGGTGTGGTCTATGCCTGCTTCAGATTCCTCAGCCGTGCAGGAGACCAATGCTCATCTGCCAGAGACATGGTCTAGTACCATTTGTGCTACACAAAGTACTGTGTAAAAGATGCCTGAAGAGTCTCTAGCTGCTTTTTGGAGTCCCTTCTGGGCTTGTTGTTGCTGTAAATAATGAAGCTGGATCATGCTGCTCTCTGGGAGGTAGCAACTCCTTTCATAGAGAAGTTCTCATTTTGTATGAGCAGATAAGAGCAGAAGAATATCTGTCCTGCCCTGAGCCATAGTGCACCAGCTTAACCTAAGATGGAACTGATCTCTCACTCAGACAGTAAAACAACTTACAGGAAATAATTAGTATTTTTAAGAGATATTTCCTGATTTTATTTAAAGATGGTAGAATTGTTGTGATGCAACTTCCTGATTTTTTAACATAATTTTGAAAGATTCAGGGAGAACTCTAAATTTAAAGAAAACTTGCCATTAGTGGTTGATGTGGGTAGCTCCTAGGGAGAGGTTGCTGCTTTGGTGGAGACGCCTTGGGTGTGGGCACTGGGTCAGCAGCAGCACCGCAGTTGAGGTGCAGTTGTGGCAGTAGGAGGATGTCTATGTGGGGTGGTAGATTGGGCACCTCGGAGGTGTGAGATGTGCCCAAAGTGTTACAGTCCAGAGGGATCCTGTGGAGACATAAATCATTCAGCCTGTGTAGTATCAAAGAGAAGCGTGAATGTTTGGATTGATGGAAGTTAGAGCAGGACAGATGCAAATAGAAAATGAAATGCGCATTTTGAACCAAAGATCATTATCAATGTGGAGTGAGCTCACTGAGGTGTGCACTGGATCCTTCTACCTAGACCAGGACTTCATATTCTTAGACATCTTTGAAATAAGAATGAATGAAATCAAGGAAAATAACGGTTCCTGATGATCTTAAAGTATTTGTGTTGTCTGTGTTTGTGGTGTACTCAGCTTGACTAAAGTTACTTGGGGTTTTGTTTCTCTCTAGACATTAAAGTAACATAAGAACTTTTTATCTGTAATTTGGTGATGAAGAAATACAGTATAAAGGAGAAGTAGAGCTGTCAGCCAAGGATAAGACTACCTACTTGCATCATCCTTTATTTGCTTAAGGTGATGTCGTGTGTTCAGAAATTCAGGCTGAGGGGTGGTGCAGGATTTAGTAATTGGAGGGATAGTACATTGCCTGGAGTTGTGTCTACAGGAGAATTTTCCATAGTTGCCAAGACTGGTTTATTTAATAAGATAATAATATCCACCTAATAAGGGGGAGCTAGTAACAGTGGGTGTGCTTTTGTCAACAGGGCTCAGAGGGTAAAACAAAATACTGTTAGGGCATAACTACAATGGTAATTTCAGAATTGCTAATGCTAGTGGAGATGAGCTGGAAATAGAAGAAAAATTTTAAAATGTTTGCACTAACAAAACCTGGGGCTTCAGGTGAAAGAAAGATTGTTAAAAAGCTGAGAAATGAAGCAAAATAAATGCCATGAAATTTGGTGGGTCCATTGAGACTGCATCAACCAGAAATCATGATCATCTGTTGAGGATGTGTTTTGGTTTAAAAAAAAAAAAAAGAGTATAGAGCTGTAGAACTCATATCACTTAAATGTTCCTATATTAATCTCTTTCCAAGTTATTAATGTGGAAATGCAAAAAATCCTCTGGTCATTGTCTGGATTATTTCTGGAACTAAATCCTTCAGAAGCTGGTTAGTAAGCTTAGGAGAAAAGATAATAAAGTGCTGGCAACAGCTGTATCCTTGACAGAAGAAGAGAAGCACATTTGCCGCTATTTGATCTTATCTGGCTCATTTTTCTGCTTGTACAGAAGAGTGCATGTGTCACTGGCTCTGGAAAGTCCACACACAACTGAATCCAGGAGACTGCAGAAATCTTTACAGAAATGCACTTTGTTACTCTTTCAAAAGGCACAAAACAACAAACCAAACCAACAAACAAACAAACAAACAAAGATAAAAATCCCTACTAGAGGATTTCTTGCTGCACTGCTCACCAGCAAGTAAGGAAGCTCTGGTCTGGGTAGATTTTTCCTTTTTAAAACCTCTCCATAAAATTTCTCAGAAAAGTTCTGTGAAACAAAGCATTTCAGTATGTAACTGCCTCACACAGGGTTGTTTCTGATCCTCTGGCTTGAGTATGAATGTGGCATCTGAATTTGCCAGAGAGTTTAATTAAACTATGTGATATTATTGTAAATAAACCTGGAATCAAACAGAGGATTCCTGGTTTAGGTCATTGTCCTTGAACTCAGCAAAACTTCTGAAGAATCTTGAACAATTTTTTGGTGAACATTATCCATGCCTGTAATTAGGTGAAAATCAAGAAAAAAAATTCTAAGTTTTTAGTAACATCATCAACACAGGCACAACATAGTAGAGCTTACAGGTGTTTTCCCTCATCTGTTTGGTTTCATTAGCTGTTCAAAACAAAACTTGAGATGAGACTGAAATAGGCAAATTTATGGGTGACAAAAGTTCCATACCTGCTCACCAGACTCCAGGGAGCACAGGGTTGCTCAGCTTTCTTGCAGATTTTGTGTTGTGCTGCCTTTTTGTTCCAAAAGAATTTATAAGGGGTCTGAGGATTATTGCACCTGAAGGTGAACTGAGCACATGTGCCATCCCCTCAAGCTTTCCACAGCCACCTCCCAGGATATTAGGGACTTCCATCAAGAACTTCAATAAATGCAGCACTGGTTAGCTGTTTCCTAATCTGGCATTTTTACTCCCTTTCTTTTTTAAGTTTATCTGGTGAAAGTAGTAGAAAATAATTCCTATAAGCTGTGCTTCATGAAACTCTGAGGATTGCTTGTCCACTGAAACAGCTATATAAATTACTTGTTCCCTTCTCCTCCCCTCCCTCCCCTGCTGTAGTACCAGAGGTATCTAATACTTAGAAATCCCTGTTTGGAGAGTTAATGTGTCAGACATGCTAATCAAGACATGCCAGATGGAGTTTATCAACTACACTGCATTTTGTATTCTTCAAATTTGAGCATCAAACATAATTCAAGGCAGTATTTTCCTAGTTTTACCAAAAACACCCCCAAACATTGCTTCTTTCTTGATTCTGGATCCAATGACACGGTGGTTGTTAGATGGAAAATGAGGAATAGTATAAATGACCATTAGGCATTAATACCAGCTGAAGTCCAAAGCTGATTCTCCCACAGGAGTGAACAAGATGATCACAGGAATCTCAGCTAACCTCCATTTAGCTTTATTTCCTAACAGAAAAATAAAGGATGAGACATTTGTGAAGACACAGAAGATTGGTATTTTATATTATCTGATAGATAACCTTGTATCTTCAGTTATGTCAGCGTATTGCTCCTGAGTGTTGATAGATCTGATTGTCTTTGATTGCTGTCTAACAGTGACCATTTCAGGGTGCTATAGAAGGTGCTGAGTAAATACTGTCATCTCCTGAAAATGTACCTGCCCTTCTTGTCCATTTCTCAAGCCAAGGGACAGTTTTTCCAGATTTTCCAGAGGAAGTGGTAAGCTATCCAGTTCTGACTGCTCCCTAGGGCCTGATGAAGGGTTGAGGAGTCTTTAAGAACACCACATGGCCATGCCATTTATGACCTCCGAGAAGAGACCTTTGGGCGTTAGTGAAGCTGTTGTCATACAGCTTGAACAATGCAGAAAATGATCAGTGTTTAAACGATTCATATAGGGATGTTGTTATACTCTACACAAAGACTATATGCTTTTATTAAATCCTCCAAAGCACCAATGTGATATGACTATGGCATTTTTAAAACTTGTATCTAATTGTAGGTAATGCAATCTTTTCCCTCACCTCAATTTTTGTGGCTCGAAAGAAGTAAAGAGTCTCCACTGTAGTAAGTTAAAAATCTTATTTCTCAAGTGAAAATAATACACAAGCATCTTGGTTTATATATTTGGAAAATGTTGCATGAAATTCCTGGGTAACAATTTGTTCCAGAGTAGAGGGTTTGAAAATCCTTGCTGTAGAGTTTCTTTATGAAACAGCTGCTGGTGCTTTGAATCATGTGGGTGGGTGGATGTGTGTGCTGTGCCTAAAAGGAAAAAAATTCTAGTCAGATGTCAAAGCAAAAATAGGAGATTTTTAGAGATTTAGACTGGGTGGAGGATGTGGGAAGCCAACTCTGCAGAGATGTTAATTACTCTGGGAAGAAAAAGCACAGTGGAGTAGGTGTAGCAGATTTACTTAATAGAATTCACATAATCATGAACCCACTTTTGTTGCATTTAGACAGGTTCTCAGTGAGGGCTTTACAACAGAAATATTTTACCAGAGGAAAAACAGTTATTAGTCTTTTTTATTGGGAAGGAGGGACTATTTTTACATCTCTCTTCATGAAAGAGGCCAAGAACTGTATGGTTTTTTGTTTGATTTGTTGGCCTTTGGGCTTAAAATTGACCTCATCGTTCACTGAATTATCCTGAGGATGCAAGGTGATGCAAGACTAAAAAAAAGTCTACGTGCAACTGTAGAAATGGCCCTTTTCCCCATAGAGTAAGCTGCAGCAACGTGAGATACTTTATACATAAAAGGTGAGTCTCCTTTCTGCAGAGGGAGCTCAGGTTGGGAAGTAAATGCTTCAGACTGCAGCAAGTTCTCTGTGACTTGCAAGGTGTCCTGGCATCTTCCTCTTTGCAGAGTGCACATGAATCACTGCGGTTCTACTCCTGCCTCCTGCAGAAATGCATGATGTAGCTATGGAAGCTTTTGGAGTCCATTGATGGGTGAAATAGCTGTTGTCCTGGTTAACTGTGTAGAGCATAAACCTTTGAAAAGCAGTGGCTGTCCAGGCTTACTATCACTGTAGGGATAAAATGATGGGTAACCAGAGCAAGAGTCTGGTAGTAGAGGTGCTGCCAACTTTGCCTGTGCTTTGCTCTTCCCTTCTCCATCATGCAGAAATGATGGAGTGGAGCAGGAGGAACCACAGAGTGGGTAAACTCAGTGCTCTCCTTATCTTGTGTTTATGGTGCTCCCAAACTAATTAATCCACCCCCTCAGCCTGTCCCAGGTAAAACACCATGTACATGTGAGGTGCAGCTGATGAAGCAAAGCTGGAAAAAGTGCTGTTGCTTGCAGTTTTCCTGGGCTTTTTTTTTTTTTTTAAAGGACCTCCTATAAACCTAGCAGGAAGGTTGGGGAGAAAGATTTGGTTACATCTGCTGGCCCTGATTTGGAAATCAACTATAATTAATCCTTCTCCCTTGCAAGTTCATTGTTTTGTCCAAAGGCTGTGCTTTCTTTCATCCACAAGTACTTCAATGGCTGTGAGCATATCTTTGTGCTGCTCCTGCTGTACTCTGTTGCTTTAGTGTCCCCTCCCACCTCTGTTAGGGACTCTCTTTTTCCCTTTAGTAGCACTGTCTTGATTAACAGTGCGTGTGTGTGTGTGTGCTGGCTTTGTAGGAATAAAAATGAGATGATCAGTTTATCACCAGTGACATGTTGGTGAAAAGATATTGCATCTAAGTCTAGAAGCTCTCGGTGGAGTTAGGAAGGATGGTAGACATCAAAGGATAGTGCAAATCCTGGAAATGTAGGTGGGTTAATTCCACAAAGGCTTCACTGAACATTGGGATAGAGGGAGAATTTCTCTGCAAATCCATCCCTGTCTCCTCATCTTCACATCCAGTGTCAAAAGCCCTTCTGATTCATGTCAACTTGATAAGCTGGAAGAACCTGCTGAGCCTGTGATAGCTGTGGCCAGAGGATTAGCAGCTTCTTTCCCTCTTCAATTCTGCTTTTAGACTGGGATATCTCTTTACTGAAGATTAGCAGCCTGGTGGGTTGGGGAAATTAAATTTTGCAAGGGCTGCAAACTGAGAAGCACATATTCAGAGGTGTGAAAATGAAGCAGGAAGGTTTTAATGTAGTGACTCCTTAATAAGTAGATCCTATGGACTCAAGCCTCGGGTCTTTTCTGGAGGTGAGGGTACCTTGGAGTAACAAGTGATGTGAATTTAAAGGGGAAATTTCAGAACACTTCCTAATCTGGCACTCTTGTCCCACAATAAGGAGCCCTTTTCTAATTAAATTTAATGCAGTTCCAAAATGTTTTGTCTAATATATTCATTAGCTATTTCATAGCTGTTATTTCAGCCTTTTCCCAGGTAGACAAGCTTTGTGACAGGGCTCATCATCCCCTTTGGTGGGTGTCTCATCAGAGGAAGTGTCCTGGTCAATTCCTGCTAGCACATTGCCCTTCCTCCTCAGCTATGCCAGTGGCTCTGTTGAACGCATACCCGGGTCACTGCCTTTCTCTTCTTGGAGCTGAGCTTTCTCTCGTCTCTGGTTTTCCCTGTTGTGAATCTGGCAAGCCAGGGCCAATGCAACCAGGCCATAAAATGGGAGCCAAGCCAGCAAACTCCTGTGTGCTGTTCCAGCTCCCCTCCCTCTGTACTCCAGCCAGCCAACATGCACATTCACCTTGCACTAAGGAAATGGTGACTTGGGAAATGTGTTTTCAGGAGCCACATGGACTTTTCCACTTTAGTGTGCTATTGTGATATGGGGAGCATAGGAGGGGAATACTTCAAATACTTGAAGCATCCCCTAAAAGAAATGGCAGCTGTATATATGGGCACTGCTCATATATTATGAGCAACATGAGCTGCCAATACATTTTTTTTTTTTTCTATGCACTCAGGTCATCTTGTGACCTCTCCCTGCTTGATTTATTTGGAAGTTTCTCTCTGTGGGAAGGCAGAGGAATGGATGTGTTACAGCCTGTGAATGTTCTGCTCTATGCCAGCTAATTTGCATTGACTTTTATCTGATGAATATACCTGGTGTATTTCTAAATGTCTGAAGTAATTTCTGGGTGATGTGAACCTTGTCCTGTGAACATTCTTCTGTGTCATCTTCAAATAAAAATTTAGATCTGTCAGGACTTCTCCCAAAGGAAGTTAAATTAGTATGAGATTGTTTGGCTTATGCAGATGCATCAGGAATGCCTCCTGTCTGATACACTTGCATGGTGATGAGAGCAAAAGATTTTTTTCTTTTTTAACCTCATTGTAGACAACTCAGTCAGTATGATGAATGAGTTTATTATTCTGTAAGGTGCTTATTATATTATGCTTCTGTCTGCCTTTGTCTTTAGGGAGAACTCTTTAACCACTTCAGGGACTGATTGTATGTGATTAGAGAGTAGTTTCTCTTTTAAATCCATTTTCCTGGACGGAGGTCCACAGGTTGACTTCATTTTCTGATGCAGCTGGGATTGCACTGTGTGTGTATCATATGAATGAGAACCAAATGCAAAGGTATTTTGGAAAAGCCTATTTGAATTGATAAGTGGCCTGCCTTTTCTTATAAATTATCATACTGAATTGCAGGTAGGGGTAGAAAAGAGCCCATGGGCTCATCTTGCTCACAGCATCTTTCAAATGGTGCCCTTTCCCTGCTGCACCCTTCCTCTCAGCTCCTTCTTCCTTTGAAACTTGAAAATTCTGGCTCATCTGTTCCTGAAAAAAGAAAATTTTCCTGGTTTGATTTAAATGCGTGGTTGTGGTGTCCACAAATGCTTCCCCTGCCATCTGGCCTGGCTGGAGACCTTCTGCTGGGCAGATGGAGGAATGGTGTGGAGTACTTTCCTTTTGGTTTCACATTGCTGAAAGTGAGCCAGCTTTGGGAGGGATAGGCTGGGTTACCTGGCAGGAGCACTTGAAAGCCTCATTTTTCATTGTTCTTTGAAATCATAACACCTTTTCTTTCTCCTAAGCACAACCAACGTGATTGTTCCCTGGCCAATGTAGTGTCTCTGCTCTGAAATGATGACCAGATTTACACAGGAAGTTAATATATAGACTGATGCTTCCAAAGTTTAATGTTCTTGCATCTTCCTGTGAGCATGACAGGACAATGAGTTGAGGATGGGAAGGAAGACTGGGTAGATAAGTGAGAGGTACCTGCAGCATCCAGCTCCTCTGAACTGTTTCCATGAGCTCAAATTTAATCTTCTAAGCTTCTACTTAGGTTTTCACTTCTCTGTAGGAACGCAGTGTTTCTGAGGTGTCTGACTGACAGAGGAGGATTTAAGGGAAAAAAAAAAAAAGGTAGAGCTGGCTTCCAGCCTGTTTCACTAATTGCAGCTTATTATAAATTTAACAGAAGAACTGTCAGTTTCTTGAAGGTGTGTGATCACAACCTTTCTTGGATTCTGCACTGGCTATAGAAAGAATTATCCTCCAAGATGCTCAGATAATACAGTGTATTTCATCATTCAGTAGAGTGTTCCTTGGTTTACAGTTTGCAGGCTTCATTATTCCTTTTATCATGTCTGTGATAATATTGGGCTGTGGTCTAAAATATATCTTTGGTGTGTTTTTTTAACATATTACTATTTACTCAATAATTATAGTAGAATCACAGAATGTTAGGAGCTGGAAGGGATCTCGAATGATCATCTAGTCCAACCCCCATACCACAGCAGGATTCCCTAGACCAGGTCACACAGGAATGCATCCAGGCAGGTTTTGAATTTCTCCAGAGAAGGAGACTCCCCAGCCTCTCTGGGCAGTCTCTTCCAGTAGTCTGGCACCTGACTAGGAAAACATTTTTTTCTTGTGTTTGCATGAAAGTTCCTCTGCTTCAACTTGCAGCCATTGCCCCTCATCCTGCCACTGGGCATCACCAAGAAGAGCTGGACCCCATCCTCCTGACACTCACCCTTTACATATTTAAAAGCATAGATGAGGTCACCCCTTAGTCACTCTTCTCCAAGCTAAAGAGACCCAGCTCCCTCAACCTTTCCTTGTAAGGAAGATGTTCCAACCCCTTCATCATCTTTGTGGATGTATGGAAGAATTTTATTATTCTTGGAGTCTGCTTTCAGTGAGTAGAAGCTTTTGCCTTTAAGTGAAACAGGTCATTTTATTAGTTTTTCTCCTCAGATGTCTAATTTGATAGTCACAGTAGGACTGAAATAATACTTCTTATCGCTTGAAAGTTCTGTTCATTGCTTCTAAAATAATTTCTGTGACTAGAGAAGCTTAACATTTGTAAGTAGTTCATCTGTCTGATGTAAGATTTTAAAGAAGGAATATACATATAGCACTTTCCCCAAAGTTTTCAGAAAACATCCTGATTTTTCTGGGTTAATGATAGCTTTTCCTCCTGTTCCTGTGACACTCTGTATCATGCAGTCCTTGTGTCATCATACTCCTTTTGTGTTGTCAAAACCCTACATAAAATCTTTGATTTTCCTTTAATTTAAAACTCTGGAATCACACTGATTTTTATGTTGCCTGCCTTTCTGTTGTGTGACCTAGCCAGAGAAGAGCATATCTGGGCAGTTTTGCTTATACCTCTGCCTGTAGCCATTCCAAAAGAAGTTTTGACCCTGAAAGCTGATGTCTGTACAGTGTGTGTTGGCCAGCACTGGTTGCAGAGTCACCTCTCCACCTTTCTTGCCTTGTTTATTCCTATGCAAAAAAACAATTTCAAGGATACCAGCTACCTGGTCCTCTGATTTGATCCTTTTGGTGAAACTTTCAGTTGTAGAAAATGACAGAAAATTGTAAGCTTATTTGAAAGCAGTGATGCAAAAAGAGGGAAGCACTGAAGTTTAGCAATTTGTAAGAAAGCAAATAAAAGCATTAGCATGGAGGTCAGAAGTTAGGGAGGGGACAGAGGAAAGTAAAGATCTTTCTCTGGTAATTCAATTCACAATTTTTGCTAAATGTAAAAGATAGTTTAGGAAAAAAACTGCTTGAAATACATAGTAAATGATGTTGCCAGGATACTTCCTGATCATGTTAATTAAACTGTCCCTCAGACTTGGCTTAATTAGTGCATAATTTGCATATTGGAAATTATGGTACGCATTACTGAAGAAAGCTCCTATTCTGTTACCAGAAAGAACATTCCACATGAATTAATTTCCAGGGGAAGGAGTCTCTAGACTCATATAATGATGTATCTTAAAATAAAGTTAAGATTTTTGGTAACGAACTGGCATATCTCATATTCATTTTTGCACTATTACATTTTATGCTTGTTCCACTAAGTTCCTTAGAGACCTCCTCCCAGCAGCCTTCCTCTTGTTGGCTATTTCTTTAATTACAGGATTGGTGGTCATGAAGCAGGTATTACTTAGCTTGTGTAAAGTGGCAGAATATTTGTCTTGAGGCCCACATTTGATACTGCATGTGCATT
Organism: Galbula dea; assembly: GCA_013399015.1. Classification (NCBI taxonomy): domain Eukaryota; kingdom Metazoa; phylum Chordata; class Aves; order Piciformes; family Galbulidae; genus Galbula; species Galbula dea. The sequence continues at coordinate 113,345 of VWZX01008287.1, forward strand.
GTCAGTGATGCACTTCACCACCCTCCCAAGTTAAACTCACTATTAAGCTATCAGCTTCTCCTTGTCTTGTTTTGTGGTGGTTGGGGTTTTTTAATTTCTGACATGTCTCTGGCAGTGTATTTGTGGAGGGCCAAGGCCAAATGGAGAAATGCAGATGCTCCTCTTTGCTGTTGCAGTCTGAGGACAGATGTTGCTGGTGGACTCCCTGCCTGGAGTCCTTGGGCCATCTAGGGTGCCTGGCTGGGCAGTGGGAGTAGCAGTGTGTCTTTGTGCTGAAGAAAGAGGATTTTGCAGCTGCATTCCTGCCAGGGTAATTATATAGCTCCTGTGCCTGCTGTTGCTTTGAGTTCAGTGATGTTCCTGTGGCCATGATTGACTGCAAGACTGTGATATTTTGGAAAAGGAAGACAAAATATTACAATTCCTGCATGAAGTAAGACAAGATAGAAACTGATTTGATTTGGGAAAAAAATCTTCTGAATACAGCAATTTCCCAATTTAGACTGTTAATTGCTTTGGATTATATTGTTGCTAGGATGTGCATTTCTGATGTGGCTTCTACTTTTTCATTATTTTTTGATCTGTTTTTAAACAGGTGATCATAAACAGCACAATCACACCTAACATGACCTTTACTAAAACATCACAGAAGTTCGGCCAGTGGGCAGACAGCAGAGCAAACACCGTGTTTGGTTTGGGCTTTCCCTCTGAGCAGCAGCTGACAAAGGTAATGGGGCTCTCTGGATTTCTGCAAAGGTTTCTGATTAAAGAGGAATTCCATATTCCCACTCTTCTGAGCTGCATGCTTCTGCAAATCCTTTTCATCTGTGCAAGTTGCCTATCTCCTATAATGACCCAATGTCTGTATTTACTGAAGCAGGCAGTATTGCAAACTTTGTAGTCAAAATTACAAATTAGAACTGTCCACTGATGATAGTACTAGTGAGGGGATCTCAGGGGTATCTTGCCCAGCATGGCTGGAAGTATTTGTGTTTGTTGTGCTCGTCATTTGATGATCTTGAAGGTCCTTTCCAGCCCTGATGATTCTATGATTACAGAAACAACCTGAACTCTGTAGTGTTTTTTGACAACTCCTTGGCCTTTGTGTTCATTTCAGCTGAAATGGCACCAGAAGCAAAGTGAGCCACTGATATGCCAGGAGTGTTGACATTTAGAGCTGCCTAATGTGTCTGAAGGAAGAGTTGCTGTCCCAGCCTCAGAAATGTGCATTTCGATGGCTTGCTGCTGTTGGTAGCTAAATAAGGTGAAGAAGTTGCTAACCCCAAGGGCTTACTGGTGATCTTGCTTTGCAGATACCACTGTTAGTGGAGCCATGCTCTCAGGAGGTTTGATAAACTGATCTGGGTTAAAATAATACTGCACTTTTGACATTTCAGCTCAGTGGTGTGATTTGCAGCCCTGACCCAAGCTGCTTTATCACAGACCTGAGGAGGTGGCAGTGAGTCGTGGCAGTGTTGGAGGGATGAGTAGCCCAGGAGGTCTGATGCCAGATTTGATGACAGAGCTGCTTCTCTCAGAGGGCAAACCTGGCCATGAGTTTGGTAATAATGCAACTCTTCCCTGGACCAGGCACTGGCTACAACTGCAGGTTTGTAAAGTCTAGAGCTGCCTCTTGTGAGGAATAGCCAGCAGTTTAAAATACATCCTTTGTCATTAGATTAGTGGTCTTGCCAAGTGCTCTTTAAGCAGCTGAGATGTTTGTTTGTTCATATAGTAAAAATCTCCTACTTATCTAACATGTAGTTGACATCTGAAGCATGGCTACTTGGTGCTGTTTTTGTCAGTTAACTCAACAGCGTGACCTTGGGCATGGCACAGTGTCTTTTGTGTTGCTGTCCTCTTGTATGCTTTGGTAAGAAAAGAATTAAGAGAACAAGATGTTTGCTGTAGTGTCTAAAATAACAAAGACAGACCATTTTAATAGAAGGAAGGCTTTTCCATCAACTGATAATTGTTACAGAAATTTATTTTACTAAGTCTGTCATACTGAGTTTTTGCAATTTCCAGAGAATTACATTTTTTTTCATTTCTTAAAGGTAAAGGATAGTTTACTTTTCATGTTAAATTATTTTTCAGCTTGGGATGTCTATAAAGGTACCATGGCAATAATTTGCTCTTCTGGGATGCTAAAGCCACCCAGCCAAATCACATGCAAAACTGTTTTTTAGAATTGAGGTACTGATGATGGTTATGTTTTATGATGCTTTCTCAGGTGTAGAGGACTGCTCATTTCACCTATGCATATTCACCGCTCCTGTGGCAAAGAGATGTTCATAGTAGCTAACAAGTAGGAATATGAGAGAATTAAGGTGGGCCTAGGAGAATAGATTGTTTTGAGTAACAGATAAGCATGATAGAATGCAATATTTGAACACCAAGTGAAAGAATTAGTACCATTGGACAATAATTTTAATCCTGGATTACTGAAGTCACACCTCTGCAGTGTGACAGGTGACTACCTGGTACCTTGGTGCTGCCTGGGGTTAAACATGTGCTGCATGGAGCAGATGGTGCTGAGGCTGCCTCAGGAGATGAGAGGTATAAGAAGACATGAGGTACATTTGGAGGTCCTTGCACCCTAATCTGAGAGATTTTACTATATTCTCCAAAACTGTCTGGACACACTTAGAATAAATTTAATGCTGGTATCAGAAAGCAGCTCTTTAATGTCTACGTGACTAGACTAGAACCAACCTGCAAAACATATTGTGGGGGCACAGGGGCCTCAGCACCAGCTGTGTTTCTCTATAGATCAGTTTTCACATCTGTTTGCATTGCACGATCTGCTGAAGAACCCACTGCCAATAATACAGAATTCTACTTGCAGGAAGAGCTTTCCAAATCAGCAGAAAGACTTTGTGGTCAGAATATTGAAGGGGAGCTTTAGGGGAGTACTTCTAAAAATGGCTTGTGATGATCTATTTTAGGGAAAAAAAAATCAGATGCATTTGTATCTGGAAAATGTAAGAAAACTTGGTTTATTGCCACCATGCAAAGCAAAGCAATAGGACAAAGATATCCCTTATCAACCATGCTTCTCAGTTTAATTATTGAACCATTACTAAGAAAGATCAGAGATGGTGGAGAAACTACGGATATATAAATGTATTGGGAGTAGTAAAATCAAGTTTCATTTTATGTTGATATCATTATACTCTTTTAAAAGATATAGATTAAGACCTGCCAGTTTTACTGAAAATAATTGAAGCTTTTAGTCATGAATTGGAAGGATATGCTAAAACTGCACTAAGCCAGAGTTTGATAGCCTTGGTTTTAAATAAATAAGTAAAGCTGAAAAATGTCTGCTGAAAACAATAATGAATAATAATGAGAAAGGAGAAGAGGTTAAGCACACCTAAAAATGTCTGCATTTTAAAATATTGGTTGGCCTAATGTAAGATATTGCCACTTTCTAATGCCTTGGTTCTCATAAGATAATTAAGCATTAATCCATACCTATAGGGAAAAGCAATTCAAATTAAACATGAGCCATTAAAGAAAAGTGCATTCAGTGACCTAGTAACCTAATTACCGTTCACATTGACTGGAAGAATCACACGGTTTAAATTATTTTCTACTCAGAGTCCTTTTCCCCTCTTGCAGGACTCACTGACCCTCCTTTCCTCTTTCCCATCCTGTGCCTCAAAAAGGTCTCAAGACGTTATTCAGACATTGCTACAGCCAAATAGAAATAGGAATCAAAAGAGAATTAATGGTGTGCCAAGGTGTGATGAAGAGGCAGAGCTGGTGCTGTAAAGGTGCTGCTGTATTTTGCAGATGAAGTGGTTAAGTAAAATTTCTGCTACCATTCAGGATACTTCGATGCAGATGTGCTATCTGAGGAGCTGTAGATAGTGAAGGGCACAGGGACAAAGATCTATAGAAACCCAGTAAATCCAGACTTTACACATCATAAAGCAACTGCATCAAGCATCTGGGAAGCTCTGGACTTTATTTCTATGCATGTGTGCACATTCCATGTATGGTGTTTGCCAGGCACTGTGTTGCAGGGGAGAAAACTTGGAGCAAAGCCTGTCACTGTCCCCAGCACACAGTACAGTGTCCTGGTCCAACCAGCGTCCGTGCTGGCAGTGCCCTGCCTGAGCTACAGCAAATTACCTACCACTTTCTGGAGTAAAAAGTCTTATTTGCTGCCAATCTTGTTGGGACTGAGGGCTCATCCAGAGAAAACCACAGGCAAAAAGATGCATGGGTCATGGCACAGCAGTGCTCCCCGACAGGAACATCGCATCACCCAGCCTTCTGCAAACTGAGAGTGCACTGAAATATTTATGAGTCTGCTTTGGGTGAGAGCAGCTGTTTCATCTGACACTGCCACAATTTGTCACTAAAAGACATAAAATAGAAAGATTAGGAGCTTAAAATTTATGCATGCAAAATAATGTGTTTTAATGTATAAAATGTAAAGAATGTCTCTTTAAATATATATGTATTTCTCCAGGTGACAAGCTAGCTGCAGATTTGAACAGCCTTTAAATAATTTGTGCAATGCACAGTAGCATCCTTGAGTCCCCATTAAATTTCAGTGGCCAAGACTCATAATCAAACAGCGCTCATGGGCTGCAGCAGCCTTAGACTAAAAGGCTTCACAAGCATTGGTAGCAGCAAACATTCTCCATACGGCAGCTTAGTTTCACAGCTTCCTGGGGCATGGGAAGGCTCATCACATGATCTATGATGGACTGTTGGAGTGGTGTTTAGTTGGTGTTTCTCCTGCTCCTGTGGTTTTTTTGCTAATTTTGGGGAACTTTACTGCTCACAGACAAGGATGGAGAAAAGGGAAGATGAAGGGAGTGAAGATGGAAGGAGAGGGAGCATGCTGATTTTTAACTGGTTTTGGGTATTTATACATGCATTGCTCACTTAGGCCACATTTATCAAGATTTTATTTACAAAACAGAAGATTATTTCTTTCTAACTGGGAATTTTGCATTTAAAAACCACTCTGGAAATCAAAAAAGCACTTTTCCCTGTTGTTGCAGTGGTTTGATAGCTCAAAGTCAACTTAGATACTGGAGATGGCACGTGATTTTTTTTGTGTGTGTGTGTCAATTGTTTATGTTTAGGACAGAAGAAATCGGGCACTGGAGGTAAAGTATCTGTGGTTTCTGCCAGTGATTAGACCGTGTGCCCATGCCATCACTCTCAGAGGCAGCCTCAGGATCTGGGTAGCTTCAGAAACACCTGGTCTGCTGCTGTTAGCCGTTAGTGTTGGTAGTGCTACAGAAGTTTGGGCTGTCACCACTGAGTTGCTGCACTCAGAAGAGTAATCAAGTTAAAGGCTTTAATTTCGTAACAAGCCAAGTGATCCCCTGTAGCTTTAAAAAATAGACTTAGTAAAATCTAGCAGTCATTAATTAGCTAAGAATAAAAAGAAGCAGCAGCAGAACTCTCTATGGGCTGTTTCCAAGTGTTTGGGGTAAAAAAAAAAAAAACAGACAGTTTTTCACTACTGTTTCTGTAACAGCCATCTTTATGTTTGTAACAAGTGTGCGAATGAAGGATAATATTTTGACTCTAAAGCCAAAGATCTGTTGCTAAGATGATGAAAAATTCAGTTATTTGTGCTTGTTTCTAAAAGCAAATCTGTTAAATACATAGGTTGGTAAACTAGAGATATGACTGAAATCTCCTGTGCAATGAGATCATTATTGGTTTTATATTGCAGATTGGCTTTTCTCAGTCATATACCCTTTTTTATTATGGAAATGTGGAAACTGTCCTGTTCTTCTCAGCTCACATAATTTTTCACAGCAGTCTCCTGTGTGCTTCATGAAGATAGCTGCAAAAATAAAATTTGATAGATTGCTTCCAATTCTTTGTCTTTTCGTATTTCATATAGTCCATGAAGAGCCCTCATAAATTTTTCATACTTGTCCATAAAGATTTATTGTAAAAGAGAGACTCAAAACAGCCATTTACTATTTGCAAGAAACCCAATTGTAGAACTTGCTGTTGATACAGTATTTTAGAAAAAATCACTTTGTTATAGCTGTATTGTCACAGCAGGACATACATTTTGTGTAAAGTTGGAGTTAAATCACTTAAGACAAAAATATAATTTAGTTATTCCTAATGACTTTTATAGTGCTACAAAGGTAATCAAGTCATTTGTCTGTATAGTAACTGCACATCTCATCAGATAGCAACTACTGCCATCCGAGAGCACATACTTTGCATATGCAATTTCAGCTGTTGTGTAGAAGTGTTGTGAGCTCAATCTTCATTCATAAGCATCATCACAGAATTTAGTCTGCACCTAAAATTTCACTTGACTTTGAGAATGTGCTCATCCATGGGATTGAAGAATATGTATGCGTTTGTTGGAAGTTTCCATTAGTGTGTTTTAAACAAAACACAGGTGCCTCCAGATATAAATCTGGATTTCTCTCAGACCAATTGGAGAAGATTTCTCTTATCAGCCCTTAAGGGTTGTAATGCAAACCAGGACACTTCTGTTGACAGTTTTGTTGTAAGTGTTCTGAAGTATCCGAGGATATAATGGCAATACTTTCATTCATAAACTGAGCAGTAAAATACACCTATTTATTTATCTGATTTTTTTACTTTTAATACATATTCTAGAATTTCAGGTTGCTCAAAACACAGGCAAACAGGACCAAGCTGCTTTAGCAGAAAGACAAAATTACCCATTCTTTACTAGATACATCTTAATAATACAAAAAAAAAAGTATTATGCCTTTTCTTCCTTCTTTGCAATCTTCCATTTAAAACTTTAAACACTGTTTGAAGTGTTTAAAGCCCTGCAACCCTGACTGGCTGTGATAATAGTTGTATTTCAAAAGTGCCAGACTGACTTTGCAGCAGTTGTCCTACAGCAACTTGTAAAGATGGGAATCATGACTTTTCATCTTTATCTTTCTTTTCTCCTGCCTCCCCTAGTTTGATATAACCCTCTTACAGGAAGCATTCAAGCTTTTCCCTGAAGTCACCTACCTTTATTTTTGCCAGTAATAAGAAAATTAGACCAGTGTGTTTTCATATGGCCCTATCCTACATTCAGATCTACCTTATTCTCATTTTTTCTGTCTTAGTAGTCCGTTGCTTGCATCCTGCGGATGTGCTCATTTGCGTTCTTTAATTTAATTGACTTGCTCTTAGGAATAGAAGGTATTGATAATTTTTTTATCTGAACATATGTCTTTTATGCTTTCAACTTTAATAGACTGTCAACACCAAGTGAAACAGAGAAGGGACAGGAAATACACAAAACCAAATCAAACCAGGAAATGCTTATAGCTCCTTTTTTTCTACGGGTTTTTACTGTGATCTACAGAGCCATGGAAATGTCCTTTTTTTAGAAATACCCCCATTCCTTTTGAAAGAACCTCCCTGCAAAAAAATTAAAATGTTTTTTCTTGCCAAAGTTATGATAATTAGTTGTTCACTTTTGGAGATCTGTGAACACTATAAAGACAGTATTCAGAACAGTTTAATAGGTGATAAATCATTTTAGAAATACCTTTCATGCTTTTTCCAGTTTGCAGAGAAATTCCAAGAAGTGAAAGAAGCTGCCAAACTAGCAAGAGACAGATCTCAAGAGAAAATTGAGACCTCAAGCAATCATTCCCAGGTTTGTAATTTAGCTTTAATATTTGTATGTATGCAGGATAGACATTTTAATAAAGTTAGATTTTCTAATGGACTGTACCAGCTTCAGGCAACAAGCTCAAGGTTTATAAAATAAAGATTGCCAAAGGTAATTGACAGCTGCTGGACATTAGCATTGTCAGAGGAATATTTTTCATCCATCCATGCTCTTTGCCTTCATTTAAATACTTAGTAACAGAGAAAGCTCTACATCCATGGATTGGTACTGTTACACATAGTTTGGGTCACTGGAAAATAAATCAGCGTAGTGGTTCAGCAGACAGTAAATGAGGTTCATTGGGGTACTTCTTTTTGTCATCTGTCTAATCTGCTTTTGTAGGACAGACTGACTTTGTGGCCATAGTGTTTCATAGTGTTTTGCCTAGGTGTGACTAGTGGAAACCTGTGTTGTGGGAACAGAGGCAGTGCTTTAGTGAGCGGATGGAAGAAGCTTGTGTTGCATATTTGTACAATGCAATTTTCTAGGCAGCACACCTCTGTATAGCCAAGTGCCTCTGTGTCCAGGGAGATCTGGGTTTCTTACCAACTGAAGAAATATTGTCCCAGTCTCTGTATGTTTCTCTATGATTTCATACTCATTGCATTAGGTAAGGATGAACCCTGTTCGGTGGGTGTTCTTGGCCAAAGCTAATGTTTGGAAGAAAGCTAGGTGAATTTTGATCAGAGAAGAATTCAGGTGCATGATCAGAATAAAGCTGCTGAGTGTTCTTAGTCTCGCAATTAAGCCCCTTTGTGGGGTCTGCAAATATTCATCTGAAAGGCTGACTTTGGATACTCATTTTTTAAAGACTTTGGTCAGGGTCTTTATGGTTCACTTGGCTGTCTGTTGGTGGTTGGCACCAAGCAGTGTATGAATGGTATCTCTTTGGAGGAGCAATATCTTCTTTTTATTTTCGGTTTGGACTTGGTGTGCTTCCAGCTGCTTCATTATCCTAGAAGACCCAAGCAACCTTTAGGAAACACAATCCTTGTCAGTTAAAACACTTCAAGCATTTTTTTAAAGACTTGAAATTTCTATTTTGTGTATCATTATCCTTTTTCATTCTTTTTAAATAGGCCAGCTTTGCAACCAAGGCGTGAAGGGGATGTGTGTGTTATCACTCTTCTACCAGAAGAGCATCTGCAGCCTAGGACTCGGCAGGGTGGTGTGGGATCAAGAATACAAAGAAATTGATGTGGTGTTGAAGGAGATGCAGGAGACAAACAATGCTCTTTTGTGTGTTGTGCTACAGGAATCTGGACGTGAAACACCATCTTCCACTCGAGCATCTAGTGTGAACGGAACAGACGATGAGAAGGCATCCCATGGTGGTCCTGCTGAGGCACATCTCAAGTCTGAGAATGATAAATTAAAAATTGCTCTAGCCCAAAGGTGAACTTCCTTTAATACCTGAATTGCATTGGAATCATCTGCTGTAATTATCTGATGGCTAATGATACTAACAGAAGTTATTCAAATGTAATTGCATTAATTTAAAATGATGCGGCAGTGTGGATGAATGAGCAGATTTTAGCAAGTACCAGCTGGTATTGAGTTGAAAGGTATTTACCATTTAGGTTTTTCCTGATCAAGTTTGTAGGGAAATAAGATCTCTTTTAGTTTGTTGATGCCACCTCTTATAACCACCTTCATTTGTGAAGTGTTAGAGCTACAGAAATACCATTAAAGCCAAAGGGGAGCAGTTGCTATTGATAACATGTGAAGCCAAACTCTCTTCCTCTTTGAGTTTGCTACATTTACTTTGATTAAAATAGATATAGATATTTAAAACTGCAAAAGAATATTAACTCAACCATAGAAAGCTGAAGTAAGAAATGTCATTTGATCAAGATGCTTAGAAGTCTTAAGGGTATGTTTTTAAAGCTGTGGACAGTGCCCCTTGAATTTCCGTTTTTTGCTATTTGCTTTGATAAACTATTTGAAAATGCTAAGAAAAGTAATTTGCAGCTGTAGTGAAAATACAGGCATTGGAATATGCAAAGTTACAATATTAAAACAGAATAATTCTCTACTGGGATCTTGCCTTTTCTGCCTCCTTCCTGTGAATATATCTGTGACTGGAAAGAAAATCTAACAGGATCAAGCTACTCTTAAAAAGCTATTTAAAAATTAAGGCACCAGCACCATAAGCAGTGCTACCCAGTGAGCAGTTCTAAGGTTGCATATATTATATTCAAAGTACATCATCTCTCTATTACCATTTCAATAGTATAACCTACTTCAAATCATAACGTTTGCTCATTCCTTCTGCTGAAGATACCTTCACGGGCAAGCAGCAAGTAGCATGTAGGGAGTTTCAAAGCCCTCCTTCCATTCACTCTGTAATCTCGTGCTGTATGCTGCAGCTTGGAGCTTTGAGGAAGGAGTAGTTTAATTCTTCAGAATTATGTAACACTTTTATATTTGAGGCGAAACATTGAAAAAAAATCATATATAGGTAGCATCTAGCCCATGACATCTTCTGTCCTGAATTATGGTGCCATCTGCAAATGTGTAGAGTTGCTTTGTGGCACAGGTACCATGTCTCCAGGCCTGAACTGCAGTGGGTGCTCAGCAAGGCACAGCCATGCAGCTCGGGGAGTGAGTACAGACTGTGCACAACACCCAGATAAAAGCCCTGTTTGCAAGTGGTGGAGATCCCAGCTCTCAGCTTAACCCTACAGCCTGCTTTGACAACATGACTGTCGTTCCAGACACACAGGTCACTTGCTGGAGTTGGTAGATCCCTTTGTTTTGCCAGAGATGGTCAAAAGGCTTATATTCTCCTTAGGCAGGCAATGGCTAAAGGCAATTGCATATATCTGAGTATTCTTGTTCTTTTAACATGGATGGACGAATTTGCAGTCAGGTGAAGAATAGTGATACTCAGGATTATACACTGAAGCCACCTAATGGTGCCCTGTTTTTCTCAGTTCATCCAACGTGAAGAAGTGGGAGACAGAGCTGCAGACGCTGCAGGAGAGCAATGCCCGGCTGACCACAGCACTGCAGGAGTCTGCGGCCAGCATTGAGCACTGGAAGAAGCAGTTCTCAGCCTGCAAGGAAGAAAACGACCAGCTGAGGAGCAAGGTAGCGGAGCATACCCACAGGAGAGCTGTCTCTTCCAGTTAGCTGCCACTGCCAATGCTCTTTCTCCTGGATTTCTGCTACTTTATCTTTGTGTATCTTAGGAGACAGATTTTGTCTTTGAAAGGCAGCTGCTTTCCTCTGTACACAGTGGGCAGGAAATTTCAAAGAGCTGGGGATCAGCAGGAGGATCGGTGCTGCCACATCACATGAAGCTCCCTGCCTCTTGAATTGGGAGACTTAGTGTCAGCAAGGGTTGCTGGCTGGGGTCATAAAAGGTGAAGGAAATGAAGGTGGGATTACTATTGTGTATCCTTTTCAAAGCTCACTTAAATGCTGCCAGATGATGAATGAGCAGAAGGTGTGGTAATGGCCTGGTTACCCACAGGAAACCAAGCTGGAAACAGTATTAGAAGCAAATCCCGATGGTGGACAGGAGAATGGCTATGTGAGCTGTCCTCAGCACTGCAGGCTGTGGGCCTGGTCTTCCAGCACTAACGCCAAGGACATTTCGTCCAGAAACCTGCCCAGAGGCCTCATCAAAGGCTTTTTCTCCTCTGGTACTGAGCACAGTGTTTCTCAGTAGTGTAAGAATGAGGGTGAACAGCACCTATAGGAGAGAACAACTCAGGAGTTTAAATTTTTAAAGCCTCAGTTTAGAGTAATAATTGGTACTGTACCTCAAATAATACTGTGCTATCGATAACAGCCCCACACAGGGCTGGCATCAGCCTGGGCATGGCAGAGCCTGGTTTCCATGAGCACAGCTTGCAGGTGTAATTTCACTCAATTCGTCTTAAATATCTTTGGAAAAGCTGGATCCTTTTTTTGCTGGCTCAGATGGATCATTGGGATGTTTGGAGTAAAGATCAAGTTGTATCAGCATGTTGAAGATTTTCTTTTCGGTTTCATGTTTGCTTTCAAAGGGAGAAGGAATTTTGCATCTTTTTGTATGTCAGTAGGCTGCAAATAGTATTTCAGTGTTGGAGGTGACCTGGATTGTCTGTCAGCACTGAAAATCTGCATGGAGCAGCCTTTTCCCAAGGCAGATGTTTCCTATGTATTCATCTACATTTTAGGTGTGCAAGTGATAATTCAGAGAGCAAACCAGGGCTTTCATGTTGCATTAACAAATTAATATTAGTTGTTTCATGGTTTAGGTTCCTATATGCAGTCACTTTTGGATAGGGGAGAAGTGAGACTGGAATACTAAGCTATAAGAAAATATAATTTGCAGTGTAGTTTTTAAATTTTTCTGTACTGTTGCAGAGAAAAGTTGTTTTCATTAACATAAACTGATGAAACATGCCACATCTCAGTAGCTGTAGCCTAGGTATGAAATTACCAAAACACTGCCGTACTACCATGGCAAAGTCATCATACTGGTGCCTAGCTAGACTGGGCAGCAATGCTAGCTGTATAATGTGCTGTCTTTTTCTATACAGAGAGGTTTTCTGAGCTTTTCCTCCATGTAGATCCCTTGCTCAGTGCTCACACTGTGACACTGCTGCACCCTGGGAAGTTTCTTCTTTATTAATTGGGTCAGAATTTTTTGCATATTGCTCTACCTTCAAATCAGGGAAGTTTTAATCCCAAAGCAACATGAAGCTGAGAATTAAAGTACATACTTCAACAAGCTGGCCTGTTGGCCTGTGGGAAGTGCATCTCCTGGGAACTGAATTCAGAGCTGGCAGGAGGAGGTATGGAGAGAGCAAAGCATGTCCCTGAGCAAGAGAACAAAGCAGCGTGTGTTGCTCTGAACTGGTTCTCCCCCCAAAGTTTTGATGTTACATCCCTCAGACTCTAGATAGAACAATAAGCTACCCCTGAGGAGGCAAAGCTGGGAGCACTGGAGAGATTTCTTTCCCTTGCTGTGTTAAGAAAACCCATCCCTTGTAGTCTTGTGTTGGTTTCATGGAAGTGAAGTGCAGATTTTATCCACAGTTCCACTTGTTTTAGCAGCTCAATGTTTTGTGCATTCCCGAGTACTTATATGAGAAACTGCATGAGACAGAATAAACACAGTCCTAGGGCTTCCTAGGGGATGTGTGAATTAGCTCTTTTTAAGGAAAGAAGTGATAATTTGGTTGCAATGAATCAAGTACCGTGATTTAGGAAACAGATCTTTGACAAATGAAAATTTCCCATGCTGCCCTCTGCTCAGTGGAGCAGTGCCCATATACATCAGCTGTGTTCTGTCCCAGATTTTCAGAAATCTGAAAAATTTCACCTAATGTCTAACATTTCTTAAAGATTGAAGAACTGGAGGAACAGTGCAATGAAATAAATAAAGAGAAGGAAAGAAATGCGCAGTTGAGCAGACGTCTCCAGGAACTGGAAACAGAAATTCAAGACAAAGAGCTGGTAAGTGCCCAGGACACAGAAATGGCACGCTTTGGAGTGGGTCTATCTGCTTCTCATTTAGGGTGTAGATTTATGGACTGGCCCACCAAAAACCAGCAGCAGCCCAATGTCTCACGTTGTTGCCTGTTTCTAGATTTTCCATGCACAACTTCTTAACAACAGTCTGATAGAGTTCTTCAGTCTCAGTTTCATGATGCATTATGCACTGTGGCAGCACACTTTAATTTGGCAGTGATTAACAAACATGATACTTTTGTGTTTGCAAAACTTTAATCCTAACAGAAGAGCTGGAGTGGTGAAATTTGTTGCCCAAAGCCAGACAGATAAATGCTAAGCACAGTTTAGCCTGCCAGTCCCCATGCCCTGAATTCCTGTAGACATCAGGTCCATCATTAAAAAGGCATAATTTACAAAATAACTTGGTATTTGTGTGACAAGTCCTCTTCACTTTTCCAGTCCTCAGGTTTGCCATTTTACAGTCTCCTGATCTTATGACTAATACCAAGAGAGAGAAATTCACATTCATTCAGAGTACCCCAGTTTGTCATTTTTGGCATACAGGGTGTTCATTTTTCTAAGGAAAATGATGTTGATGGCTTGGAGCCCCTGAACAGTGGGAAATATAATGGGATCCTTGATTTTTTTTCCTTCATTACAGTAACCAAATGTTCTGTGGTGGCTGAAGAGAAAAAGCTGTCAGCAGGTGCAGTAAAGTTTGCCATGTGCCATTACAGCATCTCTGCTGGTGCTCTTAAAAGCAGTGCTGTTAAGGGGTTTTAAGATGGCACAAGGAAATAGTTCAGGGAGATGGATTTTGATGCACTGTTACAAATAATATGTTTTTCAGCCCCATATTTCAAAGGAAAATGCCATGCTTTCTTCCCAGCCTTTCTGTGGTAATAGCATGTATAATTACCCTTATTCTCTGATAGCTTTTCCCTCAAGATTCACATTTTTATGGTACCAAATGAACCAGAAAACTGATTGACTTGTGAATATGGCATGCCTATCTTCCATTTACACTGACAATATATTAACTTGTTTTCAAACTGCATACTTACATTAGTAGGTTCTTGATTATGTCTAAACCACCCATAAGTAACCTTTTTGTGGTCTGCAATTCAAACTAGCATGAAGCCTGCTCCTGGACATTGCCATGTGAGAGGAACTGCAGATGTCCTCTTCATGTAGGAAATGAGGAGAGAAACGTAAAGACAAAGGAATCAGGACAGAGCTGTCCAGTGATATGTTCTATCACATACCATATGCCATGTACCATAGTTATATATAGTGTGTATATGTGTACATACTTTATTATACTGTGTATAGTAAGTATACAGTACAGTAGTTTATATATAATATATTTCTATTTTGAGGTGTAAGCTAACAGGCATTATTTACATATACACAGATATATATAGATATATATATGTATGCACAGAAGCTTGTATCTCAAAACAAAGGGCAAATTACTCTTTCTCTACCCTATATCAACAGCTGGGACATTGCCTGCATAGAGTTACTCTTACATTAGTTAAAATCTTCAGCGGAGTTGACAAAAAGTCTGTAGTATTATATGATTTGTCTTCTTACGAAGAAGAGCAAAGGAGGCTCAGAGGAGACCTTATCACTCTCTACTACTACCTGAAAGGTGGGAGTCCCATCTGTTCTCCAAAGTAACAAGCAATAGGACAAAAGGAAATGGCTTCAAGTTGTGCCAGGGGAGGTTTATGCTGGATATTAGGAAAAACCTCTTCACAGAAGAGGTTATAAAACACTGGAATAGGCTCCCCAGGAAGGTGACGGAATTGCCATACCTGAACGTTTAAAACATAGTGCTTAGGGACACGGTTTAGTGGTGACCTAGTGGTGTTGGGTTAACAGTTAGACTTGATCTTAAAGGTCTTTTCCAACAAAAACCATTCTATGATTCTATATTAATGTAAATTAATGATAAAAAAAAGTTTCTGATGTAATGCTGCTTTTGGCAAACCTCGGAAGAAAGCAACATACTCTGCAGGATACACTGAATTCTTGAGAGACTGGAAGTGCAGAGCATTGACGTGCAAGGTAATTGGTGGGACTCAAGGAAAAATGTTACTGTCTGGTTCTGTGGAAGAACTTGACTTATGGATTCTGTACGCTAATACACTAATTGTGATAGACTGGTGTTATGCTGCAATTTCATCTGTTAGGGAAGAAATCACCTTTCATAGCCAAGAATTCTGCCTTTCAGATAGGTCTGGTTTTGCTGTCCTGTGTCAGTACAGCTCGGAGAGATTATACCACTGCTTACTCATGAGACCATTACTTACATGGGCAATTTCCAGATGAGAATCTTGCACTCTCTTCGAGTCACAGTGTTTCTCTTGGATCTGCAAATGTGCTTTTCGGATGCTTTGACAATCTCTCTGCAAAATGTGAAGGCTTTCTTTGAGTCTTACCATACTACCCACACTGATGGTATTGGTTTATGGTGTTAATGTATTCAAGTGGTCTTAATTTCCATCAGAGACATGGATTACTATCAAATCACATTGCTCTTTTCATGAATTCCTTTCAGCTAGTCCTTTCAACTTGGCTAGTTATGCCAGAACCGAATACAAATTTCAGAGGAGGAGGGTTCTCAGGGCTGTACAGCGGAGGAGAGCCCGTTACAGCTGTGCTCTGTAATGATGTCTCTATATATGCAGCTCATAATGCAATTGGCCTTTTTTTGCTGCCATATATCATTGAAAATTCATGTCTAATTTGCTCTTTGCTACCATCTATAAATTCCTTGTAGCATTACACCCCTCAGATTTCTCTCTTCTTGAATATATCTTTTGCATAGGTATGTGTTTCAGGTTAAGATTTCATTAATGTAACTAATGGCATTCATGGTAGAGGTTGGATTACACTGTCTGTTTTAGAAATACAAAGTGAAAAATGTAGTGAAAAAATGCATTCAGGTAGAAAATTAACATGTGTTTTGAAATGCAGACATGCTACTGTGATTATTTTACATCCAAATACCGTGCAGAATACAATAAAATTTACAAAGCCATTTCATAGTCTCAGATTTTCATTATGTTTTAAACTGAAGCTTGCACTAATATTCTTTTTTCTTTTATGTTTTCAAAGGAACTAGAAGAGCTCCGAAAGCAGGGTGAAGTTATACCACAGCTAATGTCAGAATGTGAATCTGTATCTGAACAATTACAGGTACAGTTTAGTAATAAAATTAATTTCAAAATAGTGGGTATATTTACTTTCTAACTGTATGCTTTTCTCTGTTCAGACTTCAGTGTTTGAAGGCAAAAGAGCTCCAGCTTGTATGAACAAAAAATGCTAATTACATGCAAAATACATCGTGCCTTTCTCAGCACAGGAGTAATTAAATAGCTTGGTTTCTTTGCCTTGTTTGCAGAAATTGTTTTGCCTGGGATCATGTTACATCCATCTCCTATCCTGTACCCCCTATTTCTGCTGCTCTGGGGTGTTGAGCAGCACTCCAGGACTTGTGGATAGTTGCCACAGTGGCACCAGGGAGGGTTTTTTGGAAAGAAACAGATGAACGTAGTTGCACACTACCAGGGAAAAAAAGGTCACCTCAGAACCCGTTTGCACACTGCGTCATTCCTTTCCAGCAATGAATGGCTCTCAATGGCTCGGGTTTGAGCACGTGGCTCCTCTGCTGGGAGATGCTCCCTCGGAGTGGAGCTTGCTGGGCTGCAGGAGCCCTGCTCCAGCCAGAGACTGGGCTCCGGACATCACCTTAAAGTCAGGGTTTATGTAAATGCAGTATGTAAATGGATACATGAAAGGAGAGCAAATATAAGCAGTCTTTGATGAAATAAAGTCCAGTCAATCAAATAATCCACCACTCTGATAATTTAAAACATCTAAAATAATTTAGAAGGCTGGTGAGCAGTGCAGATCCTGAAAATGGTTAAAATATGACTCTGTTGGATTCAGTGTGGTGAATTGTGTCGTCTGTGGCTTTTGGTGGAAATGAACATGTGCCTACAGTCACGAAAGGGAAAGTGGTAGGCAGAAGAGCTATCAAGAGGGCGAAATGATGGGACAAACTGCAGCAAGGGAGGTGTTACGTGGCTGCCCCATCCTCTGCCTGAGTGCTCGCACAAAGTGGAATTTCAAAAACATACCAATAAATCCAAAAGTGCTGAATAAAGAAATACTACTCCTCAGGCAGTGTTTTCTAAGCTTGTTTTTCAAAGTTAAACCACCATAGATAATTCTGTGTATAATTGGTGGCAGTGTCTAATTCTGCCACTGTAGCAATGACAGAAATATATGCACAGTGCATGATTTAAATCCAGCTGAATTTCAAGATATCAACCAAATGACAAAATCTGATGCAAAGCATCTTTTCCAGTTAATCTGTGTCCTTTCCTGTGTGGGCTGCTTTCCTTTTAATCTGACTAGCACAAGTCACTTGCTCTCAGAGGTGCTTGTGTCAATTATTTTGCAGAAGTAGAAGCAAACTTTTACAGCCCAACTGCCATTTGTTGCTTTACCCTATTAAATACTGTTCATCCTTCTCTGTGATTAATCTTATTCTCTCTTTTATCTTTAAGGCTGCTGAGAAAAAGAACAAAGATCTTGAAGAGAAAGTCAGAACGCTAAGGACAGAAGTGGAAGAGAGCAAACATAGGCAGACCAACCTTAAAACTGAATTAAAGAATTTTTTAGATGTACTAGATGGGAAGATAGATGAATTACATGATTTCCGACAAGGACTATCTAAACTTGGGGTTGACAATTAGATGGCAATAGTTCTTTTTTTTTGTAATCTAGGATCTGGATGTTTGATGTTTTGTTGATCCCAAACGTGTTTTACAAAATATAACTAGAATGTTCCACTTGTTTGCATTGTTTTTGTACATAGAGGCTGAAAAATTTTGCTGTGGGGGTTTTGGGAGTTATTTTTGTTTATTTTCCAAACCAATTGTGCTGCTCACTGAATTCTTTTGAGATTAGAAACTTTCTATATTGCTGCTCTGGCTTTGTGAGGTTGGGAACTGGTAGAGGGTTCTGTCTCAGGAATCTGGAACTAGATCTACCTTAAAATGAATATGCAGTTTGTTGTTGCAGGGAAATTTATATCTTTCTTAAGGGCTGTTGCAACCATAGAAACAGAAACAAGTCTTTTCCTTGTCTGGACTATCAGCACTCCTAGCAACATCCACTTTTAGTCCTTGGTGAAGCAGAGAGAAGATTAGCTGGAGCTCCTGCAGTTTGCAGAATGTGCCTGTGATGAGCTGCAGTCAAGTGAATCGCTTCACACAGATGCCAGTATCTTTAGGGACCATGTCAATCAGGCCTGATTCACTGAAAAAAATCCAATGGGTTTCAGATAACCTCGGATACAGGTTGCATGTGGTTTTCTGTACCCCTACAGCACAAAGTCAGTGGTGTCGAAATTAATTTTAGCTCTTCAAGTCATGCATCTTACTCAGTAGGTGAGAACAGCTTCTCTTGCTTAGAATGATCATCTCTCTTTGACCTTCAATTTTGAACCCATATAGTTCTGTCATGATGTGCATCTCTGAAGAATGCCCCTTGAGGCTTGAGACCTATCTTTATTTTTAGAAGTGATGTGTTGCTGATTTGTATACCAGGCATGTGCACCTCTGTGCAACTTGATTGCTGTTCATTAACTTCTGCAGTAGTGAAGAAGGAGATGTTGATCTGAAAGGAAACATAAGGCTGCTTGAAGGTGTTGCTTAGAAGCAAGTTTCTGCCTAGGAAACTGGCAGAGCCATGACCACATGAAATCAAAATCCTTTCGTATGATTTCTGCATTCTCACCCTGTGTATCTTTGACAGTAGCGTGGGAATTAGTCACTAGGTTAGACTGTCCAAAAAAACCTCCTACCAAAAGGCAGAAATGCTGTCATGTTCTCAAATTGGTTATTCAGCAGCTCTAAATATGTTTTGAGAAGTACAAGGTCATATGCTGGGCTCCAGCAAGAAGGAAGTTCACTTCATCACAGGCAGGGACTTCAGAGAGGAGAATTCAGGTGAGGTTTTGCTCTTGCCCCTAGAACTGCCATCAGCTCCTTTCTCTTCTTTCTCCACAATCTGGTTTGAGAGTCTGTTTACACAGGACTTGCATTCATTCATGAAAGAGCTTTTCTTTATGTGACACTATTATTCAGATGAAATCTTGGTTAAGCACCATGTTAGTGCATTCCAGCAATGACTGATATAAAAGGGGCATGATTTTTCTTTTATTTAGTGGCTTTTTTCTTTTCTCAGCACATCTGAATTATAAGTGTGACCTTTCAAAGAAAGGTGACTTATAGATGAAACATGCACTGAATACTTTTTGCACATGGATATATAATCCCCAGGGTGGAGATAGGTTTTGTCTGCAATTGTCCCTTGAATCTTCATTTAATCTGTTACTGTTACATTATCTTCATTATCTGTTTTTCAGACTGGAGTTTGTGTGGTTTTGCTTTTACTCCTTTTAAACAATGGCTGTGAAGCTGAGACCGTTCATACCAATTATGACCATTTAAGTCTCTTTAAAAAGAAAATTGCTGTAGGCTGTTGCTATTTAAAAATAAAAATAACAATCAGGTACAAGGCCTGTAGGCGTGTGAAAATTAGATTTTGCCAGCATGGAAGATTCAACAGTTGTATAATGTGAAGTTAGAGCAGACTTCTCAAAACTGAAAATGACGTCAAACTGTGTGTGGTTGTACACAAGTAATCTCCATTTTTAGTCTTTTTATTTGATAGCAAGTTAGATGGACACTATCATTTAACAGACAGCTCACCCTGCTTCTCCTTCAGAGTTCCCCAACTGCAGCCAGTCCCTGTGTCATCTGGGAACCAAGGGATAACACAACTAAGAGCTGGCAGCAGTACAGGTGTTCAGGGCCCTCCTCATCACAGTGGTTTATTGCCTTGTCACCGAGGACCCTGCTCCATCTTCTGTTTCCTTTTTCCTGTTAGCAGTCTTAGAGCTTCCTTCCTGCTTTGGTATAAAATAAGTTTTTTAATATGATTCTAGGTAAAGGGATACAAAAGGCTCTGTGAACAAATTCTTTTATTTGGGTTAATCCAGATCTTTTTTTTCCACTTTAGTCTGTCTCAGATCCAGTTCATTAGGAATGTATTAAGCCACTCTTAAATCACCAGAGAAGTGTTTCTATGGGGTTACATTGATTTAACAGATGGGGTTTAATGCTGGCACATTAAACCAGTGTGTAGCTCTGACACAGGCAGTTATTTCTAGGTGCTTTGTGCCCACCAGAGGAACAGTGGGGATGTCCTTAGAGAAATCCCTTCCCTGTCTCTTCTGGTCTTGCCCCAAATCTATGTTTTTCTTACCTGCTCTTGCTCTTGGGCTTGCCTGTACACAGCTATATGCTGTGGGAAACTCCATCCTTCAAGTATCCATGGTATTGCTGTAATTAACTTCTTTGTCTCTTTTTTGTTCCCAACAGCATTAAGTTGAGAGCTTCAATGTTTAACCACTTTATAAACTCCCCCAGACTCCATGTCTTTTAACCTTTTCCTATCTTTCATTGTATTTTTCCTCTTGCAAAGCCAAAAGCATACTAGGAAGAGGCAGTGCATGCTCTTAGGAGTGTTTGGACACCAGCTCCCCTCTCCAGCCTGGCCCATCCCTACCCCAGGGCTGAAGCCCTGTGTGCCTGCTGAGCAGGGACCATTGGTGTCACATACTGGTTATTCCTTGATGCTCTGTGATGGCCCAGCAGATAACACCTGCATGCCAAACTGACCCTCATAATGGTCATGACAGACTTATCTTGGCATCAAAATGCCTCCTCCCTCCCAGTGGGAGCACCAGGGTGACCAGCCTTCCCCCATCAAAATGTCTGCAACATCCTACAGATGCATTTGTCTTTTGTGTGTGTTGGGGGTTCAGCCTGTCCCTGTGGCTACTCCAAGCCAGGAGCTGGGGACAGCCCCAAATGCTGCTGGGGCCAAGAAATGCCTGTTATTGTCTAAGAGAGGGTCCACAGAGCTTGGTTTTATTAGTTATTAAAATACAGTGCTGGGCAAACCCTGGTTTCCCCATGCTGTCAGCGATGAAGTAGGTCACTGCTCTGTTTCCACTGAGCCTGAGTGGAAGTGTCTTTATGTGAAGTTGTATCTCACCTCAGGCAATTGTGGGTTCCCTTCCAAGACATTTCTCCCTCTAAGTGGTTGATGGCAGGATCTAGCCTACCTCAGTTACTCGGTCTTGTGCTTGGCACTTCCTGTGCTGGTACCTTGCTGGCAGAGATCCCACCATGCTGCCCATCCTGCCAGTCCAGCCTTGGCGGCATCAACAAGCTGGTGTCTCTGGGAATTAAAATCTGTGTTGGCCTTTTGTGACACCCAGAGTGTCTTGCTGCCTTCTGGACTTTCGGGTGAAATACTCCTTCGAGATGATATTGGAGCTGCTGAATAATGGTGGGTTTGAGGGGTTTTTTTGGTGGCCAAAATGGGAAATAAACAGGTCTACTTTGTATTAGCACAGAACCTAAAAATATTCAGTGACATATTATTTTGAAGGGAAAAGAGTGTTCCATTAGGTGTTATTTCACATTTTGGAAAATTACCTTAGCCTGAACTTTGGAATAAATTATTTCAAAATGAAAAACTAAAACATTGCTTCACACCCCAAAAGAAAACAGGTTAACCTTTGGTTTTTTCCTTTTTGGCTGAATCTTTATTTGCTGATTTTTACTCAATTTCACAAATAGTTTGTTTGGCTTAGAAATGCATCTTCAGCAAAATAAGTGCTTTCCAGTATTGTTCTGTCTACACCTAATTGGTGTCTCCTTTACCGAGGTCACCGGAAGAAAACTGCCTTTTCTGTAAGAAATTCAGTGTCTCCTCTCACTTTCTGTGTGCTAGTGTTCAAAAGATGTACTTTTAAAAAAAATTTTTCCTCTAGGTGCATCTGTGCTCAGAAAACAAATGTTATTTACACAATGCCTTTTTCTAGACAAATACCTGATTTTATTTTTGTCTGAGCAATTTGGGATGAACATTTTTTAAAGCTTCTCCATGAGAGTGGGGAGGGTTTCTGCTGTTCCTCCTGCTGTCCCTGCAACTGACATTTTTTTTTGAAGAGCATTTGGAAAAGCATTTGTGGTGTTGAGGTAGGTGCTTGTCCTTCCTTTGGCCTGTGTTGGCTCAGTGCCTTGCAAGGCACAGGGAGCCCATATTCCCCTCTCAGCAGGGCACAAATTGTCCATAGTCTTCTGCACTCTTCTCTGTACCATTTATTTTTTTCCCCAACCATTCATTTTCTCCCTGATTAATTTCTTGCCACCTTTGGCTGCTTTATAAATGACTGAAGGAAAATTCCCCATTTCTTCTACTGCCTCATGGTGTTGGGAGTTTCTAAGCTACAAGACTCTGCTGTTTGTTGGGCTCTTCTGAGTAGCTATCTCTGCAAAACCCTTCAAAGTGTTAATGGCTTGTAAGGAATATCGCACTGTCTTCCTGAGCCTATGGATTAACTAAGATAAAACCACTATCAGGGTGAAATACCCACTTGGCTTAGTGAGTGACTCATGTGGAATCTGCAGGGAACGGTTGGAAGGGAGAATCATCAACAGCTAATTTTGACAGTCATTTCAGCAGAAGCTTTGATAAAAGATGTGCTCTGCTCACAAGCTGTGGATGTGCCAGAGGTCTAGGACGGCCATGGTGATCCATCAGCTCACCCCCTTTTGTCAGAGCATTTCTGGGTTTGTCAAGCCTGTAAATATCAAAAACTCTTCAGCATATCACAAGCATGGCAATGTGAGGGATAGAAGGTGAATGTTCACACACATGCGGCTGAATGGCATGAGAGCATTGCAGCAACAGAACTTGTTTATGGTCAGACACTTGCAGAAGAGCAGGTTCAGCTGTTGGGGCAGGGGCTGCAAGGCAGCAAGGTCTCCCAGGATGGGCTGACAGGGTCTAATTGTGGACACAGTGTAGCAACAGTAAGACACAGAGCTAAGGTGATTCTTTCAATGGATCATGTTAAACAAGCATCTGTGGGTCAAGCAAAGCAATATGTAGCCATAAGACATTTAACCCAGACACATTTCCAGATGGAGAGCCCTGGCCTGCCAGCCCAGCCTGGCCGGAGATACCGCCTGGAGAGTCCTGTGCTCCTGGGAGCTCAGCAGTGCTTTAGGCTTATTATTAGAATATAAATTTAACAATTACATGAGGTTTGCATGTCTTAAGTAGTGTTCTCTGCTGCGGTAAAAGATAAGGTACCTGAGGTGAAATACAGAGTCAAGAGATGAATGATAACTGTGCTGAAGGTGCTTCCCAAACAAGGGCTCTCCTGCAAGCTGTGGGCAGAGCTGGTTCTGGCTGGGAGGGCTTTGCTTGCATGCCTGAGGGATGTTGGATGTCTGACCTGTTTGATTTTGTACTGTGTTTTGTCTTAGCAGCTTTTTTTTTTTCTTTTTTAACAGATAGCCTAAACATAGCAGTCTTCAGATGAAGGTGCCTATACCTCCAAAAATTTTATATGCACATTTTGAACTAGATTTCTTTTTTCCTTTCTGGTCACTTAGTTACTTAATAATAATAATAATCCATACAAGAAAGGCACTTGAGAAAAATCTGTCTGCTGCTCTATTTTTGTTTGGGTTGATTTTGGGTCTTTTTTAACACTGGTTAGCAATAATTATTTTAGCCATATACTAGCTCAAAAGACTGATAATGTAAGATTTCTGAACTAAGCTTCGAAGTTTGCAGTATGTTGATTAACTTGGGTATGTGACGAGGGAGCTATGCTCAATAAAAGAGTATTTTGCAGCATTTAGATGTTTTCATTTAATTGCCTAATAGTGATCATGAACATAATATTCTATAAAACTCATCATGAATGACAAACAAAGCACATTGTTTTTAACATGAATATATCCCTTGTAGTTGAAAGTTCTGAGAGTGTTTTAGTGTGGTCTACTATACCAAAATACTTAGATTATTATGAGTTTTTAGTACTAAAGATAAACATACACCCTGTTTTTACTGTTTCATGTAAAGTTTAGTGAATGACTGACAATTTGTTGATATACAACTGTTGGAAAACACTGCAGTGCTCTAAATGTATGGGTTTATTATGTTTAGCATATGGTTTAACGAAAACTGAAGTGTTTACTACAGTTGGCTGGTTGTAAACACATCTTACCTCATCATTTTGTCTGCTGTGAAAAAGTACTTTCCTCTTCTTTTTTTCTTTTCTTCCAGTTGACCATAGACAGTCAATGTTAACATTTAGACTCCTAGTAGCAGTAAATGCTGGGTTTTATATATATAAAAGGAAAACTTGATTTTTTTCTTTATGAACTTGTTATATAACTTTGTGATTTTTATCTGATTTTATTGTAACATAAAGTTGTTTTATGTAAAAATATATAGTTTAAGTAAAATCTCGTCTCTGTCTTCATTGACTTTGGATGAAAAGATGAGCTAAAGTGAGATGAGATTTAAATGTAATGCTTGACACCTAAGCAGATGAATGACCCTATACCTTGCCTTGTATTCCTTCAACTGCATAGGGACAACTGGGCCCTAATTTCATTCCTGTTGGAGGAAAGAAACCACCACAGGGGAGGCCTGTACAAAAGCAATATAGCAGTGACCTCCCTGAGCAGGAGCAGGCTTGCTCTCTCTCTAACACATAGGTGTTGACAGGGCTAAACTTACATTAAAATTGACATTATTCTGTCCCACATGCTCAAAATGCTTTTAATGGTCCACACTTTCTACCTCAAGGCTTGTCTGCACCAACAAGGGAAGAAAAGAGGCTGTGTTAATTGTATATTATTCTCTTCACTGTCTCCCCACTTCCCAGAAGACTTGAGCATTTACTAAACATGCTGAAATGTTCCTACATTTTTGTTTATTTCCTTTTATCTCCTAAAAAGTATCCAAAAGCTTGTAAATAATGTTAATTATTTACAATTTTAAATACATAATCAGCATTGGCAACCAGCAGCATCAGTGAGCCTACTCCATAGGGCTAACCTTCTTGTGTGACCAAGCAAATTGTGTATGTTAGGTATAAAAATACAGTAAGAGCAGCTGGAACAGTGAAGCCAGGCAATGAACGTAGATAGGACCCCGACCTGCAGTGGTGGTGCAGCCCTGCTTTGGCCACAGGACTGACTGGAGCAAAGTCCAACCATCCTTCAAAAGTGGACAAAAAAAATCACCCATCCAGGTGCACTGCCAGGTTTGCTTTCAGCAAGTAATGCTAAAAATGGCCATCCACTCATGAAGCAGCTCTGCAAAGGCTGTGCCTGTAGCCTGCGGC
The DNA here is from genome assembly GCA_013399015.1 of Galbula dea. Classification (NCBI taxonomy): domain Eukaryota; kingdom Metazoa; phylum Chordata; class Aves; order Piciformes; family Galbulidae; genus Galbula; species Galbula dea. Next base: position 138,757 of record VWZX01008287.1, read on the forward strand.
ACAGCTCTCCATTTTATCATTCCACATGCATTGTGGTAGTGCTGCCGTGTAGGTGTCCCAGCATGTGTGGGTCTGAGACCTGGGGAATTTTAAAAGCTTGGCTAACCTTTGCAAGGCAAATGTCTCTAGTCTTATTGCAATAATGCATTGCTGAGAACATTTGACAGATCATCAAAGCCAAGTGGTACTAAACTCTGACTTCTGCCTGAAAATTTTTCAGAGACAGATCTCCACGCTATCAAATTCCCTTTGAGTCTTAATGCTTTCCTTAAAAATGAATAAATTTCAATAACTTTTCAGACCTGTAAGATCTGTTAGATGTTAGAAGCCATGATCTCTATCTGGAGAACTGTGGCCATTCATTTGGGCTGAAACTAATTTTTTATGTGTCACAATGGGTCCCAGCTTCTGGCCATAAGTAAAAGTACCCCAAGTATGCAGGCACAGCAGTTAGAAACATTTTACTGAATCAGTCCTGCTCAAGCAGAGCTTTGGGGACTGCTTGCTCTCCACCATAAAGTGCATCTCACCATAAACATGCATACATTCCTATGTTGATCTGCAGCAGTGGGTTGTATTCAGAATCTCAGAGCTAAACCCTATGCAGCTTTCTGGGACCATGCTTCCACACATGGCTGGGTGCTGCAGTCTGAGTGAGGGCTTAAATACTCTGACCAATATTTTTTCACCATTCTTTATATTTGATTAGTCAAATTTATGAACAGATACCTCTTGGTATATGAAGCACATTTATTTGAGTATTTGTGTTTTCCTTCCATGTCCTTTTCATTCATTAGTACTGCCAATATCTATGAAAAAGAAATCTGTTGTTGCTGCAATCAAGAGAGATCGACCTCTTACTTTTCTCCCAACTTCCCATCATTGAATATGATTTGTTGCATATGCCCTGGATTGTGCTTAATGTATGCTGGCTGGAGGGAATTCAGATGGTCATGGAATTATAAATAATACCAGCACGGGCAACCTTTTTTGCATTATCATGTCACACAGAAGTCTATCAGATTTCAGAGCTATTTTCTTTTAGACATTTGCCATTTATTTTGTTGCTACCATTAGCTGCGACTTTCGATTTCCAGCGAATGCAGGTTTGAACTGTTCATTAGCCTGAAGATGAATGGTGCAAAGTTAGAGCCCAGAGTTCCTTGAAGAGAAAAGAACCCAGGAAAGAAACAAAGTATTTATGTCTTTCAAATCCCACTAACCTATAGCTGTGTTGGGCACATCTATAAAAGTAATCCAGTGGTTCACTTTCTCCTGACACTGGTCACCAGCAGTCATTTCAGTAGGAGGGAAATGGCTTTAGGATGGAGTGAGAGAGACACATGAAAGCTGCTCAGAAACCAAGAAGGAGAAAAAGCACAGATGCATTGCACTGCAGCCTAGCTCTTCTAAATCACAAGGTTTAACATTTTTGTGTGTCTTATTGGTTCAGGTGAAAGGCAGCCAGGGTCTGTATCCTGATGCCTCCCTAAGGTGAGATGCAGCAACTCTTGATAATCCACAGCTTCAAGTGCCCTACTTTTGTGTCTTGTAACTGGAGATAGGAAGTGAAACCTCTGACCTGCAGAGGGTTTTGGACAAAGTCTGGACAATTTTCTTTGAATATGGTTGTGGTAATGAGTTTGGGGTTTTTTAATTATTTTTTTTACTTTCTAGATAAACCAAAATTGCTGATCACAGCTCCTCATTAGAAAAGAAAATAAAGCTGTGTATAGTTTTACTGATGTAAAACCTTTGTTTCAGTGTTTGATAAATACATCTAAAAGTCATCATTAGCAACGATCCAAACATAGACCAAGCAGCACGATGTTTCAGCAAATTAATTTAAGCTTCTCTTGTCTTGCAGACTGGCTTGTTTTGTGCAAGATGTGGCACAGTTGTGGCATGCGTCATCCCAAAGCCCTCTTCGGGTCACAGCAGGTGTCTGCAGCAAAGGCTGGTAGGCTCAGCAGACCTGTGTCATGAGAAAACACTGCTTCTCACTAAATGCTTGCTTCACCTCTGGTTCAAATGTCTCCTTGTCCTTTTAAGGCTCATTATAGACATACAGATGACTGCAGCCCTGCTGTTAGGTTGCTGTTTGCATCCCCCTGGGGAATATCACCACCGCTGCTGTCAGTCATCCCACAGGGAAGGAGCCCAGGCCACAAAGCTACTCCCATTTCTGCATCTGGGTACCGTATGGGGACACCCTGCTCTTAGGGGAGCCTGGCATGTGGGCAGAGGCACCAGTACTCACCAGTGAGCAATGCTGGGAGGGAAGAGGAGTGTTCCCCAGAGGCTGTGGCTCCCCGGTGTGCAGCCCTTTTCCGTGCAGTGGTTTCTTTCCAGAGTGCTTCCACGTATAACGTGCCCCTTTTGGAACAACAAGCAGATGCACTTCTGCTTCTCCTCTTTGTGTGCCTGCATGCTCCTGCACGCTGTTCAGTGTCTTTATTCCAGCCCAGCAGGCCTGCTGCCTCAGGCAGGAGGGAACAGGGCACAGCTCCCACATCAGCTTGAGGGGTGCGTAGGCACTTGATCTTATTTCCCTGTCACTTCTGCTTCTCAGGAAGAGACCGTGGGAAGGGCAGTGACTCACTTTCTGATGAATAGTGATTTAAGCCTGTCTCCCGGAGTGGGACAGATTCATTTCCTCACCCCCGGCGTCTGCACTGCCCACTGCCGTGGTGCCCAGACGCACGGATCCCACACTGCTGCTGTTGGAGCTGGCTGCCTTTCAACGCCCTCTCAGTGAGAGGCTGGAAACTGGGGACAGAGCAGAGGCTGCTGCTAGCTCTCGGAGAAACACCTTTTGTTTCTGCAAAGATAGCCCTGGGATGGTGTTTAAACAAGTGCCTTGAGACAGAAGGTAACTGCAAATACCTCTGTGCCACTAAGCGTGATTAACCAATGCTTTCCAGTATGGGTAAACCTAGTCTCCCAGTAGGACACTGAGGTTCCTAAGCCATAGCCTGGCCAACATTTCCGCAGACTGCTCACCTGTTGGCTAGTGGAAGGGCAACAGTGGGTGTCACTATGGGGGAGGTGTGGGTGGATGGGGAGTGTACTCACTAACAAGGAGGGTCTGGTTGAAGAGGAAAGGTTGAGGGCAGCCTTGACTGCAGCAATCATGAGACGGTAGGGTTCAGGGTCTTGTGTGGTAGGAACAGAACAACAAGTAGGATCACAACCCTGGACTTCAGCAGGGCCAACGTTGGCCTTTTCAAGAAATTGCTAGGGGAAATCTCATGGGACAGGGTACTAGAATGTAAAGGGGCCCAAGAGAGTTGGTTAACATTTAAGGACCACTTCTTCCAAGCTCAAGATCAGAGCATCCCAGCAAGTAGGAACCAGAGGAAAGGAGCCAGGAGACCTGCATGGTTAAGTAGGGAACTGCTGGGCAAACTCAAGTGGAAAAAGAGAGTCCACAGATCATGGAAGGAGGGTCTGGCCACAGGGGAAGAGTATAAGACTGTTGTAAGAGGAAGTAGGGAGGTAACTAGGAAAGCTAAGGCCTCTCTGTAATTAAACCTTGCAAGGGAGTTCAAGGACAAAAGGAAGGGCTTCTTCAAATACATTGCAGAAAAACACCCTAACACCAGAGGCAATGTGGACCCACTGCTGAATAAGGTAAAGTTCTGTGTAAACACAAGAAAACATTTTTTCCCAGTGAGGTTGCCAGAGCACTGGAACAGATTGCTGAGAGGGGCTGTAGAGTCTCCTGCCTTGGGGATACTCAAAAGCTGCCTGGATGCATTCCTGTGTGACCTGGTCTAGGGAATCCTGCTGTGGCAGGGGGGTTGGACTAGATGATCTTTCAAGGTCCCTTCCAGCTCCTAACATTCTGTGAGTCTGTGTGTTGTGGGGGTGCTGGGGGCGGGTATGTGCATGTACCTTTCCATCAGGATGCCCTTATTCTGGGTTGGTCCCAAGCCACAGCCACGCAACCCTGCTTAGCTGCAGCCAGGTGCCTGGGAAGGCTGCCTTTTGCCCTCAGTGCTTTCCTGGGGATTTGGAGAGGGGTTTGGGGGGAGGTTGGGGATCTAGCAGAAAATGAGCAAGTGTAATTTTGCTAAAAATATATTCTGAGCAGTTTGTGTCTCATTCTTGCTGCTAGAGCAATGGTGTGCTAAAGATGGCTTGTTGTACAAAGCATCTTCACAAGTAGCTGAGCTGTTAATGTCACTGCTACCTGATCAGATTTAATTGTGCTGCATCTTGCTTTCAGCTGAGCATGACATGCTGAGAATGAAAATCACATACCTTTTTGCCAGGAGGAAGAAAAAAAACAAAAAAGGCAAAAAAAAAAATATCCATGATCTAGAGCACTTTGGAGTGTGTTTTTCCCCCAGGAATTCATTCACATATTGTTCTGAGTTGCTTTTGCTGCCAAGGTTTGCTGTGGCATTTATTAAAAGATGCCTCCAATACCATTCACCTTTTATCATCACCACAGGTTTAATTGAAGCAATGTGTCCCTCTCTCCTACCACTATCAGGCTATTATGCTGTGTAGTGCAGATTTGCTCTCAAATGCAAACAGGAAGTTTTGGAATTAAACCCATGTTTTTCAAGTGAGAGCATGTGTAGCCATAAATCCCATTTTCTCCAAAGGGTGCACACTCTTATCTACCAACCTCTTCTTTGTAGAGCAGGACTGAAAAAAAAGTATTTCCCAGCTTTTTGTTAGTCATAATACCTTCATAGTCAGGCTCTTTGTTCCTCTTGCTCCTGATGTCATGGTGAATGTACATCGTTCTATTTTTAATGGATAAAAGGGAGTGGAAGTGACCAAAGGATGGATGGTGGATGCTGTCCTGCTAACCTTCCTGGACACCACTTCAAGCCCAGGCATATTCAATAGTCCCCGTAGTCCTTCAGGATTTCTGTGACCTCTTTGGACATTAGAGGCAGCAGGAGTGGATTTCTTCAGTTTAAACAAATCAGTTCTGCAGTTGGTCAGTCAGCACCAAATATTTATTTCCACCAAGGAATTAATTTACTAGCCCCAGGTGATACACTTTAAGGAGGATATCAATATCAAAAAGCTGTCAGAGCAGTTTTGCAGGTTTATATTAATCCAGTTTGATAGAGCTGCTCATCATGGAGCCAGCCCACTACTCCAGTTTCTCCCATTTTGCCCATCATCCCTTGCACACTTCTGAAAGTGCATGACAACAGCAGCTGCACAGAACTTGCTGGTGCATGCCCATGTGGGAAGCTGCTTGCTGAAGCCTGAGCTCAGATTCAGATTAAGAAAGACACCTCTCCTCATGACACTGCAGTTGGCTTCTCAAGTGCCTCATCATCCTGGGGCAAATGACTCTTTGGAGCACCAGGGCCATTTCCTATCCACCGTTCCCTCTGCAGCCTGATGGTGGCTGCACAGGACAGGTTGCAGTCACTGAAAGCCAGATCTAAAATGATTCAGTAAGGTTTTTTTCAGCCTTCTTACATTTGGGCATCTCTCAGGAAACAAGCTGTGGCTTCCCCTGCTGAGCCAACTGAGCCTGAAGCAGCACCATGACCAGCTCGCATGCATCAGCTGGCCACAGGCTACCAAACTCTCCCTGCTGCAGCCTGTCAGCAATACCAGCAGCATCTCAGGGTGTATTTGTCTGACCTGCTTTTAAATATTTGCAGTGACAGAAACTCCACCACCTTCCCAGGCAATCTCTCCCTGTACCTCTCTGCTCTCACTGTTTGTTAGAAAGCTTTTTTCCTACCGCTACCCAGAATCCTTCCAGCTATAATTTAAGCCCCTTATCTCCCTGTGAACACACAATGAATTACTTCCCTCTTCTTTGCAGCAGCCTCTTCTATGTTTGAAAACTGCTCTCTCACCTTCTCTTCTTTAGGCTAATGCCAGTGCTTTTGGTGTATTCCCTGTTCGTGTTTCTGATGTCAAGGAGTGTTGGTGCTCTGGCAGCTGCCTCTTGCCAGGACCTGTGCCCCTGGACACAGAAGGGACCCCTACGCTAGCTCCCAGCATTGCAGTTGAGCAAGGGCTGCTTTGCATCCTGGGACCCCTATTCCCATCAAGAAACATCTCTGCTGAGCAGCATCTTTTAAATTCTGGTAGTGAATCAGGCGATGAAGGGATTTAACAGAGGCGAAATCTTTCACACCAACCATAAAATTGCTGCAGTACATGCTCCACAGAGAAGGCCTGTTGGCCACATAGCAAATGAGGTGGGCTTCAGAAAACAGGTAAGTTCAGATAGTATCTGAATGGCCTTTTAAGGACATTTTTCAGCATGGGATATAGACAGCTCTCTTGAACATCTGAGATCAGCCCCCAGCTCAGCTTCAGGCCTGCCTGCAGAAGAAAACTCTAGGTAGGAGAAATCAGGGTCCAGTGTCGCTGTTACTCAAGCCTCTCCCAAGTAAAACTGCGGCTCTCGAGCACAAATAACCTGAAGACTTGTGGGAGAAAGTGCAACTCACTTATCTCTGCATACTTTTAACTGCTGCGTTTAACTTCCTAGCACTACAGCTGAGGATTCAACCATAGTAATAAAACAGCAAAGGGATCTGCCCTAAACTCTGAGCTGCCATTTGGCAGGAGGTACCAGCCACGGGAGGGCAGCTGACCCTCTGCACCTTTTTGCTTAGCTTTAAATAACTGCACCACTAAAGGGCACGGCACACAAGAGGGCATCTCTCAGCCTCAGCACCAGTCCCCTCTGCTTTCCCTACCACTGACCAAGCACCCTCTCTGCCAAGGGTATCCTTGGGGAAAGGGATCTCCACTCCCAAAGGACCAGATTTTGTCTTCAGTCCTAGTCTATGGGAAGCATTCAGCAACTGGGATGTTGAAGTTTCAAGGTGCATCATATCCAGCCCCCAATTCAGCATGGCCTTTGTGCCCATGTGAAGCTCAGGGGCATGCAGGGTGGTACAGGCATTGAGCTGGTCACTTCCCCCCTGCAACAGAAGTGCTGAGTAAGAACCAACCTCTGCTGCTGCTTTTGTCTCCATTTGGTTTGATGGCACTGGACAAAAAAAATAAAATTAAAAAGTGGGCTTTTTTTCTGACTTCTAAACAGCAGTTGGTGCTGAAACAGTAAAAAAACAAACCCCCAAGCTGCTGCTTCTCAAACGAAAAATTTTCCATAGATATTTACTGTGCTGATTAAATAGATCTGCTAACCTACAGCAAAACAGGGAAACCAGGCACCATATCTGCAACTTTGTTACCAAATCACAATTCATAAATATTTGAGAAAATAAGAGCATTTACATATGAGAGCTCAGTTGCTGTATGGCTGCCAGAGTATCATGGTGTAAGTAACACTTACTTCACAGCAGTGTTCTAAAATGACAGCACACTGAATCCATATCTTCTGTCAGGATATATATTTTCTAAAGGTCAGTATAAACTCCAGAAGAAACTTTGAATAATTTCTGTCACTATTTACGCAAACTAGAAAGAGTCTCTGGCTTGAATGCAGCTGATTTTCTAAATAGTCAGGTTCCAGGCATAATGCAAATGTCTGTCATTTACAAGGCTATTGGGTAATTTAAATTCATGAGTAGCTATAAACATGTATTGATGTTCTCAGTGGAGAAATGCAGCTCTGTATTACAAAGCTAGAGCCCAGAAAATATTATATACAGTATTTTGTCTCTTTCTTTCATGCCAACAGTTCACTGAAAATGCAGATGTATGAAAAACATTTAGCATCTAAAAAATTCTCTATATTTAAGCTTCCAGCTACAAAGTAAACTTTTCAATAACTACTACAATAGTGTTTATTTTAAATTTGAGACTAATTTTCCCAATCGGCATTATCAAAAGCTCACTCAAAAGTGCACACTTTATAACACAATGATATGTAGTTATTTGAAAGTGAGCTGTATTAGGAAAGCAAAATGTTAAAGCAAAATGTTCTGGACAATGGAGGTAGGAATGAGAGATTCCAGATTGTGCTAAGTTTTCTGGTCTGCCTCATCACCACAGATTGGGTTCTACTTTTATCTGACAAAATAGCTTTTCATTTAGTTCTTCCACTCATTAAAACTTTGTTGTGATAGCATTACCTGCTATGTACTAACAACCTAAATAATATTTTTCAATCCAGCATTTTAGCTGTCTTCAGATGTGGTGAAAACTACATCGTATAGCCAGAAATACCTATTAATGCAAGCATATTTTGCAGTATAATTCCTCATGCAAAAATAAGAATCTGTAGCTCCTACAGAAAACAAACAGGATTCTTTTACTTTACATTTTGCACTATGAGAGCACACACAATCACACTTCTTTCAGTTTGAAAGAGTCTTCTACAACGCGGAAAATAAGACACACTGTTCCAGTCTATAAGTCTGTTACTCTGAATTGGTTAGCTGTCCCATTCTCCATTAGTCTGATCATTGTTCTCCTCTTCTTCAGAATCTGCAGACACTTTCTTAATTCTCTGGATGACTGCTTTAATGCTTCTCTCTAGCTCATTAGTGGATCCTTTACTGACATCTTTCTCAGTATCTCGATTCACTTTTCTAAGCTTAACTCCTTGCCTTATGGCAGCGAGGATGTTGTCTTTTGCAAAGGCATACGGATTTGGCTGTTCCACTTTACGAAGATGAACTTCACCACGTTTTAGAGAAGCCAAAACCTCATCCATGGAACCTACAACAGAAAAATCTATTGTTACCAGAAGAAAGAACAAGACAACCACACTTAGAGGTATAAAGCCCTACCCAAGTGTTCAGGGTTCTTCCTTTTCTCTTTGCTAGAGACCATCTGTTCTGGCACAGACGCAAGCTTCTGCAACACCACGCTCTGGAACTACTTGTAAAAAGCAGTTAAAGCTTTTATAGCTTGAACTGAGAATCCAGTGCCTCTTCAACATTATGCAAGATTGTGCTCTAAGGAAGAAATTATACACCTAGGAGGATGCTTCTTTATTACAACTTTATGGACTTTCAAAAAACTTTCACTGATCCAAAAAATCTCTTGCATTCTGTACTAACCATTCCTCCTAGCTTGCTCAGATGCCTGCTGCTGAGGCTGTCAATTGCATTTTTGCTCAGCCAAGAGGAAAATGAAAGGACTTAAGTAGAAGGGCTTGAAACTGCACCACTGAAAGTCAGTGGGAGCCAGATGAGGCCCTAAGCAGACTAGCAGACAGCTCTTTTCTGTATGGACTTAAAAAAATAATTCCCATTTTACAACATGATTTAAATCTCAGGTGCGTTTCTGAACTTCCGACTACAAAGGACACCATACTGAGAGAACTTCCACTAGTTCTCTTGATACAACGTTGTAATTTGTGTTTTACTCCTCCTGTTGGAGTTTTGGTTGCCAGCTGCAGATTGCTGGACAGAGAGGCAGTTTCCCTGGGCAGCAGTCGACTCCTGCATCCATAGGTTCAGACCATCTGTGCCTCACAGCCAGAAGTATTTTTGCAGTGCGCAGTGCACATAATGATATGGGATTAACATCAAGCACTTCAAATATTAACATTCTGCTAAATCCTGTGGAACCTTCAGAGACTGAGATGCCAGAAAAGGATCAACCAAAGATCTGCCAACTTGTCTTAGGAAGAGTTCAAGAAAGTCTTAAGTCTGTTAATCAAATGAGCTGCCTGGTAAAAGACCAGTCACAGCAACAAATTACAAAAGAAGTTCCCTTTGGAAAGCATGTTAACAACATTACAGACAATACTTTCAACATCAGACTATGAACCTCTCCTGGTTGTTCATGTACAAAGATACAAGACCAACCTGTTTATGAAGCTGTTTCAGTAAGCTCCTGTGGCAGTATTTTATCAATTACTGTAACAGCAATTAAGATGCTGGTTTTCTTCATGAAGTAGGTGTAAACAATCAACTGGAACTCTCCAATAAATAAAAAAGGATTTTTCATATTCAAAGATAATGAAAGGACATCAATGCTGGACTGTGAATTGTAGTAAATACTAGGTCCTAACAAAGCTGTTTCAGTAGCAGTCAGACTACCCTGGAGTACAACTCTTGCTGCTAATCAAAGCTTCTCAAGAGTATCTGTGGTAGAGTTATCCCACAGACCTCCCAGACTGAAGTCTGCATGCTGATCCACTGGATGCACAGTCATTTGTCATGGTAACTCAACCACATCTCAGCCCTTCATTTTCTTGTTATTTCCCCACACCTTCCAAGAACTGAAAATGTTGAACTTTCCTTGGTATTTCTGCCTGTGGTTTGCCTCCTAACTGAGAGGATACACAGGCTGCTTAGACGCATTATGAGTAGTCTGAAAAGGAAAAGATGTACCACATTTAAAGCCATGTGTCTTTCTAGCCTAAGCTCCACTGGGAAAAGTGACAATAAAATATTGCTGCTTTCCAACTTAGATCAATCTCCCTGATATTGTTAAAATATCTGCTCCATTTAGAGATAAAAGGCCTGTTAGCAAGATGTAACCAGTGCAGCCTCAGGAGGCTGCTGAGCCCTATTCTCAAACTACTGTTCTAATTGCTGAGTTCAGCCTTCAATTACACCGTGATGATCTCGCTAACACAGCAGAAGTGCAACAGAGCAGAATTTCTGCCATAGGAATGATAGTAGCCAAAGCTATCCATCTGCCTTTCAAACCCCGGTTGAATTCTGCATGAATTCGCTTAAGAAACCTGTATTTAGAAACCAAGCAAAACGTAAATGGACGCAGGCTGTGCATACCTTAGAAACACAAGCAACTGAACTGCAACCTCTGTAGTAGGGAAATTATGAACACTAAAATGTAGCCTTAGTACAACCACAAACTTATCCACACTGGTCTTCTGACTGGACAAGTGATTAATCCTCTTATCAAAATACCACATGTGGTTCAAAAGTCGCAAAATCATGGCAAGAACAAACCTGGAAACGGAAGCTGCTTCTCAACAAACAACATCAATAAATCTCCTCTCCTAGGAGCCTACACCTTCCTACCTATTACAGCAGTGGCATTTTCAGTGTCGTGAGAAATGCAGGTCTTGAATTAAGATCTGTACAGAACTAGTCATGCTGTGATTAAGTATGGTTTAAACTAACTTGTAAGGCTGTACCTAAAAATGTACAGTTCCAGCACAGATTCAAATTCAAATGTCTGAAAGATTGACCAGTGTCATTTGATGGTACTTCCCCAAAAACACCAAGCCACCCATGATGAGCATCAAGGACCCTGTGAAGTGTATCAAACAGGATATACAAATCATTGCTACTCATTTAACAATCAGAGTTGTGATTCAGTGTTGCTGTATGTGGCTTCTTAGACTAAGCTTTCCAAGAGCTTCATTCTCTTGAGCAAGACTGCACACTATTCCTGTCCAGTACCACAGGCAGGCAGAACAGAAAAATATAGGAAATGAAAAAAAAAAACCAAACCACCAGTTAATGTAAACCTTCTTACCTACACAATTATTTATAGACCTCCTGGATGAGTCATCCTGTTTCTGCAGTGCAGGGTCTTCTGTCGGGCTATTGGAGCTAAGGGGAAGTGGCTTATCCTCTGTTGCTGATGATGTCTTTAACAGGAGAGGTAAGGGGGGAGGTGGAGGAGGAGGAATCAAAAGAGAAGGAGGAAGAGGAGGAGGAGGAGGAGGAGGAGGTGGTGGTGGTGAGGATGGAGAGACCATCAATCCCTCACTGTGCTTTTGTTGCACTGTCTGGGCAGGGATATCTGCTGGGGTATTCCGATAGGAAGCTTTTGATTCTTCAGCATCTACCAGCAGTATGCTCTTTGGCTGCTCCAGAGCTGCCCTCGCACTCAAAGATGGAGGGGACAACACTGCTGCCTGCTGCTGAGTGATGCTTTGTGGCAACTTGGGACTAAGAGGCGGAGGATTAGATGTTTTCAGAATGACATGTGTTGGACACTTCTGAAAAACAAATCATAAGGCAGGAGATCACAACTCCATTGGACCAGCCAAAACATCAACCCCAAAGAGACAAAAAGCCACAGAGTACAGACTTGTTCCACTCACCCAATCAGGCAGAAAATTCAATCCCAAACAGATTTAAATGAATATCAAGGTATTTCTTTCAAAGCCATTTCCTCACTTTTAGTCTTTGCAACAGGTTCTGCACTTGAAAACTATACCTTAGTGGATTGAATCCTCTTGGCTTACTACACACAATCCTATTTTAAGCTATCCAATTGGCTGTCTATTTTGGACCATGCTCACATGTGAGCCATGGCAAACTTTCTGATGTTGTGCTTTAATACCATTTAGGACTACTGTAGTTCACAGTACTTGCCTCCCTGAATGTTTTTAGCCTTTCCAGTGTTTTCTGACGTTCCTGGCTTATCCAAGCTTTTTTCTTCTTCTCCTCCTCTTTTTGCTTTTCTCTCTTCTGCAATAAAACACAAGTAGGCAAGCGTGTGTGAAAACAAGCAGTTGCCAGATTCTCCAAGATCCCTCAAAGAGCTGGTTGATGTTGCAAGACCTCTCTCGATGATTTTTGAGTGGTCTTTGGACTCTGGAGAGGTCCCAGCTGACTGAAAGCTGGCAAATGTCCTGACCTTTAAAGGGCAAAAGGCCAAGAAGGAGGACCTTGGTAACTACAGGCCTGCCAGTCTTACTTCAGTGCCTGGTACAATTATGGAAAGGGTTGTTCTCAGAGGAACTGTAAATCACCTGGAGGGCAACACAGTCATAAGTCACAGCCAGCACGGTTTCATAAGGGAGAAGTCCTGCTTGTTGTATCTACTCTCCTTCTATGACAAAGTAAACCAACTAGTTGATCAAGGGAAGCCAGTAGATGTGATCTTCTCGGATTTTAGCAAAGCTTTTGATACTGTTTCCTGATTTTGATACTGTTTACTGATTACTGATTCAGTATCCTCTTGGATAAGATCTCCAGTGTACAGCTCGATAAACACATGATGCGATGGGTGAGCAACTGGCTCACAGGTCAGGTGCAAAGTGTCATAGTTAATTGGGGTTACATCAGGCTGGAGCCTGGTCACTAGTGGGGTTCTGCAGGGCTCCATCCTTGGCCCAGTACTCTTCAAGATCTTTGTAAATGACCTGGACACAGAACTTGAGGGGATAGTTAGCAAATTCACATGACAAAACTGGGAGAAGCTGTTGATTCCCTTGAGGGCAGTGAGGCCCTACAGAGGGACCTCGATAAATGAGAACATTGGGCAATCACCAGTGGCATGAGATTTAACAAGGGCAAGTGTCGGATTCTGCATTTGGGATGGGGCAGCCCCAGACATGTATAAGCTGGGGAGCAGCAGTATGGAGAGGGACCTGGGGGTCCTTGTCAACAGCAGATTGAATATGAGCACTGTGCCCTGGCAGCCAGGAGGGCCAACCATGTCCTGAGGTGCATCAGGAACAGCATTCCCAGCCAGTCAAAGGAGGTGATTATCCCACTCTACTCTGCACTGGTGTGGCCGTACCTTGAGTACTGTGTGCAGTTTTGGGCTCCACAATACAGGGAAGACATTAAGCTATTGGATAGTGTCCAGAGGAGTGCTACAAAGATGGTGAAGGGTCTGGAAGGGGAATCTCAGAGGAGCGGCTCAGGTCACTTGGTTTGTTTAGCCTCGAAAAGAGGAGATTGAGAGGAGACCTCACTGTCGTCTTTGACATACTCACAAAAGGCAGCACAGGGGCAAGTATTGATCTTCTCACTTTAGTGGACAGTGATAGGACCAGGGGGAATGGGAAGTTGAGTCAGGGGAGGTTCAGGCTATAGATCAAAAAAGGCTTATCACCCAGAGGGTGGCTGGGCTCTGGAACAGCCTCCCTAGGGAAGTGGTCTCAGCACCAAGCCTGACAGAGTTCTAGAAGTGTTTGGACAACACTCTCAGGCACATGGGATGTCCTGCACAGGTTAAGGAGCTGGACTCAACGATCCTAGTGGGTCCCTTCCAGCTTGGTAGATACTGTGATACTACTCAGTACTCACTATCTGTATGCTGTGATGCTGCTGGAAGCGTTTTTTGCTCTCTTCTGCCTGTTGCAGTCTCTGCCGATGGCTTGCTTCACATCGATCCTGGTGGAACAGCAAAATTCATGCAATCCTTGGTTAGTTTACATTTACTGTGAACTATCTGTACCATTTAACTCCTGTGCACAAGCCACTAAAGGGGGACCAAGGCTGAGCGCTTGGCTGCATCGAGGACAACTAAGCTCAACTAGTGGAGATGTAAGACCCTGAAGGCAAAGTCTGTGGGACTCCTTCACAGCTAAAAACAATAGGATCTTCTGTTCTCCTAATCAGTGATGACTCATGCTGCAGAGTAAATATACCCAGGTCTGAACTTATCCCTGCCTTGCTCTTAGGTTAAAAAAAAAAAAAGAAATAAAAAGGAAACAAAAGAAAAGAAAGCAGAAACAAGCTCTCAAGAAATTTCACACAGGTACCAGCTGGAGGTAAGGGGTGCAAAGACAAGAGGAAGAAGACAAGAGGGAAGCTAGCACAGCATTCACTACAAAAGTACAAGGTTACTTTTCTCCGTCCCTTATTTGCCATAGCTCCCAAGTACAAAACCCAGGGAAACAAAGGTATGGGAAGCACAACAAATGTCTAACAAGGGTACCTTCTGTTAGTAACAAAGTGCCACAGAGAAGCTGCAGGCTTCAATATTTTCTCTGGGAGTTTCTACATGTCACTGTACAGAGGATTATCCACATGGCTGGGTAAGCATTTCCAAATCATCTGGTATTTGGCTTTAGCATTATATAACCAATAGAGAGCAATTAAGTGAATGAAAACAGAAGCAAAGGAAGTGTCTGCTGAAGAAACTGTTGCAAACAAGAGACAATGATGGCTCACAAAACATTTCCAACATCATTCCCATTCTGTCCAGGCTAATGAGGGGTAAAAGGCCAGACAGACTGGGAGCTTAAATTCTGCTCTCTGCTACAGCTGGATTGTACAGGTGTAAGGTAAGCTCAGCTCACTCGGATGGTTCATGACAGTCAGCTGTGATCTCACTTGCATCTTCCTAATGCTCTGCTCTGAACGGAGAACAAAGGAAAAAACCTGCCCTTTGCACAGCACTGAGAGGCTGAATAGAGAATTGCAGTAGTTATTCCCTCCCTCCCATTCAAAGGTAAAGTATCACTGTGTGGATTGTTCTGTCACTACAGCTTCCTTCACTGCAGGCCAGGTTTCCTCCTGTACTGCAGCTGCCTTGTAAAAGGCTGCCAGGGCAAAGCTCCAGCTGGCCACAGCAAAGCTCTGGTATGGTTTAGCTGATAGAGTAATACCTCCTGGGTCACCCATGTAAGTTTGTGGTCTTTTAATAAGCTAGAGAGGCACTTGCACCACATAGTGGAGTGCAAATCTGGCTTAATCACATTGCCCCTCTTTCTGTTTGGAGGCCACAATATCATATGCCACCTTGTATGCTCCACCCAAAGCATCCCTAGTTTCTCCTGTCTACCCCTCGTGAGTCAAGACATTAGCTAAAGAAAATGCACATCTCCAGGACTGCTTTACTTTTTTGTTCCTGAGGTAGGCTCTCCTCGCACAGACAGTCCCACGCTTTGTCTCCAACTGCTTAGTCTTCTGCCTCAGCATCGTCATTTCTGACAAGTTAGCGTAATGTTGTCCCATTGTCTGTTCCGTTACCTTGAGCTCCTCAGGATTTTCACATGTATCATAGTAAACAACTTCATCCTGTTTCTCTAAAAAGGCATTTTGCATTCTTTTAAAATCCCCAAAATTGCCACAGTTATTTAAACATTTAAAGAACTAATGACATTTTAAAAGCCACTGAAGGCAGTGTGTTAGTTATTAGAAAGCATAATGCTCCAGAGCTGAGCTTGGTCCTTTAAAGTCTTACACAAGCATGTCATGTTACTCACAGGGGTGCTTTGCAGGATCAAATTTATGCTGTTAGCATTTGTTGTTATTTAGCTTCATCTTTCAAATGTCTCTCTGTGCTTTAACTCCTACCTTCACCAACTGGTTTTCCTGGAAAATTGAAGACTGTTCTGATCAACACTGGGTGACTTATTTTACTATTTACAGGGTTTTAATTATGCAACAAGCAAGAGGAATGTTTACTTCACAGTGTACACAGCTTTAAGAGAACTCACAAGCACAAATAAACACAAACAAGACATGCCTAATTTGGTCAGAAATTTGTTTCTAAGACACTTAAACTGGAACGTAGCAGTACTCAAGTACCACCCTAGCTATAATAATCTCTTTTTGTCATTACAGGATATATTTTGTAATTTCTACATGTTAAATTACAACAGATTTGTGAGGAATTTCAAGACCCACTTCAGTAGGTCATGATACCCACAGTTTCTATACCTAGATCTTGCAACTATGAGAGCAGTTGAGTATTTTCAAGTAGGGGTTATTCCATATGCTAATCAGTGCATGCACACAGCACAGCTAATGTTTAGGTGAGCTACCAGTGTGGCTTTTTTTAACTTGTGTTACCAAATTAATGTCTAATTAGTCAGAAGACAAAATACCACATAGTGCCACACCATCAATGTTTTCCAATGATGCTTTCTACTACTAAGACTTGAGCTGAGATAATCCCCCTTTTTACTTAAGTGAAAGCAGAGCAGGCAGTATCACTCATGTGCTTTGAATATGTGCTTAAATATTTGTTTATTCTTACCTTTAATCTGCCTCCTTAAAGTGTCCAACTGTACAGTAAGCAGCATCTCTTCATGTTTCAATACTTCAAGCTGTACATTATATAATTCCACCTGTGTTTCATAATATAGTATTTCCAGCTCCTCCACTACAGTTAAGTTCTCTTCTTGTTCACTGAGATTCTCCATCTATATAGCCCCAAGCAGAAAACAAAAAGCATAAATAAGAAAATATGCACACACTTCAAAGGTTAACATCAAAAATGTTAACATGACACTTGAACTGTAAAAGCATGTATCTTCACCCTTGCTAAGTGTCTTTGCATGTGCAGGAGCAATTTTAAAAAACTGGGGATGTGCACTTTTCCACAACTTAAAGCTATGGTATAAAAACATAATGTTTCACAAAGACTTTGAAAGACTACTCCCATGACCACTTTGGACGTTTTTGATCAGCCCCGTATCTGAAGGGGGCTTACAAGAAAGCTGGTGAGGGACTTTTTAGGAGGTCAGGTAGTGATAGAACCAGGGGAAATGGATGCATGCTAGAGGAGGCCAGATTTAGATTAGACATTAGGAGGAAGTTCTTCAATATTAGGGTGGTGAGACAGTGGAACAGGTTGCCCAGAGAGGTCGTGGAAGCCCCACCCCTGGAAGATTTTAAGACCAAGCTGGATGGGGCTCTGGGCAACCTGATCTAGTGGAAGGTGTCACTGCCAGACAGGGGAGTTGGAACTAGATGACCTTTAAGGTCCCTTCCAACTCTGACAATTCTAGGATTCTATGAAAACAGTGACAGAAAAGGAGGCTTTGCAAAGTCTTACTTTTTTCCGAATGACAGCTCTCTTGTGTTTCAGGCACAACTCTCTCGCCCTCAGATGCTGAAGGGTTTCTTTAGCTAACATACATTTCAGGTTTTCTAGCCGTGGCAAAGCTGATGCCCAGGTGGCTCTACCAAATCTTTCCTGATCTTGTTCCATCTGTTTATGCATTGCTGCAGATTAAAACATTGCCATAAGATATGAGAGATGCAGCGCAATAATAGCCCTTGTGTGTTTCTACGATAGCTGCAGTACTAAAAATGCTGATGCTATTAAACAATTTCTGAAGCTCATATAGGAATTACAAGACAAAAAGGCCAAATTTATCATCTTATAATATATATAAGTAAAATGCTTCCTTGTACGATGGAAACATGCCTTAACAGTTACACAGCAATCCACTCTGTTATCATGCTGATTAAAAGTGAGCACGGTTTTTGTAAAGAGGTTTGCAGCCTTAAGTCTCAGGCCTTGATAATGTTTGTGTGCAAGCCAAATGCAAGATGTAAACCAAATTGGTTAAAAGATATAAATCTTAAGTGAATAAACCACTTTTTTCTTAAGCTGTAATCTCAGGCTCTGCAGAGACCAGCAGAGGTGCTAAGAAGAGCTCTCAGTCCCTTAAGTCAAGCATTCACACGGCATTTTGTGTAAATCATTCCGATTACCTGTCAGAGCCTTTACAGTTTCCTTGAAGTAGTTCACAGTGATGTCCTGAATGGAGCACACAGCATTCTCAGCTCGCTTAGCCCATTCTTCAGCATCCTTCTGCAAAGCTGCTACTCTTTTAGGCCCCAAATTATCATACTCCAAAGATTTCTGCAAGGAGACAAAATTCTTAGTTACCAGCTGGTTACCACAGTGGTGCAGCCTGCATTATGCTATGCTTACAGACATTTCAAGCAAGGCAGGGCACAGTGGTAAACATGACCTTCCCCTCACCTGTCACAAAGTGAATCACCACTCATGCCTATGTATTGCCTTGTTTCCCATTCTCTAGTCTAACTCAGACCTGTGCCCCCCAATCACGACTTTATGCTTACCTTTGGATTAATTTATTGCTTACAATATTTTTGAACTCTCATCTTAAAATCATGTCCAACACAAGTGTTTTTAGTTGTTACTGAAAGTAACTCAAAAAGACTCTTGTACATGCAATGTTCCCTTCTATTTTTTGTCATATGTGGACAGTGCATTGCACTGTCAAGGTTCTCCAGTTTGGCAGTTTTTTCACACAGGAACAGGGATATAGGAAAGAAAGGTAAGAGAATTTTCAAGTCCATAAAGTGTGTACAAGACTAGTTTCCAAGTACTTTTTAAAAGAATTAAATTCCAAATGAGCATAAATATCCCTCAGAGTTTGTCTGGTTTTGTTTTTTTTTAAATAAACTTTTGTTTCATCCATTTCAATTTTCACTTTTAATTTTCAGTACAGCCTACTGGATATTTTATCTTCCCAGATTTAGACCTTCAGTATCCAAGAACCTTAATCCAAACTTAAAAAACTCTCTGCTCTTTTTGAGAACATTAACAGTTCATCTTAACAGACTATTTAAGGGAAAATCAAAATAGTAGATGGCTGTCTTTTCCAGGGGCATCTTAACCTTCAATATGTGCTTCCAGATTTAATATGTACATAAAATTAAATGAACACTGTGACAACTAACATGTTTTAATCTGTACTTCCAGCAGGTTGAAGCAGTGATAGAAAATTGCTTTGCATGGTAAGGTCTCCTCTGCCTCCTGTTCTACCACAACTGAGTTAATCTGGTACATCAGCACTGCTGGGTGATGGCATTCTCAGTGTCACAAACTAATCCCACTGAAGGTAGCACAACAAGGGCTACTCAGATCTCTGTAAATTCAGCCTACCGGAGGTAAACTTCAGAGAAGTGGAGCTTAATTCCCCAAAACAGGGACAAGGGGACACTGGTGGGAAAACAGCTGCAGCTCCATCAAAGCCAATACCATGGACTCCAAGATCCTCTGAGGGTGGTTCTGTCCTGAGTGAATTTCTCTGTCACATCTCATGNAAGGCAAACCTACCAGGATTTCCACTTTGTACAGTGTCGCCAGCTCTCGCATCTCTCTGAAGGGCTGCAGTAAATACTGGTAGAATTGTGTTGCCATGGTGACCAGATCCTGATAAGCTCCATCTTCTTCTTCATAAACCTTCATCAAAGCCACCATTGTGTCAGCATTTTTATGCTGCTGAAGAACCTAGTGGATAAAAGGTAAATCAGATCTAACTGCTTTGCATTTGTGTATGCTGACTGCTGATGAGCTCCGGTGGAAAGCACCTGCCTTTTGTCACTCAATGAGCAGGTAAAACTTCCCATCACACAGGAGATGCACTCCAGGCATTCCGCAGTCAGCCCTAGCTGGAAAAAGCTTTAACACCACACTTAAAAGGCACCAACTGCCGTACAGTGCATTAGGAAACTGCAAGGAACATCATGCTTAGGACTTCCACCAGAGAAATTCTAATAGCTGTGTGCAGATGACTTGGTTGCTGCTTTTTATAAATACAAACGGGAAAGTGGGGAACTGAAGTTTAATAAATAACAATAAAGGACAGGTAAGGTGTTCTTAAAGTAGCTCTTGCATTCTTCCACAAACACTAAATGCCTGATAATATGAAATTACTTTCTGCACCCAGAATTTCTGACTTCAGGCACAGAAAAATCAGCCTGGCATTTCAAACTTAGAATTCAGAAACAGATTTCTACTGCTGATATACTCCACAGTTCAATTCCTTTAACATTTATATCATTTACAATAGTTTATTCTAATCTCAGTTCTAGTGATTTTATGCTTTTTATCTTGCAACTCTTTCACAGAACAACCACCTTTTTAATAGACTAGTCCTGATGTAAGGTACTTATTTGCTTCTATGACAAAATACAAAGTTGCAAACTCCCCTTCAATTGCATTTGTTTACTGGCACCAGTCAAAGTGTTGAAGATTTTTCTTTGACAGCAGCTACCAGAGACCATGGTGCACTCTATGTGCCAGGACAGAGTGAGACAGGTGAGAGAATACAGCTAAGTTCCACTGAGAAACACAGATGTTCCTGGAAGGACAATATTTGCTCTACAGGCAGTATTTGGTGTTAGAACAATGCAAAAAAACATTACAAATATAAGCTTGACTGTGTTGCAGCTGAAAAGCACTAAAATTAAACTATGGCCTCTGCTCTTGCCACCTGAGTCTGAGCAAAGCTCCCAGCTGTGGAGACACTTCTACAGGGAAAAATCTGTGGAAGTCAGCTCAAGGGCATTTCCCACCCATCCTCTCCCTTCAGGCCTGACACAGGGGAACAAGAGGATCTGAAATGCAACATTTCTGATAATCCCATAAATCTTGCTGCCCCTCAGGCTTCCCCAGGTAGCTCATACACATTCCTTGGGCCCATCTACAGCAATTGAACAGTGTGCTTCCCCACCCCAATGCACACTATCAAAGCCAAATAGAAACACAGTCATTCACTTCCTGGTTCTCAGGCTCAAAGCAAGTAGTGAGGGTCATGCTGCTCCTGGAGGATATTTGCACTGAGTAGAGGGGCAAGTATTTGTGAAATTTTAAAGTAAACTTACCACAAGGACTTTAGGACATTTTGTGAGTTTTAAAGCAAAATCCTTGGGTTTACACAATCTGGATATTATTGTCACAGAACTCCATTTTGCCATTAGCCCATCTGACTTTTCTGGTTGTTGCAACAGTACTGCTCTTGGGTTTTTTTTGTTTTTAAACACGCATGCAAAAAACCCCAAATGTATTTACACTGTATTACTCTCTTCCATCTCATACTGGGTATCTTCTGGATTCTTCAAAATTAATTTCCTGGCCCAAAGGATGAAGTATTTGAGGAGGACACAGATGTAAAAATGGAAGGATGCTCTCACACTTAAGGATAGTTTAGCATCAGAAGAGGCAGGCTTTATTTCCTTAATCTTGCTCAGCCTGGTCTAGAATGCATTCTAATGAGTTGATGTACCTGTTAACCCTACAAATACAACACTCCATAGCATGTTTAACCATATGTAAAATATAGCTGAAAACAGCAGAATAACTGGCAAGTGTCTTTCTGAAACAGCAATGTTGTTACAACTGCAAAATAGGAAATGGAAGGCTAAAGATGAGTGTCTTAACTTTCCTTCAAAGTACAATCACTTTCGTAAAATACCTTTCAGCTTACTTTGCCAAGAAACAGACTGTAAACATCTACTGCAAAATTATAGCAGCTTAACACATCTATTGCTTTAACATGCCAGTGTCTTAGTTGCAACCATGTTACTAGATACCATACTTTAAATTCATGCTTACAAGATGGGGAAAAAAATCCAGGAACGCACCTACATCAAGAAGAAACCACTACTGAAGAGAGAAAGGGCTATGAACTAATATGTATTAGTTCATACAACCCTTGGGCCAGAATTTGACACTTAAACAAAATTTCTCTGACTACAGAACACCTATTTGGCCCAGGTGCACAGCTAAGCTAGGTTTTAATAAAAAAACTGACTGAGAATCCCCAGCTAAAGGCATTGCTGCAAAGAGGCCGTCTAAAACTTTCATAGGGAGGCTAGAAAATTAAAGCTTGGTCATAGTCTCCCTTTCAGTTACAGGTTCACCTAACTGCACAACACTACTGGGTATTTTTAGCAATGGGGGTTTTTTGGTAGGAATACTTGCAGCTTAACTAAGTGCCCCAGTGTCTTATATTGACTGCCCACACAGAGCTAGCTTATTACCTGCTTAATAAACACCTACAAAGACTGATGACACTCAGTATTTGATAAAGCTGACTTACCATTTCTAGACAAATCAAAAAATGTTTGTGTAAGCATTAATCTGAAAATGGGACAATACTATAAGCAAAAACACATTACTGACTTGGTCACATTACACAAGCGTCTCACTTGAGTGACTGAAGCTCTTGCAGCAGAATCTGCCAGCCTCAAGCATGCAACTCCAAGTTAGGAATTGGTGCTACAGCTGAGGCTCATACAGAGGGATGGCTATGCAGTACCATCTTGCAAGGACAGCCTCCAGCGGCAGCGCTCCCTCAGTCGAGCAGGCCCAGGCCAGGCGCGCCTGCAGGCCGCCTCAGCGGAGCTGGCCTAGGCCCCTAGGCCACTAGCCCCTTCAGGCCCCGCCGGCGCTGTGGAGCGCTCCCTCCGCCCCCTACCCCCGCCCGGCCCCGGGGCCCGTACCCGCCGCAGGGACTCCTTGGCCCGGGCCACGTAGCCGCGGAGGGCTGTCCCGCGGAACTCGTGGAGGCTCTCGAAGTACTCATCGTCGCTGCGACGGTCGGCGGCAAAGAGGGCGTCCAGCACCACACGGCCGCCGCAGAGCTCCAGAGCCCATCCCAGGTAAAGCTCCAGCTCCCGGCACAGCTTCTGTACCTCGGCCTCGTCCGGCGCCGCGCCGCCAGGGAACAGCACGGCCCAGAGCCCCCCACCTGAGGTGGTGCCGGGCAGCGTGGATGGCAGCGCGGGGAAGGCGGTCTCCAGGCGCGGACAGACGGCCGCTAGCTGCCGGTGAACGCCGCAGAGGGCCGGCGCTGAGAAGAGGCCTGCCCAGCTCTCTCTCTGCGGGGCCTTTGCCGCCTCCTCCCCCCGGCTGTGGCAGGTCACGGCGAACGCGCCCTCCACGCCATTCCAGCCCACGAGGAAGCGAAGCCGCGGCGGCTGTGGCTCGGCAAAGGCGCTGTCGCGCACGGGCACCCACCCCTCCAGGCTGTCGGGCTGCGGCTCCATGATGGCGGCAGCCACAGACCAAAACAGAAACCGACAGACCTTAAGCCCGGCGCGCGCGCCTGGCGAACGGGCAGACCCCACGCACGCGTCACTGGCGGCTCGCGGACCTATTGGCGGGCGTCGCGCGGAGGCGGGGCTGAGGTGGGGCGGCAGGCCCTCAGGGAAATAAACAACACTACTTAAGGGGTAGGTGGTGAATTTGGAGGTGTTACTTGAAGGTGTACCTGTATCGCCGACGTTTCTCTGCACCTCTGGGCTCAAGCTATTGATAGCTCTGGGCAGTGGCTAAAGGGAAGCTGCTGCGTGCAAGCAGGTTTCCTTCCAGCCATCATTCCCATGGGCATGGCAAAATGTCACAAGTTGTTCCCTTATCCAAAGCTAGGGAAAACCCCAAGTCCCTTTCCCGTGTTTTACAGTGGAGTTGCACTCTGCTCTGTGTTGCCATTCCAGCACTGGGGGTGGAGGATGGACCTTGGGCCCGGAGCCTGCCCAGCCCTGTCCCTGCAGGTCTTGACTGCAAACCACCTTTGTAAGCAATTGGTGCTTGTCCTTAAAAAAAGCGCAGTCCTAGGCCATCATGCTTCCTATGACCCTTAAGTATCTCCCCATGGGCCTCTGAAGGTAGCAGATAGCAAAGGGGGAGTTTATATAGCCCATATATCAGGCCTTGTGTGCAATGCTGAATTTAATTCACAAGTAAGCAGAATGTTGTATCCTAGACTTTAGAAGTAAAACTGACTACTAATTTTTCAATAAATTAAGGCGTGCAAGATAATGTAGCTTATCAGTATAGGGGCAAAAATAAGTTCTCATTTGAAAAAATAATAAAATCTGACAGCATTAAATGTTAACATTCCAGCAAAGGCAGCATCATTCTTGTGTAAACATTTCTGCTTTGATCTTACAGGTGATAGAGGCACTGTCAGCAGTAATGGGATCATAACTACATGGGTAATTAACTTGTAATTCCTTACCAAAACAGCAAACAATTGCACTATTAGAAACGTGAAGAAACAACACCAAGTTTAACTGGAAAATAAGGAAAAAAACAAAGCTGTGTCAAAATCCAATAGATATTTCCCCTTGCACTGACCCCTGAGCTCAAGACATGTATAATGCAGTATTTTTAGACATACTTAAAATTCTCTTGCCAGCAAGGCTAGCACAGTAGCATGTTCAAAAGCAGAAGATTATGTGTGCTGGTCAGCTGTGGGTTTGAGTGGATACATAAAGCACAAGTGCTACAGTAATAACAATAATCAGTGCTAATATAAAGCCTGGTTGTTATCAGGTGAACCACTATGGAGTGCTGACTGAAGGATGATGTTCCCATGAAAGCCCTCCCTTGCTGGGCCATTGGCCACTTTCTTCACTACAATTAGCTTTCCAGAGGTCTAGCATACATATAGCGAGAGGATGTATGCATAAGTGTATGCAACATTATGACTTCTGATTTTTTCTAAATTCTGAATTTGAATATTTTTTCTACAATCTGATCTTGATTCCAGCTCGACTCCATAGTAAAGCTTCTCCTAATTTAATGGAGAGAAGGACTTTCCCATTAAACTTTCCCAAAGAACAGACCAGATAGTTCCATTTAATTGTGCAGCAGTGCCATAAGGCATGTGTCCAGCCATTTGAGTTAGTTTGTGCAGGATGCACATTTTGTGTATCCCACACATGATACTCTACCTAACACCATGGCCTTGGAAATCACACCTAGAGTCAATGACTGCACTCTGCAGGATTTATTAATAACACCTCAGAAAGTAAGAGGGTGCTCTGGCTTTAGTAAGCACTCTTTAAAATTGTTCCAAGTACTTCAGATCCAGGAATCAACCTTCTGAGCCTTTTCTCAGTGCATGACATTCATCCTGGTGACACTCAAGTAGCACGCTGCTGAAGGACACCCGGGCACATCTATATTTGTTCCATTGCTCATTGCTGGTATGTCTCTCTCTCAGCAAAGAGGCAGTCTAGGGTTACAGCAGTAAGTCTTCCAAATGCAGTCATAGGAAAGTGGCAGGGAATCGCTTTTGTGTGAAGTAATTTTTACTAGAGGAAATAAAAGTGAAGTTTGATGCCATCTGAGCTATCAGAAGGATTTATGACGTCTTAAGATAGAAGGCAAGTTTTTAGGTAGCAGCATTCTTTGTTACATATTTTCAATAACTGATGTCATGGACTTAAACATTCTTCACTGTAATTGTATCTGTGCCTGTAAACTGAGCAAACACTGAGCAATCATCTGAAAATCTTATTTAGGCAGCAGGGTTCCAGACGAGCTTAATTATGCTCATTTTAATTTATGTAATTTAATTTCATTTTGGTAGGAAAAATACTTGTTAATTCACTTTTCTAGTTAGTAGTAGCTTCTAAAGCAAGCTTCATTGTTATAATTATGGGGAAAAAAGTCTTTGGAGGAGCCAGACAACATATTCCGGTATGTGTCAAGTCCTTTTCTCTGTTTAATATGTTAGAATTTGCATGACTTATTTTATTCCCTTTAGCATAGGTAGTATTACTAATAGGTAGTATTAGTATTTCCCAACTTCAGTGATTTTGTCTATATTAAGATATTGCTAGCTGTGGAATCCACATGCACATCTGCTGTGCCAGAAGACAAATGCTGAACTTCCTTGTGTGTTTTCTTACAGATCTGGTAGGCTGGACTGTTTTCAGTCATTGCTATAAAACCAGAGAGTGGAAAGTTCTGTAGTATTTTTCACTGGTTCAAGAAATTGCTTACTGTGTTGACTTTGTTAGCTAAGAAATCCTCAAGAATACTAGTAAAATATTGATGATACAAATTTGAGGTTATAGCAAGTACTTGAAACTACAAAGACCATAAGAAATAGTTTGAAAGCAAAGTTTATTAGAAAGCTTCTGCAGAAGCTTTGATAACCTTGATGTCTGAATGACCTTTTAGCTTTTTTTCTGTGAGAAAGTAGTTTTTAAAGCTGTCATGTTCTTCACTTAGCTAGGACTAGATGTAACTATATCTTCATTAATATTCAGCTGAAATCTTTCCATGAACTCTTTTGATTGTGTAGTAAACTACTGATAAAAATGACCTGAGTAGTTTTGTAGCTGTCATTTTGTTCATGCTAGTGAATAGTGGAGGGCTGCAGGAATGTTTCAGCTCTGACAGAGCACTATCTCTGTCCTAGCATTATTTCATGTGCTGTTTTTAATACATTCTGGCTGGAAAGAGGAGGCTTGGGGAGTCAGAATTAAAATTGCCTTTAATGTTGTCCCATGTGCTTCCGCTTTATCATACAGCTTTGCATTTCGCATCCATGTGCTCTTTTCACATCTCCCTTATTGCACGGAACAGTTTGCAAGCTCCAGGTGAGAGCAGATTTCTCTCAGTTCAGGGATCAATGACCCGCCTTGCTTCCTAGTTACTGTATGCTTTATTTCGGAGATCATTATCCATCTTTTTTCTGAGCTTCACTTATGCTAAAATATATATTTTCACAGCAGCTGAGAACCCCCACAGGGCAGTATTTTTCCTTGTTTTCTAGAAAGGACCTGAGACCTGGACTGAGAATAATGTTAAAAAAACCCTCAAGTTTCAGTATCAAGAATGGCAATTTGAAAAATCCAATGCAGCATTTTTCAGGGTATTTACTAGTGTGTTATGTGGCATTAGTGGTCACAAGACAGGGCATCCTACAGTATGCCTGACAGTTCAGAAAGAGCACTTGACAGTGGCTGAAGGGTGAACAGACTTCAAACCAGGCCGCACTAATTGCACCCGAAGCACCATCGTACTGTTGAGCTGAGGACAGGACTACTCCAGAGTTTGGAAATCAGACATCAGGGTCACAGATGAGCCACTCAGAAAACATAGGAGAGACAGCTCTCTGCTGTGCTTTGCACAGAGGTGAGAAAAAACAAGCTTTCACTTGCTTCACTTTAGAAGCTTCACTTAGGAAGTGAAGCTACCATCTTTGGTCTTTCCCATGCCTACCTCCAGGCCCTGAGCAGTCCTCAGCCAAAACTATTCGATTTTTAAGCAAGAAAAACTCATGCTTGATATCTAAGTATGTAGCTTAGGATCTTCCTTATCTTTTACAGGACTTAAACTCACCATCTCAAAAGCCTCACTGAGGATACCAATGTCATCCCAATCTGGTAGCAAAAGAGAGTATGAAACTTATCACCAGTTGCTTGATTGTTCAGCTTCCCCACCAGTCCTAGAGTCTAGTGAGGCTGAGGCTGAAGGCTTGATATTTTATCACATGGATCTTTATGGATCAAAGGAGAGGTTTGATATCTTTCCTGAAGAGCTTTCTTGTCAAGAAGACAGATCTCTGCGGGATATGAAAAGGGAATCTCCATTAAGCAGTGAAAAATTTCAGCACTCACAAGAAGCTGGATATGACTTGGAAAAGGAGGTTGCAGAATTAGCTAAGATGTATGGAATTGATGAGGATAGAGAAAAAGAGCTTGAGCTTCTTGGAGGACATATGGAGATGGTGGGGAGCAGACAGCCACCTGCTCACATAGAAAAAGCAGGATCACAAGGCTCCATATTTAATGCATCAAAAAGCAGCTCTCCAGTGAAAGATCAAAGCCAAAGTACAAAGCAACAGGGACTTCCTGGCAAGGCTTCTCAAGATGAAGAACAGAGCAAAGCCAGAGCAGAGGATGAAGTTGAGAGCCCCATATGGTCCAGAGAGGGGCTTAGCAGCGGCAGCATGTCAGATGAGTGGAACAGTCAGGCTGTCAGCGAGGAGGAGGAAGTAGCAGATGTTTTTTGTTCTACCTGCAAGATACCAATCCGAGCTTTTGACAAATTGTTTGGTGAGCACAAGGATCATGAGGTGGCTCAGCTCTCCAGTGCTGTGGAAAGTGAAAAGGTAAGAGTAATACCAGTGTACTATGGTGCCTCTAAAACAGTGTTCAGACATACTAAGAATCACATTGGGTGTTTTGGTAGGAGGAGATTCATAAAAACATGTGCAAGTTGGAAGAGCAGATTGCTCAGATGGAAAATGTTGCCAGTCATTTGGAGGA
Source organism: Galbula dea (assembly GCA_013399015.1). Classification (NCBI taxonomy): domain Eukaryota; kingdom Metazoa; phylum Chordata; class Aves; order Piciformes; family Galbulidae; genus Galbula; species Galbula dea. The sequence goes on from VWZX01008287.1 coordinate 166,914, forward strand.
AATCTTTATCACTGTAGAGGTAAGGCATTTTTTCTTGGGCTAACTTTGTGCTACTGGGGTTAGAACAGTTTTGATCATTCTAGTGTTCAGTTGTTGATGAGTTGAGTAATTATGGTAACAGAGCACAGAGTTATCTTGGGGTTTGCCTAGATTGAGGTACTCAGGAAAATTAATCATAATGAATTTTTTAAGTGAGCTAGTAAAACCATGTTAAGCATTTGCAGAGACACTTGCATTCAGAAATAAAGTGACCTCCACTCAGGTTATCTGAGTTTGAAATGGTCAAGGACCTGTGATCTAACTAGTCCATCCAAGTGTACCTCTTGGGTTCACTCAGTTTCATTTACAGGAGTGCCAGACACACAAACCCTTGGACCAGCTGCACTGAGCTACAGCACTTCAAGCGCTGTGCTCCTGCTCAGCTAATGTCAACTGGGCCCCAGGGGAAGGGACCCAGGTGGCAGCAAGTGAAACTGAAGCAGTAACTCAAGGGATCTATTGTCTTTTCTCTGCTGCATGTGGCACAGAAGGACATCGGTGCCTGAGCAGTGGGCAGCTGCTGGCAATAAAGCTTTGCTGGCTCCTTAAATCTTCCTTCCTAATGCTCTCTCCAGCAGTGAGTGAGGATACTAGCATTAGCTGCTCAGCTCTCCCAGCACGAATCCATGGATCCCACTGGGTTGCCATGGTTTCTGTCATGGAAGGATGTGCTTGACTGTGTTGGTAGAAACACTTGTGAGATTATGGTTAGGATATATCCCTAGCTGTGCTCCCTGGGTTTATGTTGGAGATTGTTGCCTTCCATCATTTTTTTTATTGTAATTTCTGATGCTTTTATGATTGGAACCAAATCTAACACTCTCCTGTGCCTCTGTGGGGATGAATTATTAGAATAAACTTCTAAATATGCAAATTAGTTAAATTACAGCTTCTGTGTCCTAGCAGTTGCCTCACTGCCAAAGAGAATTGTAGGCAGACCTGAGTAAGATTTTTCTCTGGTGGGCGTATGGATCAGGCCTGACACCAAGGAATAAACCCCCAAATGCCTTGCAGGAAAACTTTGTGAGGCAGGAGCAGAACTTCGAGGTGCATTACAATGATGCAGTGCAAGTGCTTGCTCAGAAGTATGAAGAACAGTTGGAAGCACTGGGGGAAGAGAAGAAACAGAAGCTGGAAGCTTTATATGGGCAGCTTGTCAGTTGTGGGGAACATCTCAACACCTGCAAGGTGCTGACAGATGAAACCCAGGAGCTTAATCTGGAAAATGACAAAGTCAATTTTATGAAGGTAAGTGGCAAGGCCCCTCTAAATGCTCTTTGCTGCTTGCAAGTAGTCCCCAGCTAGGAAGTCCCAAGTGGCTTTATTGGTAGAGAGTATTTGGGGTGCTCGGTCTATGGTACTATCACTGCTCCAGGTGCTTGGCATTGACTTAGTGGGACAATACAATGGGACCAAAATAGCAAAGCAACAGCAAAAGTTTGTAACTTGGGTGTTCAATGATTTTTGAGTCTCACTGGGATTCAGAGAGAAGATAGCTCTCTAAAAGGCTTATGACAGAAAACTCTGGAAGCGCTTAGCGTTCATTGCCTCATGAAGGCTCAGCTTTCTTGCTCTATTCTGGGCTCACAACAGACAGGCTGATGCAACCACCTTTGAAGATGTTTCTTTTCCTTGCTCATTTTGTTGGAAAGTTGAACAGGAGGCTCTGAACTAAATACATCAGGAGCTCCTGCAAAGTGATGGATGAATCTCACTATTGAGGAGGCCTCAAGAAGTTACTCTCTTTGTCAGGTACAAAAATAATTATAAAAAAATGAGAATTTTCACTGCTGATGAGTGATTGCTCTAATCTGAGTTGTCCTGTGACTCAGGTAGATAGGAGCATTTTTATAGCACAGCCACAGTAACTTCTGAACCAGACAGTAAACAAATCTCCTAACACCTCCAGTCTGCTCCAATGGATCAACTTGCTGTGTCACTCCAACCTGCTGAGTTCTTTGCATGAGCTGACTTTTCCCATTCCTCTGCATCTCTGGAAGAGCCTTATTTTCTCCTTAGCTCATAAACAGTTTTACATCACCCCTAGGAACCATTATTCACCAAGAAGTGAATGGTCATGAGTTCTTCACTGCTTAGATTTCTCAAAGGACTTTATGTCTTTATTCCAGTAATGTGCACTGCTCAGACTCCCTCCACTGCAGATAATTTCAAAGAATAATAGACTCATTAAGGTTGGAAAAGGCCTCTAAGATCGTTGAGTCCAACAGTTCTTTTCCCCAGCTGTTGTTGGGTTTTGTTTCTGAAGGATCTGTTGGCACTTTGGGCAACTCAAGAAGTATACAGTCTAGAGTCTAGGTGGCTGGATGCTGGTTATTGCTAATATTGCACATTATCTTACTGTAATTCAGCCAAGATCTGTCCATTTGACTGGACAGTTAGGCATGGCTTTGTTCTCAGAGTTGAGTGAGAGGCAATTAGTTCATTCTAGGGCTGCATTTTGGGCAATTCATCTAAGGCATGCCAACAGCATGATGTAATCTGACCCTGGACTAATGCAAGAAATGTGTATTTTCTGTCTTTAACACTCTCTCTCTTTTTTCTCTACAGGCAGCAGTAACCATGGTTGACAGGTAGTATCATAGTCTGAAATTTCTGTCACGTTTCTTCCTGCTAACTGGACCTGGTTTTCACAGAATCACAGAATATTTGGAGACACTTGCATGTTCTGGACTCTGTTAAGGCACACAGTTGTTATCTAAACTACTAGAGCTACTGAAATTTCAGCATATCTGGTTTAAACTGCATCAGGAAAAGTTGCTCTAAGAAGTTTAACAGTCAAATCTGGTTTTGAGCTTTCAGCTTAGTCATAAGGAACTAATTTCAATGACTGAGAAAGGATTGTTAAATGTTGAAAGAAATGCTCTGGCTCCAAATCTGACTAAAACTGAGCTCCCTAAATAGATTAGTAACAGGCTTATTTATGCATTAATATAGAGGGGTAGAAAGTCAAACTGTGGAAGCTCAAAGCAGATACTGAATAATCTTGGAGTAGTTGGAAGAAGTCTTACGGCACACTAAATCAATTGCAAAAAATATACACTTAAATGGACCGTTATTGTTTATGAAAACACAGAGAAAAGATACCCTTTTGTTTCAAATTTACAACACCTAGAACCATAATGTCCTGAATTAGCAATTGTGTCATAAATTCAAAGTAATGAAAGTCATGGAGCTAATAGCTTGCTTCCCACAGAGGGGTGCTGGGGAAATCTCAATCACCTGCTCAGTAGGAGTGCAGTGTGTGTGGCAGCCAGCTCACTACATGAGTGAGGCACACAAAATGTGGTCCCTCAGTCCCATCATCATCCAGCTGTGCTGGGCATCTTGAACCACTAAGCTGATGTATAGCTGTCTATCCCCAAGCAAAGGGCATGGGGAGGCTGACCTCTGTACAACTATGAAAACATTATTTTAAGGAAACAGCTATTATTTTAGAGTTTGCTGTTCTTTTCCTCTTACCAATAGGTATCTTAGAAAGGCATCTCCAACACTATGGCACTTCCAATAACACATATCTTCTCTTCCTACAATTACAGGCTGGAAGAATTCTTAAAGAAAGAAGTGGATTTAAAGCTTTCAACATTGCCGGACTTTGAAGAGCGGGTCATAGACTTCTCTGAAGTTGAACACCTAATGAACTCCATTAATACTATCCCAGGTACTCTTCCTATCTGATCATTATTTCAGACCTATTTACATTTAATTAGGGATATATATTAAACAGAAGTCCATTACTTCTTTTAAAGAAGAATTTAAAGGCAGAATTAGTTTCTCCCTCTAGATATTTTTGTTTGCCTGTATACACAGGCACACTGGAAACTATTTTTGGATTTTTTAAAATTTGTTTTCAGTATAAAATTACCAGAAGTACCAAGTTTGGACTTCCCTGCTTTTTCTGGATTGTTTCCTGGAAGACTCACAAAGACTACCCTCTTCTGTTGAGGGGTGAGGCATGCTTAGCTGGTGACAACTTGTCTTACCTTGTAGTTGCTTGAACAAAGTAGAAAAGGATATCAGACTGCTTTAAACAATCTGCACAGATTCTCACAGTAATCAGATTTCAATGGCTTGTTCCTCTGCTGCTTAGCAAACACTTTCCTATTATCCACAGGAAACAGCAAAATAAAAATAAAAAAAGATTAAAATATAAAGATTTCAAATCTTTTCTGGCATACCACAAATGGCCAGAAAGAACAATATGCATTTTTATGCTCATACGTTGTGTTTTCTTAAAGTAAAATACCATTTGCTACTGGTTTCCTTGCACTGCTGCCCCCATGTTGTACAGCTTTTTCCTTATCCGTCCTCCAGAGGCTTCTCAGCCTCTGGGCTGGTCCACAGCAGTGCAGTGCATGTCAGATGGTGCTCCTGCAGGGCTGTACTACTTGCTGGGGAGCAGCAGCCCTCGGAAGCAGGGGAGGTCAAGTTTACAGAGAAGTATTAAGATGAGGTTTTTGTATTTTGTTATTTTGATTTGAAGCAAGACTAGTTCATATAACAATGACCTGATTAGTATCTGCACCTATTTACAGCTCCTAACTTTTCTTCATAGGGGAAGAATAGGATCGTAGTCAATGCCTAGGTTTTGTGCAAACGCCTTTGCGAGAGGAGAGCTGTTTGCTTGTGAACAACATACTATGTTTATACATTCAAAAACTGACCTGTTTTCTCCTCTGCAGCTCCTTGTGCTCCTGTGATCAATCCCCAGGTTCCCAATGCAGCAACTGGCACCTCTCTGAGAGTTTGCTGGGGCCTATTCTCAGATGACACTGTCGAGTGCTACCAACTATGCTATAAACCAGTGAGCAATGAGAGGCACAGTGACGAACAACCAGGTAAGGAGGCCTGGACCCAAAGGGACACTTCAGCCTTCCACTGGATTCCAAAATACTTCTGGACTTGCTGTGGCAACCAATATACTTTCTATGTGCTCTTTCCACCACCAGAACTGTCATATCTGTCTACTGCATTTCCTGTTTCTGACTTTGTCACTCTTCCCCTACCAGGTCTGCTACACTGCCAGCTGCAGCAGGACCCACCATAGGAGCCAAAATAGGACAGGGTAGCAGCTGAGTTAGCAGGATTGGCAAGAAGATAGTGGATAGGGTTGGATCTCAATAGCAGCATTTCCTTTCCTGGAGGGCAGGCACTGTAAGACACACATGTGCTGCATCCACTGGAAAGCACAGTATTTTTATAGAGAGCAAATGATCATATTACCAGCATATCACTGAAATCCCCCCTGTCATTTTACAGTTTATCTCAGTGCTAATAATAGGGCGTAACTTCCCATCACCCACACAGACGCAAAAAGAACCACAGAACCATCCTAAAATGTCCCAGCTTTGTGACAAAACTGCCTTTGCTAATAATATTCTTGCATAACCTTTTACTGAAAACACCCAATCACTTTTCCAGCAAAAAGAGAAGCCAGTAGAGTGCCAAATGGTCAGTTCAGAAAGAAAATCAGAACCTATTCAAATATTATAAAATGAAGACTGAGTAGTGAAATAGCTTCAGCTCTTGTCTTACTCCTTAGATAAGCACCAGACAGCATCCCTGAAGTGGGAACATGCAGGGTCTTTATAAAAAAGAACCAGTGACAGCGGTGTGACCTTTCTTTCTCTCTCTCTTCCTGCCCCCGCCCCCGAGTGATGTGCCCCTTCAGAAGCTTATTCATCACCCAATTTATGCCTCCTTAGAGGAAGGCATGGCAAAACAGCCTGGCAGCTAATCAAAGGGCATGGAGCACAAGGAGCTCTCTTGAACTCAACACACAAAACAGTGTGCCTGAACCCCATTACTTGAGGCAGCTTTGGAGAGGAGTGGGTAACTGTGTAAAGTCACTGCAAATACTTTTTTGTTTCATTTCAGAGCATATGCTAAAAGTCAAAGAAACATATTGCACCATTACGAATCTGTTGCCAAACACGCAGTATGAATTTTGGGTCAGTGCTTTAAATGCCTCTGGTATCAGTCCACCAAGTGAAAAAGCAGTTTATGTAACAGGTAAAAATATTTTATTTGTATTACTATGTCACCTCCACAGTGAAATTCACAGTTATGCCAGTAATGCTTTCTGAGCCCTTTGCTGCTTCGGACTGCATGAAAATGTCCTACTTTTATTGGGAGAGCCTATCAAGCCAATTGTCCCTGTTTTAGAGTTGAAGAAACAGAAGCACAGACGTGAAATGAAGTTATTTAAATGCAAGCATGCAGAGGAGCTGGGAATAAGGCTCAAGTATCCCAGTTCTGCCAGGTGGATGCCTCCTTTTATTGGCATGCAGGTATTTTGTGGATTCACCTGCTGTGCTGCCCTTTGTAAATGCAGGTCAGTCAAGCACATCTTGTGAAATCCTGATATCAAATTGAGCAAGTCAGGGTGAGAGCTTCGAGCATTCATTCCAGATGTCATTGACATCTTAGGGAGAGAACAGGTACACCTTTATGACAAAAATAAAACCAATGACAGAAAGAAAACGACTGCATAATCAGTCTCTATGTATGTTACTTCTCCGATTAATTCTCTTGGGACCTTTAGAGTCCAAACTGAGTCTCTGAATAGAACGGTTAATCACCCTGAAGGTGGGATGCAGGTTCCTTTAACTATATAGTATTACTAAAAAACTTTGTTCCAATTTTTAAAAGTGTATTTATTGCAAATATCTTCAAGCAACAGCTTAGACTTCTTCTTTTGCCTACTTTTTAGCTCCTTCGCCACCTACCATAAAGACTAAAAAGATCCGAAGCTGTGAAAATGCAGCACTTGTGTGCTGGGAATCTAGAGACATTAATCCTGTTGATTCTTACATGGTTGAAGTATCCAAGCTGACAGATGAAGAAAATGACAATAATATTACTGAGTGAGTCCCTATTCTATCAAGTACATAACCTGCAGAGATGAAACTATTTCAAGTCATGTGGCACCAGAGAGCACTAAGAAAGGACCCATGACCCTTTAGTGAATTCACCTTTATAAATATTGGCCATAGTAAAATTAATTGTATAAATGTTAATTGAAAATGCCGACACAGGATATGGGAAAAGCATAAAAATCTACATAGTCTGTCACAGAATCATAGAATTGCTGGAGTTGGAAGGGACCTTAAAGATCACCCAGTTCTAACCCCCCTGCCTGGCAGGGACACCTTCCACAGACTATCTCTTGCTCTCACTACTGACAACTGTATGGGTTACAAGAGAAGCTGGTCATGTAATTTCTTCTTCATTGTTCATAAAAAATAATCTCAAAGGCCTACCTTTGTTCTCTACCCTATCATCTCCTGTGGATGTATTTTCTGTAGATCTATTGTTGGGATTCCTAACTGCGAAGTCCTAATTTACCTCCAGCCAGCACAAAGCTATCACATCTGCGTTAGAGCCCTAAACCTGGGTGGTTCCAGTGAAAGAAGTGAACCTGTCCTGATACACACCACAGGTACTGTACAGCTCAGCACAATTCCAGCAGCCTATTGTAGTATCTGTTATCTCAATAGAAAGATTCCTGCTGGTTTCAGTGGCTTCTGGATCAGGTCCTAATCTCTTACATCTAATTACACACCTGGTAACCTTTTGGGAAAGAAAAAGATCACCTTTTGTAAGAGTATGTGCATTGCTTTAGCTCTGCAAAATCTCTTCATTACATTTGATACTCAAAAGTTACTAATTTTTAAACATTTTAAATGATGGTATGAACCCAGAGCCGCTCGATGTTGCCAGCTTGCGAAGTACTGACACACCAATGACTAAAGTTATAGTGCGCTTTACTTTACTTCAGAGATTACCTTGCAATGGTGCTGCTGCTGGAAATCATGGCTGAGACAGTCAATCAGCACTTTCCAGAGTCATCTGGATGTGCAAAATCTTCTTCTGTATATATTAGAACATCTCCAGCTTGGCTGGGGAAGCTCTGAGGGCTGTTCCCTTTATTCATCAGGAAAAAGGCAATCCAGCTTTCAGCTGAAAGCTTTGCATTTGGTAACTGACAGTGTCATCATCTCTGCTCTCAGTGCCACACTAGGCAAGGATTAACCTTCTCCCCCAAAAAGGAAGTTGAAAGCCCTTTCTCCTCCCAACCATCTTAGCAAAGCTCATTTTAATGTTACAGATAGACATCTGTTTTCATCTTCACCACTGCTATAATGAAGCTGCAACTTCACAGGGGTGTGTCAAACCTCCCACATTACTCACAGATGCATTCACACCATACCTGTGTCTTTTCTGCCCTTATTCTGTAAGAGACTTGTCAAACTGACAATTTGCTGGTCAGCAAACTGACCACACACCTGTTAATCTGCAAAAGGCTATGTTACAGTAAGAAACCTGCCTGCTACACATCAGTGACACTCCAGGAAAAAATAGTCATTCCTGGGAGAGGAAGACTGTCATTGTGTACCATTGTTTGTGTGTACTTCAACTGCTTAAATCAAATTCAATATTTGAATTTGCCAATTCTGCCTGTAGAACATGTGTTTGTTTTCAGCAGCACATGCCTATAATTGCCCTGTCATTGTATTGTATTTGCATTGAAGTAACTCGCAGTTTAATTATAATGATTTCATTTGGAATTTGCATGGAGAGATACACCTTCTCTGAGTCAACATTATGCAAACAGCTGATGCAAATTGATCTGTCAGCTGCAAACGCTCACCTCCAGTACTGGGAATGACCTTTGATTCTTACTGGGGTAGCTACACAAACATCAACTACAAACAGCAGCTGTGACGCACATGGCTGCTCATCAGAGCACAGTTCGTCAGACCTGCTTTGTGAAGCCTCAGAAGGGAGAAAGGCAGAAGTACTTTTATATTGGTTTGGCTTAGATGACTTACCTCTCTGAGGGCTGATCTGATGAGGAGGTGCTGAAGCATGAGGGATGCTGCATGTAGCACCTTTGTAGAGATCCCTTCTCTTTCAACTGTGCCCACCACTTACATGGAGGAGTGAGGCCATGGAGAGGCCTTTAAACCCTCCTTCCTTTGGTGACTAAAAATAGATTTTTTCAGCTCTGAGGAAGGTAGCTTGAAACTGGACAGTCCACTGCATTCCTGTGCAATGCCTCCAGCTTTGAGCCCTGCCTCAGTTCAAAACCAGATTAAGACCCCATTTCTGCTTTTCACAAGGCTGTAGCTAAACAGTGTTAAGCTACAAAACACCCATTTATTTGAAAAACTCTAAAGGGACAACCTTGTCCTCTAAATGCCTGCCACGTATTCATTCCTTCCAGAGCACTGCTTAATCACTTTGTGGATCCAAAAAACATTTCACCACACCCTTGCTGCAAACCCTAATGCCCTAAGGAGTTGCTGGAGTTATTCTCAGGTGTTCTCTCTTGCAGGCACCTACTTCTGCCTTAATGAGGACACAGCCCATCCTTTACTGGCGATTCTAGATGATGGATTTACAATTGCATGCGATGAACTGGAAAACCCAGAGTGTGATCTACCTGTCTATGATAACAGCTTTACAAGGTATACAGAAGAATTTCAGTTGCAACTAATGCGTGTCGTTTGTGGCTGCTTCACCCATGACACACCCCTGATAACATGACACTCTACCTTGAATTTAAATTCACTAAAAAGGTTTACTGGCATTGCAGCTGTTCTCACCTTCGAACCAGGCACCAACCAAGTAAAGCTTCCAGACTCTCTGTGTGTATAATCTATAGTGGCTTTTTCTGTCTTGTTTTTTGCATAAATTACTATGATTGTCTTCGGTTTTAGACAACTGAAAACATCTTTGTCGGTCCTTTTAAAATATGATTTACTCATCTTTTAAAAGATCAGATTTATTTTAAGGTATTTCAAGTTGGGCTCCTAAGATAAACAATCAGTTTGAAATGGCAGGCTTTCCCCATAGTTTCTTGGAGTAAAATTCCATATCCATTTATCCAGCCCTCATAGTTTCACTGGGGCTATTGTTCCTGAGTGCCACTACTGAACTCCCTGTGGCTCACTGCTCTTTTCTGAGAATTTCTAGGGGAACTAATATATACCATCGGCAAGATCTCCCTTTGCATAATGTGATCACCAACTTCTATTAAATTCCAAAACTTTCTTCCTATTTAATTCATTACAGATCCCAAAAAACAAACAAACAAAAAGTCACAAGAAAAAAATTAATCAAACCCTATATACTCTTAATACAGCACTAGTGGGATTAAAAAGAAAAAGCAGCATAATTATTAGGTTCTCTTTTAATTACAGAGATCCAGCACTTGCACCCTTCAGGCACTTGAGGAGCTGCTCCTCTCTGATGGCTGTTGCTCCCCCCTACCAAATTTCTCTGCAAGCTGCCAGGGTGGTAGAGCCTTGTGCATAAAGTGCAGGAATCTCTGCCCATCCTTCCTAGGTTTTGGTTTCACATGTGCAGATTTGGGGCTGTTTTAATATAGATTTTTCCAATGGAAACCACCAAACACTCATCTTATGTAAAACTTGTTCACTACAGCAAATACTACACAATAGGCAAAAAAGCCTACTGGTCCCCTGGGCACCTAACCCCAAAAAGAGGGTTGTGTAGTTTAAAGTACAGTTGTCTGTTTATTTTTTTTAGAGAGATGCCAGGAAGTGTCTAATGGGGCTTTCAGCAGCTCTCATTGATTCTGTAGTTTAAATCTCTCTGTCTAGCTGGTCTTTGGAACATAAGCATTACTTGGAAGTTAATGCAAGTTCATATAGAGGATTACAGATGCAGCCAGCCACAATTACATACGAATCTGCTTACACATGTTGGGCACATTGAGCTAAATTTGAACATTGGAAATCTCTTGCTGAAAGATCTAGCTGATACTACTTGAGTCTACAGACCTTTCTTTCAAAACAGAATTAGGCCCTTTGCCATTGAAATGAGACAGCTTGCCAAAATGCACATTTCCAGTCAGAACCATGGAAACAACATATAACCAGGCCAGGCATTAGCAGACAGAATAATACAAGCCCACAACTTAGTCTCTCCATGGAAATGCAATGTTACTAGAGGGCTCAGTAGAAAAGAGCCAGGAAATAGATAATCATTGTCATTAAAGTCATCATGATAAGACTAAAGGGGATTTCATCCCGCTTCCACAGGGTGCTTCTATATTTCACATAAACAGCCAGAACTGGCACTCATCTCACTCTGAACTCTGAGGTTGAGTCTGATGCCATTGTGAACTTTCAGATGCCTCTTTCATGCCAAGATACTGTGGGGGGAAAAAAAACAAAAAGAAAAAAAAAGGAAAAAAAAAAAAAAGGAATCAAAAACCAACCAACCAAAAAACCCAAAACGACTCTCCAGCTAAAATTACTAACACACTACAAGAAAATTACATCACAAACTCTTTGTGAAGTTTGTGTGATCTCCGAAAGTCTAAGGTGTTAAAACGCAGCAGCTCCTATGCTCTGACTCAGGTTTGCCTTGGTGGCTTTGCAACTCTCATTATTGTGGTAATACTTTGTTCACAGACATTTACCTAACCATTTTGCATCATTCTCAAGCTGTAGCAATGCAGCCTCTCCAAGTCCTGATTTTAGCAGTCCTTAAGCTATTCCCAAGACATCAACACACACTTGCAATGAACTGTACACTTGCTTTAAGTGATTACTGCTGAGGTGGCATAGAGTAGAGCTATCTTGCTGTGCATGCCTGTCCTTACACATCAGGTCCTCTGAATGCTGACTGCAGCTTTTTCTCAGGATTACCTAGAGGTATACCAGCTCAGTGTCTGCCAGCAACATCCTTTGCCTTTGCAATTTACAACTTTCAATGACCCTAGCACAGAAACATACAGGTTATGTGTGACTCCCCATCCAAAACTGAAGGTGTGTTTTGCTGTATGCTGTGATGCAGCAATGACAACTAATTAATATCGTATACTTTTCCTGAGAAAAAGCTGGGGAGCAGTCTTACAGGATTCATGTTGGGTGTTTCAGAAGCATTTGGCATGAGAGATTTTGCCCAACTTTCTTACTTCAGAACCTGTGGCTTTGCAGACTTACATCTTCAAAGCACCCAGCTCATCTGAGTTAAGCTGAAGGGTCTCTGTGGTATATTGTCTTTGTCTCTCCTATGCACTGTTCTAAAGCATCATCTTCTACATGGTTCCTATCATAAAGCCTAGAAAACAGTCTACTGTTAAAACTTTTAATGGCCCAGGTACCTAAAAATATTCCAAGCTCTCCTACTGTGTTCTGTTCTTGCTGGTCTCTCCAAACACAGCATAGGGAGGTCTCCTCCCCAGCTGCCCCAGGAATTTCGTGCTGTTTCAGTGCTCAGTTCTTGATGGTGAGCAGCATTTAAAGCTCTGGGCTGTTCAGTAAGAAAAATCAAAATCTGTAGCCTTTTTCCCCTGCTATGGTGTTCAACAGAGCACTCTCTCTTTTAGCAAGTAATAGCTTTCCCCAAAAAAACAGGCAACATAAGATGCTGTTTTCCCTATGTCTGAAAGTGCCCAGGGCACTCATTTATACAAAGCTACCCACAGGTAAAAACAGGGTAGGTGTCACGAAGAAACCTGCAGATTCTGTGTCAAGTCATCAGCACATAGGCTTCACTGAAGTCAAAAATCAAAAGTTGCACTGCTAAGGAGAGACCAAAAGTTAGTTTTATTGTTTATTGATATGTAATGTCCAGGTACATTACATACCTAAACGGTGTAAAGAGCACTGCAGAGAGTCCCTGCCAAAGCACATATTCCTATCTGCCTCTCACAGGTGTATTGGGATCCTTGGCAGTCTGATCCCATTTCCAGGAAAACATTACTGGGAGGTGGAAGTTGAGGAAGATACAGAGTACAGAATTGGCGTGGCTTTTGAAAACACTCCAAGACATGGTTATCTGGGGGCAAACAACTCATCCTGGTGCATGAGGCATATCATCACACCATCAAGGTAAGGGCTGTGAAGGCTACAGATCTCCTACAGGAATGTAGCCAGCATGTACACCTGCAGGCAGAGCAGCAGAAAGCAGAGGGCAGACAGAGGTTTTATATCAAACCCACACCAAGCACTTAATCAGGAGCCTCTGACATTCCACTGCTGGCACTGTGAACTGGGGCTGGAAGGATACTGGCACTTTTAAGCAAATCCGCCTGCTCAATGACATTTTCATGTTGAAATAAGCAGTCCCAGGAACAAACCTGAATAAAAATCTACATTACAAAGCTGTAAAGGCCTTGGTTCAGGTCACTGAAACCCAGTGGGAAGACAGTGTGTAATAGATCCATGAAACCTAGAAACTATGTATCTGGTTAATCCCAGTTGTGTGCATCTGATTTTAATCTCTCTCCTACCTATGGAAGTACCTAACAGCCATACCTGCAGGCAGAAATTCCAGTTCCCCTTATGCCTCAACTGAACTTGCTGGCTCTCCCCTAGACACCATTACATTAGCATCATTGCCTTTGACTCCCATGTCAGATTCCAATACCCTGTGAAGCATCCAAGAGCAAGAATACAAGCCACACCCCCAGGCATCCTGGAGTATCTCCTGTCTGAATGGCTCACTGTTCAGCCTTCAGGACTTGTCAGGATGCTGCTGTGCGACTTTGAACAGGGAGCCTGAACACCACCTGCATCCTCAGCATGCACAGTCAGTATGGTAAGGATGGCACAGCATGGGCCCAAATCTGCCTGTCCTCTGCCTGCTGGCATGCAGGGAGGTTTTAGGATGTAACTCAGTTAGCTGAGGCACACACTTCTCCCCAAGCGCCTGCTGCTCTTGGCTCCCCAGCATTTTGCCTTCTGCACAGCCATGGTCCTTAGCAGTGGTGACATTCGCCTCCCACGCAGCAAGAAATGCTACTTAATGAGGGAGGCCAAACCCACTAAAGCTAATGACCCTCCCATACACTGCAGGCACACTAATGTAATTTCTTTGCTATGCTAAGAGGTACATCGAGATTTGTTCTCCTCCTAGAACAATTATAGAATGTTTTGGATGGGAAGAGATCTTTAAAGGTCATCTAGTCCACCACCCCCTGCAGTTAGCAGGGACATCTTTAACTCGGTCTGATTACTCAGAGCCTTGTCCAACTTGACCTTGAGTGTTTCCAGGGATGGGGCACCTACCACCTCTGGGCAACCTCTTCAGCTTTTCACCACCCTTTTAAAATATTGCCTCCTTATATCTAATCTGTCTCCCTTTTTTTAGTTTAAAACCATTACTCCTTGTCCTGTTGTAACAGTCCCTGCTAAAGATTGTGCCCGTCTTTCTTATAGGTCCCCCTTAAGTACTGAAAGGCCACAATAAGCATGGACTTTAGAGAGGAAAAGTAGCTGGGTTGGCTATTGCTCAGTTTAAGTCACTGTCATACCCATTTCTCCAGGGGAATTTTCTCAGGTTTGAGTAGTGTGGGAGGAGGAGGTGGTTAGTGAAGAAGCTGGCCCTTATGGAATGCCAGATAACTCACTTCAGCTGAATAAATCTTTTTGTTTCTCCTCAGAAGTCTCATATACTTGGTTGCTGCATGCCACACTAGGGGTAGTTGACTAATTGTTAAAGGACCTCAGTATTACTTGAACAGTGACTACACAAGGAAGAAGATGGCTACCCTCCTGAAAAAGCTGCTTAAGGACAGAGCACCTTCCTGGACTCCAATAATCCCCAGTTCAGGAATCACAATTAAAAGACTTCACTCTCTTCACCCTCTAGTAAATGAGCATGCAGACTGGAACCGCACCATCAACACTACCCTGGCTGAGCAGGGGTCTTTTAGAAAAAGCAGCCAGAAACGTCACTAAAGAGAATGGGGCTTGAAAAATGATGTCCAATAGTCTGGAGGATGCCTAGCCACACTGAGTCAGACAGCACCTGCCTAAGGGATTACATTCCCTCACTGCTGCTGTGAAGATGGGTGTGAGCAGTCCCTGTAATGTTAGCAGGAAAGAGGGCTCACTGCCTCAGGGAGTAAGTGGGCAGCATGGCAGGGCCTAAGACAGAACAAAGGCATCCTGCCAACTCCATCCTTGGCAGTGCCTACAGCTATCTAGGGGCAAGGCTGAGGAGATGACAAGTGTTGTTCTGGGGCAAGCCTAACTGAGGACAGCTTCTTCATGAAGGAAGGGACACCTTCAGGCTAAACCTAGTGGCAAGGGTACACTATTCAATTTACAGGACACCAACACAGCCCTCTGAGACATGTGCTCTGACCTCATCCATATCTAAGGGCTACCACCCATCCATTCACAGCCAGACTGGGATATGAATCAAGAGGCCCATTGCACAGGTTAGACAGGCAGGTCTGAGCACTACAAAAGGCTGCATGGAAGCATTGGGCACGCTGCTCTGAGCAAACACACTCAGCAAAGTGGATGCGAGTTGGGCAGTAACCACAGGACACATAAGAGGGATGAGACTGCAAAGCAGGAAGCATACCCTGGAACAACTACGTAGACAGAGCGCTTCCTTTTGAAAGCAGCCAGGGTGCCCTCAGGTTTTTTGTCTTTCTTGCCTACAGGCACAAGTACGAATTCCTGCACAGTGGGATGACACCAGACATCAGAATTACTGTCCCTCCCAGAAGAATTGGCATCCTGCTGGACTACGAGAACTGCAAACTGTCATTTTTCAATGCAGATATTGCCCAGCACCTTTATGCATTCAACTCCCACTTCCAGCATTATGTCCACCCCTGTTTTGCTTTGGAAACACCTGGTATCTTACGGATACATACTGGCATTGCAAGACCCTCATGGACTGCACTGCCATAACCTGCAGCTACCACATCTACATATAACCTGCACTGAGCAATGCCCTCTTTCAGCATTAGCTGTTCGTCATGCTCTCTGTAAACCAACTCTCTCCCAAGACAGAGAGCAAAGCAACCCTGACCCAAAACAGCTGCCAGGTCTGAGCCCTTATGACAGTTTCTGTCCACTTAGGTATGATCTTAGCAGAAAACCATTATGGTAACAAGATCCATCAGGATCCCAGAATTCCCCAGTTAGAAATGGACACTATCCTTCTGAGGTAACAATGTCACAAAGTAACAGTGGCAGCTGGATCAGTCACTTGCTCCCACAGTACTTGTTTGATGCCTAGGGAACTCACTCCCCTGTTCCAGAGCAATAATTAATTCCACTCTTGTGTCTGCTGAAGAGCTAAAAATTCAAAGAAAAACAAAAATATCAAAAACCTTTATGATTGAACAGCTGCTAGACAGAGCTGAAAACACTCCAACCATGAAGCTGATCACACAATCAAGAATTCTTGTTGCTGTGACGCAAGATAATCAAATACGCCTCCCATGTGTGAACTGTTAACACCTACCACACACAGCGAGGCTCTCTGAAATACCCAAGCATGCACTGCTGTCTGAAATATTAAAAGACATTTTTACAGAATGTCTATACTTTTCATTCATTCATCCTGAGAAAACAAACAAAAAAAAACCAGAAACCAAACCACGGCCTTCTGCAGTCCTCCAGTGCCCTTACAGAGAAACTTTTAAAGCACCATTTTCCGCCATTTCTTTTCAACCATGCTCATCGCCACATGGGTGTATCCCCCACACCCACAGATCTGTTCTTCCCCTCAGCACTGAAGAATTTTCACCCCTGATGCTGTGCCCCTGAAGCTCTGGTGTCCGGGGGGGGCAAAAGTACTCTAGCCCAGGACTCAGCTGAAATGTCACTGTTTAGGCTTCTTTTCAAGACAGCAGGCAATCAGACAGGCACTGCCTGTCAAGCAGGCTTGTCTAGCTCTGAACAGCCTCATTCATGTATGTTAAAGCTATGTGAATTAAATCAAGAGTCATTAACAGAAAAGCTTTTCCACGATTTATTGCACATTCATTACAAAAATTATTGGTTCAAGTTTTCATTCTAGGGGATAGTCAGGAATACGCAGCAGCCTCTACAATATACAGGCTATCTACATATAAACACAGCCTGGCAAAACTGAAGATATCTGACATGTGCCAAAAGCTTGTCCATTCCTCCCCCGGTAACTTTATTTAAAGTCTCACCAAAAGAGGTTTTGCAGAAACCCTCAAACCAGGAGCTGAGTACATCTTTATGGCAGTGATTTGTATCATCTTCTCTTGGATACCTATCTGTTTTGCAAGCCTCAAAAGAAGATGGGTTTAGTGACACTGAGCTATGTAAATACAGGGCCATTTTTTAGCCTACCAGGTATGAGAATGTCTGAACCTCCTAACAAAGCATTTAATGCAGAAAGACTGCTGGTGAACCCAACGATTCTGATGAAAGCAGATGCTATGTTGTGAATGTCTGCTCACAACACTGCTCCTCACCAACAGCTTTCACCTCAGGTGTTTAAACCATACCTGTATCCTGATGCCAGGATTAGTTGTTCATCCCAGATGATACAAGAACCCTATCCCAAATATTTCTCAGGTGGTGAACTGCCATGGATGTTCCCAGCACTTCACAACCCTCTTGCAGGACTGCTGCTGCAACATTTTCTGAAGCAAATGTGAGCTGTCCAGACACCCTTGGAGTGTCGTCAGTTGCCAGCTTGATGAATCTGTTGGGAGCATGCAGGCCTGATGGCTTACTATGGAGCAGCCTGCTCAGCAGACTATGACTTGGTGGTTTACCACCAGGTATGGTACAGGACAGCTAAAGCAACAACACAACTACCTGAAAAAAGAACAAAAAAAGCAGTAATTGGCTACTAGGTTAAAAACAATACAGGAAATGACTTTGCATGTTTCTGTTTAATAAAAGCTTCACCTCTCAGCAATAACCCAAGCATTTCCTCCCTCAGGAATCCCAAGCCTGTCACTTAAATATTTATACAGCAAAACAAAAGGCATGAACAACCTAAATTTTTTAAAACTGGCTGTCACTGTGAATTACATTTCTTTAGTCCTTTACAGGGAGGCCACCATTCCCACTACGGTGTCTACTGAACAGACTACTACAGCACCTAAGCTGGAAGTTCGCATCAAGTAGTCCACCAGACAGGGGAAATACAGTAACATCTGTAAAGGCCAAACCCTATACAGAACTGGAAATTGTATTTGACAGTAAAAGTGGAATCTCCAACGGAAGCTAAAGGGCATTAACAGATCCAGCACAGTACCCTAGAGCAGACTAACACCAAACATATTGAGTTATCCTGGGTATAGCACTCATCTTGGAGAACTGTGTTGAGCTGTCGATCTGAGAGCTATTTCTTTGCATTGAAAGGTGTCTTGGATGAAGCAAAACCACTTCTCATCTGTCCTGTCTACAGAAACTTTCGCTCACTGCTGAACTGGATCACATGAAAGGACAAGTCAGATAATAAGGAGTTGATCTTGTCTCTGACAGTGAGTTACATAGGATCATAGGATTGTTAGAGTTGGAAGGGACCTCAAAGATCATCCAGTTCCAACCCCCCTGCCTGGCAGGGACCCCATCCTGCAAGATGCATTTTTACTGGTACCTGTTAGCCTATTTTCTCCCTGTTCCTTTTTGCTAAGCGCATTTGCACACAGCAAAATTCATCTTCTGACAACGACAGAAGCTCATGCCTAAAGCTCTGGTATTGGCCAACTGAATCCCACAGGCTGCCCTGATATGCAGCAGTGATCCATGCATCCCAGCAGAACTTGCAGCAAATGGATCTGCCTAAGGATGGGATACCCGCAGCCATTCCTCACCCAGAATCTAACTTCACCCAAAAGCCCTTGGGCTTAGGAGCTACCCTCAAATCCCTTTACAGCGGGCAAAAAGGATCACATTTTCCATTTCCCTTCTGTCCCTCTTGATTTAAAACATCAGTACATGTTGTTGCCACTGGAGGGCATCACATGAAGCCCTTTCACAAGGCTGCACTGATTATCACACCGGTTTATACAAACGTTCCATGTCTAAATAGACAGTTACAGTTTCCAAACTGGTTACCACAATCCTTGAAGCATGTCCAGCTTACCTCCTCAACAATTCTTGGAGCCAGGAACAAAAGGACCCATGGGCCTGTGAGCAAAAACACAGAAGTAAGACAATGTCAAAAGCACAACTACGGCAGGTGACACAACTGCCTTGAAGTATGATTCAGTGTGTTTGATTCAAACCACACACAGGCCATTTTCTACACAAACACTCCACTTTAACTTACGTCCTCTTAATTGCCTTTAAAACCTTGTAGGTAGATGAAGTAGGTCCTGACTTTGTCTCACAGGCAGGCCTTGCTCTTCCACCATTTAATTTTGGAGGATAGTATCAGTGGAGTCAATATAAGAGCACTGGCTCCACTTTCTTAGTCCTCCAGATGAATCTCTGTAAGAAACTCCTGAGAATTCTCAGGAGCTGACTGTGCTCTCCTAAAGGAGACTGCTGAACCTAACCTCTCAGACTGCCTTCCTGGCCTGGAAGGCAATTCCCTATTCCTGCCTTCAAACTCAGCTACAGTTTTGTAACTACCCACTTCTATTTTCCCACAATAGCCAATACTGGTCATTCGCAATACACAGCAAAGCAACCAGGGACCATGTAAAGGTGAATCTCTGCTTCCCATTCAGCTCAGCACCTGGACTCCGCTGACCCACTGCACAGCCCTGGGACAGGGCAAGGGACAATGCTGACTTTTTGATAATTTTTCTCTCCACTGTATTTATACTGGTCTGCTCAGTTGCTAGTATATTTTGGGACCCAGCTGTGCTGGCCCCAGCCTACTTAAACCTCCTCCAAGTAGGCTTAAGTTCTAAGCTTCACTTGTTCTGATGCAAGCAATACCAAGGCCACAAACTGCTTTATAAAATGGCTGTAAGGGGCTGCACTCTTTGCCAAAAGGGTGCTCATCCTACAGTTGGAGCTGAATAAAAGTGTTTTATTGCAGTTGCAAAGCTGTGGCTTAAAGTCAGCACTAGAATGGCTGCAGCAGCGAAAAGTTGGGCCTTAAGGTAGTTCATAAACAGAAATGCACCGGCAGCTCCTCCTCATGCAGGGCCGTCATGCTGCTGCAGGCGCTGCCCGACACAAGTCCTGCCTGCAGGCAGCGGGGCCCGGCGGGCATCCCAAGCAGAAAGGGGCCAGGCGGCGCTTACCTGCCGCCCTAGGGGAAGGCTGCGGGCAGAACTGTCCCTTCACCAGCCCCCGCGCCGGAACGGCCGAGGGGACTTCCACGCGAGATGCACATCACGGCGGCTGATCCTGTAAGGCGATACACAAGTCACGAAGACAACCGCAGGCCGGAGGCGAAGAGCGGGAAGGGGGGCCTGGGAGGGCGCCCACCGCTCAGGAGACCCTCTGGCAAGGAGGAAGCGAGCTGAGGCAAGGCGAGGCGAGGCCAGGCCCGGCTCCACACAGTAATTACCCTCCCTGAGCCGCAGCCGAGTCGCTCCGCGGGGTCTTTTATGTGACCTGCGAACGGAGCGAGGGCGAAAACCGCCGTGCTTCACAGGGCCTCACGTCGCTGCCGCTCTCCCGCCGCCCACCAGCCGCCCTCGGGCGCACCTCCCTACCCTACCGCCATGAGAACTCCCCTCCCGCCTTACCTCGTGCCGCCACCATTTCCTGCGAGCGGACACGCCGTGCACTGTAGAGCTGCCGCCCCAAGCCACCGGGAGAGGCCGCCCAACGCCGCGTCCTACCCGAGTGTACTGTGGGGCCCGAGTGTACCGTGGGATGGGCGGGAGCTGTGTCTGCTTGAATAAACGTGACCTTATGGCCGAGCACCCGCGGGGGGGTGCTTTTCCTTCGCTGGCGCGGCCGCAGCCCAAGTCACGTCGAGACGGCAGCCTAGGGCTAGGGACGCCTATGCTTTATTCGGGGTGGGAGCTCTGTCCTGGCGCGGTTTCCGTCAGACGCTAGCCACACGTGGCGGCGGCCATCAGCCTTACCGCCGCCGATCTCGGAGGAAATGGCGGCTATGACGGCCCATGGGCGTGGGCAGCGGGTTCGAGACAGCAGAGAAACCCCAATCAAGCTAGCGTGACCCTAGGGTCTGTATCAGCTTCCGTAACGCTGCATTTCCCCAAGAAATAATTGACCAAGCCCGAGTCCACCATGGACTGCACCCTACCTGACCGCCGGACAATGGAACGATTTACTCCAGCTGTGGCTTTGTTTAGAGCTCGTTTATTGCCTCTATCTGCCCTCTCCCAAACGCTTCCATCTTGTGCAGCACCTGGTTATATTGGTTTCCTTTCCTTCCGGTAACACGTGCTCGATCCTGCAGATTTAAGTGTATGAATAACATCTTGCTACTGGATTTCCTTTCCCCATGGGCCCTGTTCTGGGCACAGTTCTGAAACGGCTGAATGAGAACTACCAGCTCACAGCAGGCAACAGGTTTTTCACCAGCATGGCTAGGGCCATGAGCTGCAGTTATCTCAATCCTTGGGGCTGGGACACAGCTCACAAATCTGCCTGTGTGGACACCCACCATCCAGGCTGCACTGCGTCGGAAGTAGCACGTGGAGTTCCTCTCTCAGAAGTATTTTGCAGCCAGTTGGATACACTCAAGTTTTCTCTCGACTTTTAAACAAAATTCCCCTATGTTTCACCTACAGTGTTGGAAAATGCATGGTTAGGAAATGCCTGGGGCCACCACACCACCTCCTGTCCTGTCCTACTCCCATGCTGACCTGAAAGCTGCAGCTAGGCTGCTGAAGTAAACTTATTTATTGTGCCTGCTCAGTAAGAGTCAGCTACATTTCATGGCCTGTGTAATAAAACACTTGATGAAATGAACTTTGAATAGCCTTGCCATTTATAATGAGTTTGTAAAGCTTTCTTGTAGCAAGAGTCAGTGGCAGCCTTGCTTGCCTTCACTTCTTTGGTGTGACTTTTCCTGCCTCCAGGAAGGCACCTGGTGCATTTAGCATGGGCTAAAGCTCAGGGAGAGCTTCAGTATCCTCAAACTAAATTCGTTCATGTCTTATGGGATGGCCCACCACCAGTAAGGCTGCTTAGCCCAACCCAAAGAGTTGAGAGTTTGTCACTTTCTGCTGCAGTGCTTGCTTAGGGAGGGCTCAGCTATTCATGAAGCTGCAGCTTGCTCTCTCCTCTGGGACAGCTGCACTCCTGGGTTTCACTGCACTCTAATTCCTCAGGGCCTCCCAGGGCAGCCAAAGGCAGGAAAAAACAGCCATGGGCGTGAAAGCTGGGGAGTGGATGGTTGCTGAGGCTCAGCTCACTGGTAAGGACAGGCTGCCAGTCTGCATTCCTAACTTTTTTTCTTGCACAAGGCAAAGAAGTGGCCAGAGGTAAAAAGCAGTAGCTGTAAACTACCTCTGCAATCTCCATATTCTGGAGGTAACAAAGCTCAGTTTGGTCTCAGCAAAAGAAAACCAAATTGCTCATCAGACTCCTCTTCCAAGCAAAGTAAACACTTTCCCTCCTGCCCTTGAAATGGCTGCTTGTCAAAGAGCAGTATCTCATCAAAGCCTCTTTCAAACCTGGACTAACTACTGTTCATGCTATTACTAACTGGAGGCAGTTTGGGAAGGAGAGATAGGAGCTTTGATTCCTCTGACATGAAAGCTTTAAAGAAGAGAAAGAAGTCACAGTATCGACCTATGATGCCATGGCATAGAGATAAAAAGCCTAGCTGTCATCTTTGCTGTCAGAGCCTCACTGTGACTTCAGTGGCCTGACTTTGGGGTAGCTCAAGCCTAATTTAAAACCTGCAAATTTCTCCCTTGTGTCCCATAGTGGTGTACCTTTCTTCCTAACACCCCACAAAGGCAGAGAGAAAAAGTCACATAGCTTCCCATACATGGAGGCCTGTGATCTATAGTGACGATCTATTAAGCCCAAAATTTCTGAGCATGCCAGAAGAGATCACTTCTATTGACATATAGGAAAGGACTCTTGAGAAGCAGTCAGAATTCCTCACAACCCATCAGATATAAAAGAAAACCTTTGTTCCTGATGGAGAGTTTCAAAATCATCACAGTTACAACCTGTTCTCTTGCTTTGCATTCCTCTGTCTGTGCATCAACTCTGGAGTTAATATCTGGCTCTTGTAAGAGTTAAATAAGCAGAAAAGTCAAAGGACAGACAGACAAAAATACAAATACATACACAAAGATCGGTTTAAATTTGAAATAGGTTCCCCTTTTTTCTTTTCTGCCCATGGAAAAACAATCATTGGCTTTTAGGCTATGAGATGCCCTCTTGGACCCTAAGTGGTTTCCTGCGAAACTGCTAGTGTATCTTGGCTGACACTGGGTGGGCTCAGTTGCAAAACTATGAAGAGCTGGCCTGTTCAGGGGGGATCTCTGTGACTACAGCGCTAGTACCACACTGAAGAAAATACCAACTCAGGGAGCAGCTGTTCAGAAGAAATGGGAATAGGTCTGAACTTTGCCCAGCCATGGTACTGTGGCATTTCAGGTACAGACTAGAATCATATCACTATATATTTGCAACCAGTCTCAGGTTTAGACTTCATTCAGAAAACCAAAATTATCTAAGAGACATATCTGTGGGTAACAAATAACACCTGCGAGGCAGATTATGAACGGACTTAAGCCAATGCAAGTGAAGTATCCCTTCACCAAAACCAGTGCATTTGCAAGGTTTTTCTACTCGAAAGTCCTGACGTGGGGCTACTGGTGAGCAGAGGTTTCTCAGTGGGATGCTAACTGGGAAAAAAAATCCCAAAAATCTCTGTTTTTCAGACCATTTTCTAGAAACACTATTGATTCTTTTTATAACAAAACCAACACACATACCACTTTGCTAACACATACTGAGCCAGACTTAAACATGTCACTGAAATTTGCCTAACAAATTTTGTTAGGTATGTACTCTGATGTGGTTCAAAGAACACTTGTTTTATTTAAACCAGCTTATTTTTTAAAAAGGCCTTTTTTTCTTTCTTTTTTTTTTTCCCCTTTGTTTTGTTCCTAGCATGATAAAGCAGCTAAAACTTTCTACTTTCTAACCTTGGCTTCTCAGAGATTCTTCATAGCAGGGGACAGCATATTTGCACTGAGTCTGCCAGCATGGATTTTTACAGACTGGGAGGGGCTGCTCACTTTAAGGGCTTGGTTGTGTGGTAAGGAGAATCTTATTCTGCTCTCATAATGTCCTGAAAACTGTCTATTCATGCAACTGCAGCCTTTCTCTTTAACTATCCCCAAAAGCTGTGTCTGATGTTACGCATTCCCAGCCCAGTCTCAGTGGGGTGGCTGGGCATCTTGCCTGTTTCTTAGCACTTACATTCATGCTATATCATTGCAGTCTTACTTACCGTAAGCAGTGTCTGAAATAGCTGGCACCAGCCACCGCTGGGGACAGGCACTGGGACTCCATGTGCACATGCTGATAGCATTCAGCACTCCCGTGAGTCTCACTGAGGTCAGGACAAAGTGGGGAGGAAGGACAGACTTCTGGCTTCTCAAGAACTCTGACCACTATTTCTGTAAGGCAGTAGTGACAAACAATTATGAAAGCACCTGCTTTCTAAATTTCTCTTCCTGCTCTGTTTTGAAAGCCAGCATGGTTCAACCCAGAGCCCTCAGCAGCAGCCTGGCAGCCCCCAGGACTAGGCCAGGGTTTGCCACACAGTGGATGATGACAAGCCACTAAGCTTCTCTGCAGCTTGTTTCACCCACCTGTGAAAAGGCTCTGTGGGTCCTCTTGTAAAGCACTTGAGGATCTGCAAAGGGAAAAAATTAATTTACTGTAAAGAAAAATATTGCAAGCAAAGTAATATTTAATTATTTATTTATTTATTCGGAAAAAAGGGACAGACCTTGCTGGATGTGCAAAGTAATATTTCTCACACATTCCACACTTCAAATACCAAGGGAATCTCATCAAACATATTCCATTTCATCTTTAGGCTGAAGACAAAGCCATACCTCCTCCCAGGTACTAGGGAGCTGCAGGATCACTAGCAATGACGTCATTCTGCTTGGTTATAAAACATGCTGCACACTGAACTTGGCGCTTCGCATGCTCAGGTTGAGCTAAGAGCTAATGTAATGAATTCTGGGCAAGGATTTACACCAAATACCACTTTGGAATATTAAAGACAGGACCAACTTCCTACTTGAATAATTACACACTGGCTAAATTCCTCCTTTCATTTCAAAACCAGGCAATCACCTTTTTCACTTCCTCTCTAAACCTGTGTGCATTGCTGTGCTATTTCACTACCTCAGGAGAGATGTATGTGATTAAAGGATGAAGTAACTTCTGTTAATTACTATGAGCTGAACTAAGATTAGTTTTACCTCTAGCAGTGACTCTTGCCACTCGAGTGGGGGAGCAAGCAAACCAAGAAAAGATTCCAATGTTCAACAAGCATACACAGCTGCTTGTATTAATCTCAAAGGCAGAGGTGCCTGAAAACACTCCTGAACTTTAGTTTGCATGTGGGAGTACAACACAGAAGACCTTGCATGCATATTCATGCTGTATGCAGTAGCAATGCAGCACTCACAAGTTGTTTTAGTTAAATATGTTTATATTCTCCTTCTGGCTGTGGGTACCAGTGTAAGGCTTTTGGCCATTGCAGGGTATTTTTCCAGGCTCACTTTAATTTGAATCAGAAAAAGAAGATTTTCTTGTGGTAGAAGTTGTTGTAAGCAGCAAGAGTCAGTTTAAAAGGCAGGATTTAGTCTCAGTGTTATGGCTGTGTGTTTGAAGGAGATCAACACCAATGGAAGTTAAGATAAAGACTCCAAGCAAATAGGATCAGAAGAAAAATGGAAGACAAAGAACCTCATAGGGGAAAAGTTGGACATCAGAAGACCAAAAGGCTATTTCCTGGCCTGAGAGGGACTTACTGTTAAACCACAGGCAGGGCTTGAAGGTCAAGGACTTCAAAGATGTTTAGAAGCCTCAAATTCGTTTTGCTTAGTGGCTCTGGATCCTCTAGCCTTTTCTAACTCAGTTGCCTATCTTGTTCAGAGGATGCTAACACATAGGTTCACAAGGTTTGCAAAGCAAGGCTCACTGAGGTTTGCGTGGGAAGTGTTGGAGGATATTCTTAAAGATGTTAAACAAGGCAAAAAAAGGGAAAACATGATACCCTAGTAATATTCATAGCAAGCACTGAGAGAAAGCATTCAGTGGAGTTACAACACAGAAGTCCTTTTCCAACAGAGCCATAGCTTCAACAGAACAAAACCAAATGGCTGAAGCACCTGGCCATGCCCTTTGCTCTGAACCAGCAGTACAGGCCGCACAGGGACATTGCAGGAATTTAAAAGCTTGTTCTCTGCATCCAAACGTCATGTTGGGATGAAATGCAATCCATCCTGCTATCATTTAGCGAGCACCCCAGGGACCACTGTACCTTGGAGGCACGATGTCACGTGTCAGCAGAGAGATTATTTGTTTTGAAGCTTGTGAATAGCTCTGAGACTTCATTTCAAAGTGCTCCATGCAGAGTCATGACTCAAACCCTTCTGGTCTCACAGAAGGGCACAACTGACTACAGTTTCTTTGTGCTGTTTTGAGCATCCTGTAAGGGATTAGTAGATATTTTATTATCCTTTACTCTCGTTTATGTAGGAATGGCTTTGTTGTTGCTTTAATTCCTTCATATTCATGACACATTTTCTTAAGTGTCATATCAGTGATGTCCCTGCTGAGAGAAGCCACAGCAAAAAGCACTGCAATAAAACCCAAGGCATTAATTCCATTTCAAGTGATTTTTAATTTATATATAGCCATTGGAAAGATCATAGTATGAAAGCCATAGCTGTGCACAACATCTGTCTGGTTTCTTCTTTCATAAGAATAATCCATTAATACTGCAAATTTTATACTTATCCCTTGAAGGGAGCAAAATATTAATCTAGGGGAATTTGCTCAGGAGCCAACATTCATTTTACCAGATAATAACAGTTCAGACTCACCTGGAAGCCACTGAAGTGATAACCAGGTTTAGCAGCAGTATTACCTAACTGAAAATATGCAGCATGGAAAATAAAGCCAATGATTCTTAATGGGTCATTTAATGCTGAATTGTTGAACTTTATATTCAGTTTTAAGACACAAAGCTGTAAGATTAAAACCCTGGAGGTGCATACAGGACCTCTCCTTTATCACTTCTACATTGGAATTTACTCTTGTATTAATTAGCATTAAAGCAAGAACAAGTGAAAAGTGCAGACATGGTATAAGACTGTCAGCCTGTCTGAAATTAGGGATCACTTCAATCATACTCTTTCACTTTATTCCAGTGTTCTCTCTACCATGGTGAAGGATCATCAGTAAAGCCATGGTTTCTATCCCAAGCAGAGCTCCACCACTGAGCGATGACTTAAAAGACCATGGGAAGAGATACTAAACTGGAAAGGACCCAGAGCACAAGGCACGTGATGTTGCTGTGTAGTCTTGAAGAAGAAAGGAAAGGGAACTGGAAAGGCTGAAGAACTGCCAATGGGATCCAAAGATATCTGGATCCTGGAGTGATGAGTATCACATTAGAGCTATTACTGCTCCACAGCAAGGCCCTTCCTGTTGCAGGAATCACCCTCACTGAACCTGGACAGCCTCACACTGCACATGAGGCTTAAGAGGTGAGAGAAGCTCAGTAGGAAGAGATCTTAGGTGAGGATCAGGCATGGTGGTTCCAGACTTAAATTATAATCTGTCCCTGGCAACAGTTATATGGACAACAGAGCAGAATTCAGAATTTAGAATGAACAGAGCAGCATTCAGTGTCTGCAGATCAGTGTTTTACGTTAACAGAAATTGTTGCACACCAATATGGACATAAATCTGGCTGATATAGAGGGTTGATTAGCACAGCTCTACACTCCAACTAATGGCATTAAAGATGAAGTGTGAATTTCAGGGGATTAATCACATTGACTACATCTTTTAAATTATGATGCATCAGGCATTTTTATAGCAGATTAAATTAACTACTTTTACCATTCATTAATATAACCCACAATATTAACTATACTTAAGCAGAAATACCTTTACCCCTTTCTCGCAGACAATTCTCTTGAGCCCATATGCTGTTACTTTTCCTTGCCCATCATCACTGCAGCAGAGAAGTGGAGGACATACTGATGGTGTGATACAGCTTCCCTATAATGGAGCCAGCATAGCTTTTCCTTGGAGTTGGCACAAGAGCCTGCATGCAATAGAAGAGATTAACACCAGGTGGCAAATGACAGCTGATTACAATAGGTGCATGCAGAGGGAAACGTAATATTGCCAGAGAGACAAGGTATCTTGGCAGCCAACTCTCCCTTTCCTTTCATGTTCCCTTTGAAAATAGGATACTTGGGTTTTTCAGGCTTTAGTGGAAATATATCTGCCCCTTCAGTAGTGGTTGTGGAACCCCTGGAAGACTGACAAGCACTCCACACCCTCTGTCCTGCTATTGTCAGTGAGACAGTGGCAGTCTGGGCACCCCTAGGCAGAATCTGAGCCCCACCAGCTCAGGCAATATACATGCACCGATAAACTAAAGGAAATGATGGAAGGGAATTCCCTGCCCTGACAACATGAAACCTGAATTCTATGTAGGAAGTGAGAGCACACAAGCAGGGTAAGGGCAGCACTGGCAGAAAGGTACAATGCAAACATGAACAGTAGTGAGCTACAAATGGTGGTGGCTCATGAGTCTCATCGGCTTGGAGATGAAGGAGAAACACAGAAACAGGTAACACCTGCAAAGGTCACCTGTTCCATTCTTACCTGCTTTAAAGCTCCTACTGCTGTGGTCTCTGAACTGCTCCATAATCCACCTCTGTCCTGCTTGTGCTTTTTCAGGAATGGTTCAAAATGTTTCTAAAGTCAATTGTCTCTGCACTGACAACAGTCAGCAGTTCTTTCAGTGCTTTTGGAGTGCCTTGCTGCCTACTGGGAAGGCCAACAGGATACTCTTCTAGTCGCTCAGGGGAATACGGCATGGCCCTGCTTTTAGCTGTGAAGAGACTTGTCCAAGGGTATACAAGGATTTGAGGGCCTTGTTGAGGGCAGGACACAAACACAGGGGCCTGACAGCCACATACCACCTTTCATCACCCTTATGGCAGACCAAACCCCTCAACTCTTCCCTTCCCCAGACAGCCAGCATCTTAGTTATTTTTAAAAGACTTCCAGGTTATCTGTTAGTCTGCAAACTACAAAGTAAATATGTATTTCAAAAGAAATGGCTAGGACTTTGACACTTCTTAAAATATACATTTTATTATTTTCTGGTGTTTGCTATGAAGGTTTCATTCAAATTGTGAAGGTACACAGCCTTTACAAACTTCTTGAGTTAAAGGTTTTTGTTGGTGGCTTTATGTTCCATTTCTTTCATGGCAGAGGAAAATACATAGGCTACAAAATGCTGAAATTCATTAGATGTTTAGTATTACCGCTTCATATATGCTGTGGAATGCTTTGTAGAAATACTATATAAAATAAGGCAGACTTTGACAGGGAATTCAGTCATAAAATTTCATGGAAGAAAACAAAAAGTTCCAACATATTATTATCTTTGTAGCCAAGGGAAAATCAGGTGTTTGTCACTGGTTTGTGGGAGAACTATTGCAGTTCTCGTGCTCAGACAGTATACATTTTTTGTTTATTCTACTATTCTCAAGTGAGACCTTTTCAATAAAACTTAGTTTAATTAACATAAATCAGACAATATTTAAACATACACATCTATCCTTACAGTGCAATAAAAATGTATCATTGTATAGTATTTTGTATTTGCATTATGAAAATAAAAGGTCTGTACATCAATTAAACGTATATTAATGAGTATGAATCATGTAAATTTGTAATGCATCTAAAGTTGGCTTTGGCTTTTAAGTATTTATAAATTCATAGAAAATATTGAACATCTAACAAAATAAATAAAAGGTATCAGTTTAATCAGAGATGCTAACAATCAACCTCAAAAATTCTTGTGTTATTTTTTATATTTGCTACTAAACTTCTTAAAGAGAACTCACTTTCAGTAGTGCTCAGAAGTGAATGATTGCACCTTCAGTGATGTGAAAAAATAGATCAAAGTTCATTGATCAAAAATCCTTCTTAGAGAGTTGCATTTTAAATGTCTGATTGTTCTACTTAGCTGTCTTAAGTGCTTATAAAAAGCATGTAGCTTTCTCATAAAAGCTGTGAGTCTCTAATAATAGGTATTTCTTTTTCACTTGCAAGATTGAGGATTAAGCAAAATCTTCTAGTGAATGTCCTTTTTATGAGGATTCTTCAAGGTCTTCCAGCTTCACATACTGATATGAAGATATCACAAAAATACGTTCACTAACAACCCTCTTCAGTACAAGTACTGCAGCAATCCAGTGTAATTCCACTTTGTAGGCTTATTTCGTTGGAGGCCACACATGGTAGTTTGTGGAAGTCAACTGCTGACCTTATGTTCTTTTGAATTTGAATGTTCCCCAAGCACATGGGCTGGCCTTACTGTAATACTGAAGAGACCAAAACAAATCTCAAATCACATGAATAAAAGTGAGCTTGAATAAATATGCATCTGGTTAGTAAATTACACACCATGGTCTAATTGCTACTCTGGTGGTGGTCGAAGGCTCCGCAACTTTCTGTCATCTAGTCCTTTCCAGTATTTAAAGTTACTATCCAGATGCTGCATCAAATTTGGCAGGTCTGCAAATGCTAGGGAAGAAAGTGCAGAGTGTATTTAGTTTGTAGAATTGAAACAGTCACATGATTCTATCTGCTTAAAACTTACTTGAAATGTCTGGGCAACCTTGTTAAGTAGGAAAGCTTAAATCTGTCATACTGGTACTTCAAATGGTTTTGGCTGTAGAGCTCTCATCACTCATCTATCATGCAGGCCACTGAGAACAGTTCTGTAGGTCTACTTAATACTGGTATCACAAGTCTGAGCAAAGGGAGCCAGTTTTCCAGGAGAGGCATAGCTAATTATGCTTGTAATTATTCTACTTCATCAAAACTCAGTCACATGTCATGATCTGGCATTCAGGAGAGTCACATTTCTGACCACTTTTACCACAGAGGCAGCACTTGGAAAGAAACAGCTTCTCCCCCAAGCAGTTTCCAGACTGTAGAAATTTGTCTTGAAGAATAACTGACATTAACATGAACAAAATGACTGTGTCCAAAGTGCTATCAAGGAGAATATGTTTGCCATTTACAGATAAGTGAGTTTAAAACAAAAAAAGTTAAACATTGCCTGAATCTAATATATTAAAGGGAAGCCATGAGAATGGCTTGTAGCAGCATCAAAATACTTCTAAGCAATAATGAAGTTATAAAGCTTCCTTAAACTGCAAAAATCTTCCCTTTTCTCCCCCTTTCTTGAGGGGTCATAAGAAAGCGATTTTGTATCACAGTAGTTTCAAGCGTTCACAAAAGAGTTGTTATTAGGAAATATCAGGAAGATTTACTTACCATCCCAGGCATCAAACATATCAGTAATGAAGTAATCAATGAATGATATTTGGGATTTGGGGATGCTGCAACTATTTCTGTCAAAAACTGGCATCACGACAGGTAAACCTTGCCTCTTTTCTTCATCAGTCTGCAAAAAAACATTCTTGTGATTATTCATGTAAAACACATTCTGTAATTAGCTTCTTTGAGCAGATTATTTGGCACTGACCAGAGCATGCAACTGCTAAATAATCAGAGGAACCTGAATAAATCTGAAGCAGCAGCAATTTAATCTTAAGTACCTAGTGGTCTAGGTTTCAGTGTGAAACAGCCGACAACTAGTGCCTTCCAATGTTTCCCACAGTGATATATTCACCTTCTGCATCTGCACACAAAACTAAGTAGCTTCACATGTTACTGATTAAGTTATGACTGCTTTGGAGCTAAAAGATGCTCAACTATTTTCAGTCTCTGATGGAAGCAGCAATCTGTAGAACTCAAGAGATGGAAAAGTATCTTTTTTTATCTTTCCCCCCCAGCCTTGAGGTACCAAGTCCCAGTTGCAGTATTTGTTCTGTCATATGTAATAGTGACTCTGCCCTCCCTTTTTCCCCATCTTCCTAAAACCCTTCTTCAGCACAGTGTGCTAAGGTCTTACAGCATTTCTTGCAGTGAATGCTGTTCCCATGCTTCCAGTAAGAGCTACTGATCCTGTTCTCGAGGCATAGCCAGCACGTGGGTACACAGAAGGCATCCTTTCTCTGCCTCTTGTGATGGGAATGCATTTTCAGGGAAAACTCAACAAGCCCAGCTCCAAACTTAACAGCTTGAAAGCTTAATTTTTTTTAAAAATGCACTGCAGAAGGTGTCAACTTGCATTTGCCTGAAGGCAACCAGTCCTGTGTCTGCATACATAATACCCCATCATTTAAAATAAAAAAGTTGTTATTTCTCACGCTACATAATGCTGCCTTAGATGTTTTGGGACACTAGCAGTACATGCACCCTTCTCTTCCCTCTTAGAGACATGCTCACCTGGAATCTCAGCACGCCCACTTTAGCTGCCTTACCTGTGCAAAGTACTCCTCGGAGATGCGTCCGGCCCACTCTATACACTGCTCTATGGGTCTGCAGGGGTTGGAAATGTCAGCACACTTTATCAACATGCGTTTGATAAGGATGCGGTTCTCAGGAGATGTGAGGACAGTTTTGATTGACTCTCCATCACCGTTATTCTGTAACATTTGAGAAGTAAAAACAACCCATTAGCAAGGTCTCCGTGTACTTAAGCAAAAGCTTTGTGCCTTGGGAATGCTTTCAGCAGATCCTCCAAGGATGCTACTGGCTACCATATTTGATGTCCAACTGAATTTATAGGGAGTTTATGAATGTTAGCCACAGCTTTGAACTAGTACTGAATTCTAGTTTCTGGATTCAGTCACTGTCTTTGTGACAGATCACAGGCATCTTTGGGCAAGTCATCTAATCCCTCTATGCCTTATCTGCTTCCTTAAAAGTACGGAGAGGATCCATTCATCACTACACACAGAGTGATGAGCGCTGTGTAGGGCAGAAAAATGTAATTCTCTGCTGAAACCCAAGGATTAATGGACTTGCACATTAAGAGTGGAATACTGGTTTAAGAGAAAGGACTGACCCAAGATGCACGGTCATCCTCTGCATGCAAACCTCATCAGCCTGAGCATCAATCATTCTGACAGCACTGCTGCTATTAGAAGAGTCAGATCCCACATTGCCCCACAGGCATGCTCCGCATTCCCTTCCAATGGACCCATCAGTCTCTGACCTGACTGGGAATTTTGCTTTCTGAGTGTTTATCAGTATTAAAGCAATATATTAGAAACATGCTTCTGAACAGCCTCATCTTTCCTCTGCAAGTCTAAGAAAGTTTTCAGCCCTCATACAACTAATATGTGGTTCCCAGGCTGCACATATAAAAGCATCAACAGTACTCTATATTTGGAGCCAGTATACAGCTAATATGAGTAAAGGCTCTGATGATCCTGATCAGAAACTATTTTCTCTGATGAAGTAAGTTTCCAAAGAAGAGAGATCCAGAATTAAAATATCCTTAGAAATTACCTTTAAGTACAACATTATTAATTGACTCCCTAGGGATGGGTAGGTACAGAAATTCACAAGACTGTCTACTCAGAATAGAAGCTCTTTGAAGCAAGGTGTATGCTAGACCTAACAAGGTCTTGGTCTCCAGTCAGAGCAGTGAATATGTAACAGCACGATAACAATCACAGAACCACAGAATGTTAGGGGTTGGAAGGAACCTCTGGAAAACATCTAGTCCAACTCTTCCGTCAAAGCAGGTTTGCCTAGAGCAGGTTGCACAGTATGGCATCCAGGCAGATTTTGAATGTCTCCAGAGATATTCCTAAGATAATAATGTGCCACCAATTTCTGCAGTATTTAGTACGAAGAGTGAGATACAAAGCAGCAGAAACATTTTGACCTTTAATTAGGACATATTTTTCAAGGAAGTTCTTGTGAGGAATAAAGTTCTTCCTAAAGG
Organism: Galbula dea; assembly: GCA_013399015.1. NCBI lineage: Eukaryota > Metazoa > Chordata > Aves > Piciformes > Galbulidae > Galbula > Galbula dea. Next base: position 200,748 of record VWZX01008287.1, read on the forward strand.
AAGAACCTGACAATAAAAAAAAAAAATTATTTGGTAGTACAGTGGCTCAGAAACACTGGCTCCACAGTTCTCACCAAAATGAGACTCCCAATCCAACTTCTTTCCCTTATTTTTAGGTACGTGGAAGGGAAGATAAACAAGAAACAAAGTGAGGTACATACATATATCTCCAAATGCATGGCAAAGTTAGTTAAGAGAAAGCCAAGAGAAAGTGATGGAAGCTCCAGAAACCCAAGCATGGAAAATGATTAGGGATGATTCAGTGAAGGGTAGTAGAGAATATCCTAGTAACTAAACCACCAGGAACCAAGAAAGGATGTTCGCTTCTGTGATCTGCTGAAACCAGGGGCACAGTTCTAGCTGCTGGATGCGGATGTCTTGGGAATAAAATGTGCTAACTGTGCTTAGTCCCAGCATCCTGCTCAGAGTGCAGAGGTGTCTCTGCATGTCAGATGTTGGTTTCCTGTCATAGGCTTAGGTGACATCATGAAGGGAAATGGGAGGATAAAGGATGCTGGAGCTGGAAAGGATTTTTTTCAGTTTCTGAAACAAAAGAGGAAAGGAAACAAACAGAGCAGCTTCTCAGCATGGCTCTTTGAACAAATATGTATAAAAATAATAAATAAAAAAAAATAAGTGGAACTGTCCCATTTGTAACACACGGTTGGCAGCTCAGCCTGCAAACACTACACTGAGTCACCACCATGACTGGAAACCAGGCCAGGAAACACACGCTGCTGCTGCAATCAGATATACAACCAGTCTTGAAAGAGGATCTCCTAGTGTTGTTCTGTTAATAACAAGCACAGCAAATGATTTGGTTTACCCACTTACATATTACAGGCCTTTTAATAGGAACCTGCTGAACTGAGAAACTCCCAACTAAAAGAAGGGAAATGTTTTGTTTCTTGTTTTCAATACAAATTATTTCTTCCCATCCTTGAGTAGAATTTGCTGTTAATCACAAATACCTTGTGGGGTACATTATTTCTCTGCAGCCCCTGAGGCTCAAGGGTAAAATTAAACTTTTGTTTCATTTCTGTGTGTCACTGTATTTATTTTCACCACCTCACTGTACAGGTCCAAGCCCTGTTCTTCAGCAGAAACAGCTGTTCAGCTCTCCATAACAGGCAAGAAGAGGAGTTTGGCTGCATCCCAATTCTTGGGGCCAGAAGGAAGGGGTCTAAACACTGAGCCAGGCCAGTCTAAAGCCCTCCAGTGGACTAGGTGCACTGGAGAGTTAGGCACTCCACAAGATCAACTGCCGAAGTGCCATACACCCAGCAGCAGCTCCCTTGTTCTCTTCCATGTCTCTTCCCCTCCTAGGCTGAATGCTGTTATGCTCACCCAGATATGCTGCCCAGCTGAGGACTTCGCAGTCTTTCTCTTAGTTTAGTCAGTAAAACCAGTATCCTACTGGGACTTTGGCTTCACATTCACATAGTTCTCATTAGCATCGCTGGGTGCCAAGAACAAAGCTAATTCCAGCATATACACCTGTAGACAAAGGTACTGTCCTCCAATTAAGTTCCAATCTGCTTCTGATGAGTGAAGGAACAAGACCTCAAAGACTGCCCTCCCCCATTACACAGAACAGTCATAAATGTGGCTTTCTAAAAAACATGGTAAGAAAACACAGAAAACCATTACAGCTCCTGCAGGATGTTGCCATCGATGCAAACTTTATTATAACTACTTCTGAAAACCTTCTGTTTACAAAAAAACATTCCAGTGAAATTATACACTGCTCTTACTGGCAACAAAACTGCTGGTTGAAGCTGTTATTGAAACTGGTGTGGTTTTACAGAATAAGTTCTTAACAGGCAATTTCACTGTGTCCATAGGGTTCTAGAAGGCTATTGATTATGTCTATATGATACTGTATTAGGTTTGTGTGGTGGGGCTTTGGTAACAGGGGAGGGGCTACAGGGGTGGTTCCTGTGAGAAGCTGCTAGAAGATTCCCCAGCTGCAAGTCAGACCTGCCTCTGGCCAAGGCTAAGCCAATCAGCAAGGGTGGTAGTGCCTCTGTGATAACATATTTTAAAAGGACAAAAAAACCCAAACAAAACCAAACCCGAAAACCTGCAGTGGAGAGAGGGATGGGATGTGAGAGAAACAACTATGTAGGCACCAAGGTCAGTGAAGAAGGAGGGGGAGGAGGTACTTGAGATGATAGAGCAGAGATTCCCCCGCAGCCCAAGATGAAGATCATGATGAGGCAGGTTGTCTTTCTGTAGCAGATGGTGGTTAATAGTGGAGCAGAGATCCACCTGAAGCCCATGGAGGACTCCATGCCAGAGCAGGTGACTGAGCCCATAGAAGACCATGACTCTGTGGGAAGCCTGCATAGGAGCAGTCTGTTCGTGAAGAACTGCAGCCCACAGAAGGGACATATGCTGGAGCAGTTTGTGAAGAACTGCAGCCCATGGGAAGGACTCATGTTGGAGAAGTTTCTGGAGAATTGTCTTCCATGGGAAGGACCCCATGCTGGAACAGAGGAAGAGTGTGAGAAGTCCTCCCTTTGAGAAGGAAGGAGCAGCAGAAACAATGTGTGATGAACTGACAACAACCTCCATTCGCTGTCCCCATATGCTGGGGGGGGAAGAGGTACAGAAAATTTTAACTACAGTTGAGCCCAGGATGAAGAGAGGGGTGGGAGAAAGGTGTTTTTTAAGATTTGGGTTTATTTGCCATCATCCTACTCTGATTTGATTGGTAACAAATTATATTGATTTTTTAAAGAAAGTAGACAGAAAGCCCCTGAATGCTGCCAGACAGTCCTGAAGGCCCTCATTGCCTGACAACATGCCATATGGCAGTCAGTATACCTGCCCTTATGCTACACCATCAGCAGTTCCTGTTGTGAGTCAGAGAGTAATTCAGTTTCTGTTCTGAGGCAAACCTTGGCTCCTTTGCAGAAACGGCCAACAACAGTGCCAAGTCTTGCCACTAGTACCCTCTCCATGGGAGTGACTGGGTTCACCAAAATGGCATTTTTAACAAAAAAATGTACAGCCAAGGTTCTGGTCCCAAGTACAACTTCATAGCACTGCAATATTAATAGGATCCAACTGAGTCTCACCCTCAAAACGTGCGACAACCCTGTTAACCACAAGGTCATTTAAACCCAGAGGTGAAAGACACATTTCTAGTCTCTCTTTTTCCATGTTTCTGATTAACTTTCTCAGAATACCTTGTGGGGATTTCCTACTGCCAAAGGTTCCCAACCCCTGCCTAGTCATTTGAAGGACTTGCAGTGTTGCTTACCCCGTTTTCTTCTAGTGCTGCCAAGGGTTTATTAATGCTGTTGACAAACTTGTTGACATGCTCAAAGTGCTTTGTCATTTCTGTTGCTAAGACCATGTCAATAATGGCTTGGCGAAGAGTTCGATACTCATTCCTGTTTAAAGAAGGAAACAATTAAGAATGCTGGCTGGTTCACAAAGGGCTGCTTGCTGAAACAAGTCTAACAAAAGTGCTACAGACCATTTCCGTTGAAGAGAGGTGCTGGAGGAAGAAAGAACAATAATAAAGGCTTGGGCAGCTGGATGAGGTACCCTTTGGTGTGCAGAGATGTATGTTCTAGAGGTATGGCTAGATCTCTAGGAGAAATAGTGCAAGAGCTGGAAAGAAGCAGAGGCTTCCAGCTACTCAGGAGGGCTGCCACAACATGCCACATCAGCATGCTCCCAAGGCATTTAGCACAGACACTCAGCAGTGGCTCATGCTCCAGCCAAGCTGTCGGCAATACTTTGCTGCTGTATCTTGAGAGGGCCAATATGACAGTCATGTCCTCACCCTAAATGCCTTTCTAGGTCTGGAAGAAGAACAACAAGTCCTTCGCTACAAGGTATTTAATTTTTGACCAATGCTCTGTGACTTTATTCTTGTTCTACCCAGCAAACATCTACCCTGCTCAGCCATAGCTTGCCCTCTATGTCAAATGATACAAAATTATTCTTCTAGACTTTCTAACATTAGGCTTTACACTAAGTTCCTTAGATAGGGTCTGCCTTTTGATCCACAGGAGGAACTGAAAACATGGGATTACTTTTATGTCTGTGCAGCACAGACAGAAGCACTCTACTGTTTTAGAAGCAAACTTCCACAAGGGCTGTGGACAGTTATCCACAAGGCACTGCCCTCCTCTAGGATGCTTGCTTGCATTATCATATGTACATGGAAGAAAGTGGGAGATGTTACTGGGCAGACAAGGACCTTGAGTTTTAAGCTTACCTTTCCATGTTTTTAAATATATTGCATTTGTCATCCCGGGTGGTGAGCTGGAAAGCTAGGGCAGCATGATGGCTCTCCAGCACTGCGGTGTCATTGTATAGAATTGCTAGCTCACTGCCAGCATTGCAAAGGAAAGAATTCGTTCTTCCTGGGTGATCCACATCATGGACTGTGGCAGCAATGAGTGCAGCAACTTCATCGATTGGATCCAAAGTTTGCTGAAAATAGAAGGATGCTTAGTTTTCTTGGCAGACGTATTAGAAACCCTACTCTGTCCATAAGGTTAAGCCAAGTTGCTGAGGAATAAAAGCCAGAACTCTGCAGACCAGTAAGGGTCAGATATTCTAGACAGAGAAATGGAAAATTAATTATAAGCTTCATCGAACACTGCATGACTTTTTTGGTCATTTTGTGCCTCCTGAATTTTGCCACACCCTTGACAAAGCACAGCAAATTAAAGAAATGAAAAGTAATAAACTAGTTTGTGTTTTCTAACAACACAGAAACCACCTTCACTTATAGTTAGGGTATTTGGCTAAAAAATATTCTGCTTCCACCCAATCCCTTCATTTCTTTTGGAAACTTAATGTGTCCTAATCATATTACACTTAAGTTCTGGCTAAGTTTACAATTTGTAAGGAACATTTCCCATATATCTATTTCTATAATAACAGTGTCCTAAGTCTACAGCTAATATGATATGAAGAATACTTGATGATTTAAATCCATGGAAAAAGTACATGACACACTGTTCTATACTGTCTGTATCAGATTCTGATTCTCTCAGTGTGTTGTACTCCATGCTTTATGCCTACTGATATTAGTCATTGCTTTATGTCTAATTATATCTACACTATCATGAAATACAAAACTATTTGACTTTTAAAGTTTTACACCTATGTTTTAATACTGTATTAATAGCATAAAACAGAAAATGAACCAAGCACCTCAGAAATATACAGTATATATTTGGAAACTAGCCTTCATGCTGTGTTTATGCTGGCTTTTTGTGAAGGATCACAGATACAAAACAACTATGTTAAAAATTTTGATAAAAGGAAAGAGAAACAAGAGTAGAAATGTTCCCAGTTCAATCTGGGAGCAGTGCAGATAATTTCCATTCCAATTAGCTTGAATGTAAGGTCTAAATTCCCTTCTAGCTTTGCCAGCACCATTCAGAATGATTAGACTTGGTAAGTGAAAAGACAATCCCTACCCTACTCTATACCTCCTGAAATTAATGCAGTGACCTGACTTTGATGGATAGGATATTATTCACAGAGGACTGTTAAGAAGGTCTTGTGGAAAACAAGGAAAGGCAAAGAATTATTTCTGTTCTAGATTCATAGCTAGCATTGTCTGAAACACTATCTGCAATGTGTTAGCTTCTTCCTTATTTCTTTCGGTTGCTCTTCATGGGATTCTATTTTCATGGTATAAAGTTAGGAGAGAGAAATTTTTAGAACAGGCTCTCCTCAGAGGGATACACTGACTAGTGGTCAATCTGGCTGAGAAAGACCTGTGCAGATGGGAAGTGGTCAGAAACTGGAGGATACTTGACCTGTAGGACCATATCAGTGCATCTGTCACTTACTTCCTGAGTCTGCCATAACAAATTTGCCTTGATTTACAGCACCTTTACCCCTAACTTCAGGTCAAGGATTCTAACTTTGTCATCTTAACTCCTGTGGCACAGAAGTGAAGTGGAAATTATTTTGAGAATACTGCTTCAGTTTGGGAGCCTGAAAATTTCCCCAGGCAAGAACTGAGTTCAGTTTACTGAAAAATAAATCTCAGTGTGAATTTGAGTGGCAGAATCTGGTCTTCTTTAAGAAGAAGATTAAGTTGAACTCTGGACAACACAAAAGCAGCTAGGCTGTAACTCTGACAAGATAAAGAGAGAATTTTGAACTTTGACTCTGCTCCTTCTGCTGCTGCAACATTTTTTCTCTTCCTATGCCTACTGAGGAATGGAAATAACATTCTGGAAAAGGAGGTGGCAGTCATGCTTCTGTAGCACTGAAATGAGTCCATTGTCTGCTTTTCATAGATAATCTTGGGAAGACCAGCTAAACTTCTGGAAAATCACGGTCTGAAAATAACCACTGAAGTTCTATTCCCACTTGGCTATAGCATTTGTAAGTCAGTCTCTGGAGAGCACTGTAATGAGCTGCAGCTCCAGGTTAAGGGATTTACTACAGTTTTAATGAGCTGTCAGAAGCTTGTTTACAGCCACAAATGCCTCAGCAGGCACCCATCATTAGCACTATCCTTAGGCAGGCCATTTCAGGGTAAGAATTTCTATCCAAAAATGCAACTCAGAAATATGCACTACTACTCCACTGCATACACATGAAAGCACTACTTCAACTCCCCTTCTCCAGTCTGCCCTCTGGACTTGTGAGAACAAAGTTTGCTCATATTTGTTCTGGTTGTCAGTGGCTCTAATAAACCAGTGGGTGTTATGATGAACTTCAACAAGCAATCTTTTTCAACACTCTCCTCCAATGCAGTCTCTTTAAGCCTCAAGGCATCTTGTCCAGTGGGTGACACAGCTTTGGAAGCACTACACCCACCTTTATTTTATGGCCTATACTGTCCTGGGAGTCTTCTGCAAAATGACCATCACAAGCCATAAGAGATGGTGATTTATTATATTAAACCTGTAATTGGCATGTACTATCACAGAAATAATTGTGTCCTTGGCTCACCTAGCTGAGAAATACAACACAACGTTTTAACAACACAACAGCGTTTTGTTTTAAAAGAAAGTTTTCTTATTCTCCCATCAAGAACAGCTCCATTCCTGTAATATTAGTATCCATCCCTCCACATAAACACAAGAGAGATCCTAGGATTCATGTGAAGCAGCCCAGTTCTTTGACCTCAGAGTTACCACAATGGTTGTCAGTAGGTAGATGTCTTTGGCTCTTGGGATTTATTTTTTTGAGAGATTTTCATTTGAACACACCTTTGCTTCCCACCCACACTATTTCTTATAAATGTGGACTCACCTTTACTCTTTCTTTAGACAAGAAATAGGCAGTGGCATGTAGTACATCTGCTGAATGAGTAGAATTATGGTAGGAGTTGGAGGAATGGTAGTTAGCTTCAATAACTTGTAACCATGACCTCAGAGTTGATTCTGAACAGTTTAGGAATTCACAGATTCCAAAGCGAGCAAATATTTTGAGACCCAGATAAACCAAAGGCCTGTGGAGAAGAAAAAACAGAGTTTTTAAACAAATGAAGCTGAAAGAATATTACATACCACAAACAGTAGGAATCATACAGCATCTTTAACCAGTGATATGTCAGATTAGGTATAATGACTTACTACAGAATTACAATCCAGATCTGTAGAAATGTTCTGCATACACATCACATGCACACTTTCAGAAACATGCCAGTGCCTGACACTTCCAGGAATATTAAAAAGTCTCTGTATTGCTGCTGTTCTATATTTTGGGGCTTGGGGAGTCTATGTTGGCCCAGTGTAGACTACAGTCAACATGAAGTTCGCAAACACTAAACTCTGCACCTGAGAGGAGGGAGGTAATATTGCTGCTGCCACAGATTCCTAAACTAACCTGTTTAGTTAGATTAAGTATACCTATACTATACAATGCTGCAATCACTATTCTTTCTGCACTGCAGATCTGCTCCATTTCTCATATGCCCACCCTTGCAGGTTTCTATTGCTCATTGACTTTGCATGCAGTAAAGGATAAGAGATAGAGGTATTCTGGTAAATATTTTCAAATGTTGATTCTGAAAAATAGATCTTAAGGTCTTATTTTGCATCTTATTTTGCTGCTTGATTTCAGATGCATCAAACACTCGGATTCTTAGCTGCACCTGACAGGTGATATGATTTAAAGTTGGTGAAGTCATTTAGGGTTGGATGTACATCTTTTGGCAAAAACAGTCAACAATACTATGTCATATACTAGACCCATAATATACTAAAGTTAAATCTCCCTTAATCCCCCTCATGTAGCACTGTCAGAGACAGGTCTCTCCAGGTTTCTGTGTCAGTGAACTGTAATGCACTAAAGCTTAGAAGTAATGAATTACCTTGGCTTTACTACCATATGTCTGCTTGGACTTGAAGACAATACTAATAACACATTCATACTTGTGATCCACTGAAGATCACTTTAATTCTCTTAATAAATAAATTGCCTTTATTTAAATGCAGCAGGAAGCAATCATAATTACAGTACTTTTAATAAGGCAACCAAGCACCTTCTTTATCCCTTTGTGGTTCCTCCAAACCAACAAGAACACAGAAATCTATCTGGTAAACTCATGCATGTTGGCTGGGATAATTAATTCTTAAGGTACTGCAATGTGTGTATTAGATATTGTAAATCAGACTGACTATATTTCAGCTTTTTTGTTTTTTAATTACTGTATCAATAGGACTTCATTAGAAATGGAAAATGTAGCAAAGCAGAAAATAAAACCCTAAAGTAATTGAATGCAGATTTCTTCACTTAAAATAAAAACCCGATTTCTTTCTCCTCTTTTTCGGCTCGCAAAATCATGGTCTAAACATGAAATGCATATATGTTAGCTAAATGCCTTGTAACGTTGCTTAGACATTGTTTCTCAATACCTTTCAAAGTCAATATGGATCTGTGATTTTGACAAGGGTTTAAGATAGTCATTTCATTTCAGGATCTAGCTTCCAAATTAGTGTCTCATAGAAGCTTTAAGCTGAGACAAAGCATGATACATGAAACTAGATCCAAAGGAGATCTTTAGGTAAGCATCAGAAAATAAAACCAACAGTTTAAACAAAAAGATCAAGTCACACTCAATGGGAGCATTTGCTACTAATTAAGTACAGTCTATCAAAACTGCTGATCTGCTTTTGACTACTTGTGTGATGGAAATTAGCATGCCCTACTTTTTACCAGTAAATATTCTTCAGTTAATCTTATACATAACTGTAGCCTGCCAAGATTTTAGAATAAAGATCTTCCCCTACTCCCTGAGAAAGGCAATAGGAATTCTGCTGAAAAGCTCTATTTAAACTGTTTAGGAATAAAAGTTACCTAATTACATGGAGAGGAAATAAAACATGATCAAATGCATCAGCTGATCAAATTAAGACCAGCATGTTGACTCTGTGTCTAGTTGGCCTTAACTTGAATTTGAATCCCCACAAGACAACAAATTCATTTGTAGAACTTTTCTATTATTGAGGACAGAAAAGGAAGGCTTTTATAATGATGTTTTGTTATTTTGCTGTATCACAGATACATAATCCTCATCTATGTCCACTGGGAATCCACAGGAAATAGTATATGATGAAACAGAAGATATTTAGTATCTTCATATACAACCAGAAATAACTGAGAAAATTTAAAACATTTGACTTTGAAAATAAAAGCAATTCTATTTTAAAAGCACAGGCAGAGAAATTAAATGCCATTCTGTAATCAGTTGTTTAAATCAGTTTTCAGCAACTCCAGTATATGAACTCTTGAGTTTACTGACCTTTTATGGGTGGCAGCCTCAAGTTCAAAGATATCAAAATCCCAGTGTTCTTCATTTTCCATTGCCTGTGTTATCTGTGGGGGTATGTCATTGAGGGAGATTGGAGAGTTCAAACTGCCAGCGACCTGATGAGTTTCTGTGGAGGAATACATTTGCAGATCACTATTAACAGCCCTGAGATACAATTTACTCAATGTATGTTTTCTTTTCTGTAGTAATGCCTGGCTAATGCTGCACAACAAAGCTTATAAACAAAAGTAAGCCAAACCCAAACAATGTTTATAAAAAAGGATATCTGACCACGTTTCCCTGTCTTAGATTGTTTAACATCTCAGTAACCAATGAATTAAAACTTACGCTTTGCTGACAATATGTATTCGTTCCCTGATAATCTTCGTAAACCATCCTGTTCAATAGAAGTTGAGAGTTAAAAGCAGGGTATTGTACATAAGGTCTACATGATTATGACATCAAACAGTAGCACAATGACTTTAGAGAAGCCTGACTGCAACCTGTCATAGTCATCAAAGCTGCCTCTCTCTTCTTGGTGTGGACTGTTAAGATTTGCCTGTTTTACTTATAGTCCACAATGGATGAGAAACTGCAAGATACAGGACACAATAAGAATTCAGATAGGTAAACACTCAAAATTTCTCAGGTGCAGACAGAGGTCTAGAATTACAGCCTCACATCCACTTTTTTCTGGACAACACCCACACAGGCTCTGGATGCATGCAACATACCAGACATGGACTAGATAATCTTTCGAGGTCCCTTCCAACTCCTAATATTCTATGATTCTATGGTATGTCCACATACTTCCCATCAACAAGCAAAGGTGGGTGGTGGCTCTCCTCCCCCTGACACTGGCAGATCAGATCACCTCAGCAGCATAAGAATCTTATGATTTGTTGCTGGGATTGCAGAGCAACAAATTACTCTGTGGCTTCCCTTCTATCAAATAAAAACAAACGCTTACTTATTCTCCAATTCCTAGGCCTCTTAGGCTTAATTCTGGGATGATACCTAGATGTGCAAACTGAGATGAAGGATTAAACCAGAATGATATATTTAATATTTACTTTTCAGCTCATAATTCTAAGTGCTATGGCCCAAATCTTGTTTGCTCTTTTGAAGTGTATAGCTGTTAGTTACTGCACATTAATGTTTAGCCCATGACGTAAAAACCTCAATTATTTAAAATAATAGAAAAAAAAAATCTTCCTGAATGCACTTCACTAACAATGTTGTGCACCCAAAGTATAGCTGAAGTCAATGTGGATGCTGTACCTCAACATACAATGTCTGCATTTAAAAGAATTGTTATATCTAAATTTTATGTTCATGTTTTAAAGCAAATTAGTCTGGAGTTTTGTGATTTAAAAGGAAATGGATATAACCTGTGTAACTGGCTCAGTGACTCTTCTATAGCACTGCTATGACACAAATATTCAGTGCATCAGATGCTGTGTATCATTTAGAACCAAAGATTAAGTTTTTTAAGAATTGAAATAGCAGGTGTAATTGTTTCTGGCAAATCCATCTTTGAACTCTGAATGCCCTTCCGATCATGAATTCTGCTTGAGAGTTCAAGTCTAATAACCTACTACTTGCTCCCCTACTCAGACATAACTTCTGAACATGAAATGGAATAATATGATTCTGTTTTCAACAGAGCCTTTGCTGGAAAATGTTTCTCCCAGATAATTTTAAAACTCATGCTATACCATATACCCTCATGCTCTGAAATGGATTTTCTCAGCTTTTCTTTCTGTTGCTCCATAAAATCACAGAACCACAGAATGTTAGGAGTGGGAAGGGACCTATAGCTTTTGTTTTATTTTGTTGTATCTTTTGTATTTTGTGATATTGTTATCTACACATGTTCTGGGACCATGGACTGCATACAGTTAAAATACAAATGTATGGAAGAATCAACAATCCACAAAACAGATAAAACAGTTGAATTTATGAATACTGTGTGTATTCAGCAGGAGATTCACTTTGATATGCTAATGATTATATGTATCAATATTCTTCCTATATTTTTAAAGTTAAGGTAACAATAAATTTTGTCTACTGAGCTGGTAAATTCAATCCTATATGAACCACTGAGGTCTTCTGGAATTCTTGAAGTCTGTCAAATGTTTCTTCTGATTAAATATTTGCTATGGTATTTTAAAAGGCAAAAATATATGTAAGCTGTTTCGAGATTCTGATAGATACCTCAAAGGCATCTTGATAATTACAGCATGAAATGGTAATACCCCAGAGATATCTCTGAAAAGCTCAAATCTTGTAAGATTTTTTCCATCCAACACACAGTAAAATTTTTTCCTCAGGTAGCTTTTTATTTGCAACCTACAGACTAGTGGGAACATAAATCCTTAACACACAGGCAACATTCATCAAGTTCATCTAGTCATTATCAGAAGGGTCATACTGCAGGCTCTGAAAGTTTGGGTTCAATTCTTGCTTTGCTAGTCCAAGAAATAGCAACAAAAATACATATTTTGCACTCTTTCAAAAACACATTCTTTCTATACACTGAAAAGCCCTCAAACATACCATTCTAACCCTGATTAATATATACGAGTGTCTAGCTATCTTTCTTTCTTCCCTCTCCCACCTATACCTTTCTAAAATGCATCAGATTGAAAAAAAAAGCCTGGTTTTCCTTTCCATTTCTAGTTGAACTAATGTTTCAAAAAGATTGATCAATTTTCTTCCCATCTTCAGAGCTACATTATTATGTAGGGGGTAAAAAATCCACAAAGAGGTGTGCAGCTTTTCCTGAAATTTTGTCATTGTAGAGGCAAAGCACATGACAGATGATAAAGATCAAGTAACTGAGAAAATCAGGCAGGGGAACATTAATCAATAGCTGTTTGTGGCAGTATGTACTTACTGTCATTAACCCTCCAACGAGGTCACTTGTATGTGGATCCTCATCTTTTGTCCCCAGTTGTGGAGAGTACAATTCAGTGGTTCTTAAAATCTCCAAAACCCGGTCTAAAGCTTCTGCAACTGGCATGGGACTGCTTTCTTGTGCAGCATTGATGATGTTTATTACCTAGTGTAGCATCAGACACATTTTGAATTTAGAAGTGATTTTAGAAAGGACAGAGATGCTCATCAATTACTATGGGAAACTCATAGCAAATAAACAAGATCTGCAACTTTAATCCACATGTGAGAGAACCAAAACGAAAGGGATGTTAATAAAACACTGATGTTTGCTACTGACTCTGGGAACAAGATTGTGACCTTAAAGACAGCAGTCTTATTAAGGACTTTCCTGTTCAAGGTACAGCCTCAAAATGTCTCTGAATGGATTTAATATAACCTTCTCCCACTTGCCTCTCTCAACTTTAATTAGAGCAGATTTTTGCCAAATCCTTGAGTGGTCTCAGATAGCCATTTATAATCCATTAAGTAAGAAGGAGGAACTCTAGTTCCTTCTTCACACAGGCAAAAGCCCTTAAAAAGGGTCATGCAATGGCTCACCATGTGGAGTGCACTCTACTAAGCAGGTTTGGGAGAACATTTTTCAGAATATCCTGCTTTTCAGAGCTCCACCAGTGGGCAGGTGGAATGGGGGAAGAAGTTGCACCAAAGACCAGTGCTGCCTTGCTCCTCAGTCTGAATGCTGTATTAGAACCTTGTGCCCAGGTATTCCAGCACTGCACAACTGGGAACAGCTAGTGACAATGCACATTACCTTGGTGATGGGTGCTTCAATAGTCATAGAATGTATCCTGGCCATAGAAGAGTGCCGCCTTTGTGAGCTGCCTGCGTGAAAAACAAAGCAGAATCTGTATCCTGATTTCAGCAACAAGGCATGACAGGAGGATTCAGCCAAGAAATCTTCATGCATTTTCTGAACTGCTTACCCTGCCATACCTTTCAGAGGCAATCTACTGCAGAATGCACACACGTGCTTATTATGCTGGGAACACACAAGTGCAAAAAGATGCTTGCTGAACTGCTGATATCCCTGATTAGAGATAAGTAGCTGTGACAGCCTGACAAAATCATGGCTTTGTTTTCCTTTTAACTAATTTTCAGTTAAAAACTCAGTTAAAGACTATAGGGATGTGTGTGTATAAACTGGCAGGCACTTAGGTTATTACAGGATGTATCTACTTTTGCTGCCTGATGCAACATGACATGTCATAATGAATTGGCTTCTAAGCTGAGGTAAATCAGTGAAACTCCTCTGAAGTGAAGATAGCTATGCCAAATTAAAACAGTAGAGGTTCTGGGCTATTACTCATTGGAAATTCAAAACCAAATGGTTTTTATCAGTTAGAAATTTTGGTTCTGTAAAGGAAAGACCCAGATGGGATTTTTCTTGATAATAACGTTGTGCTACCTGTAAAATGCAGACACATCTCTGTTACTGTTTGTGCTGAGCAGCTCTTAAGACAAAGAATCGATGTTATTTTACTGGGCTATGATTGTATTCTCACTGCCACAGATCTACTTCCATTTTTCACTAGTGTATGCTGCCTAGACTGTAATGATGTATGCCTTAACAAAATCATGTAAGTACCAGCAACAGTTCCGAATATGTGACTCATCTATCAAGCTGGGGGAGATTTAATGGAGCAAAATACAACACAGTGGAAAGAAAACAAAATTCATTTTAAAAGTGTCTTCATTTTTTTCATCAAGAGAAGAGGCAAGAAACATAGTAATTTCTTAAGTTTAGAGTTTGCCATTTGTACTTGAAAGTATCTTCGCTGAATCTCATGAGGTCTTCCATGCAGGATGGAAGATGATAGCCTTCCATTTTCCACTGGTTCAAAACAAGACTCAAAGTAGTTCAAGAGGAGAAAATAGGCCTACTTGACAAATGTAAAGTTGTTCATTAATTGATGTGTTTCTCTTTCATTCGTGTGTGTGTATGTGCATATATACGCATGCATACTCAGCTATATTTGTATGTTTATGTATGTGTGCATATAAAAATCTGAACGTATACACAGAAATCAGAAGAATCTACTTGTTTAACATACCATCACTCCCTCGTGATGTTGTGGATCTCACATCTAGTGATCCTTTCCTCCTGTCTTTGTGTCTGCAAGTCTGAACATCTGCAGAGAAAATGATATTGTACTATGACATTAAGTTGTGTCTAAGATGTATGTTAAAGGAACTGAAACTCAGAGAAAGCCTGATAGCAGTTGAGTGACATTTAGCACACGGCTTCAGCAAATGAGAGCCAATGAAAGCTCCTTTTTAAACTCTTGCTCAATTACACTGTCATGAATCCAGTCTTGATTTCCGGCAGAACATGCCTAAGTGTTTTTGTACAAGCAATTTAACAGCATGGAGGGAAAAGTTCCTCTCTTGACACAGTGACACAATTGTAGTTGCGCATACAATTATGCAACACACCTGAGTTTACTGAAGTACAACTGCCACAAAGAACTGGTGAACCATAGAAGACTACACACTAGCAAACTAGACAATGCATCTTAGGTCCTTTATGGACTCCAACAGATACAACCTGTGCTACCAGGACTACAGTTGACAAGTACCTGCAGCATGGATGCCAGGAATATCTTTACTGAAGTGATACATGGATAGAACGAATAGAATGATCAAGAGAATGGCAGTATTGGTCATCCTCACTTCCACCCTCGTGCAAATACCTCACAACACAGTTAAAAACAATCCAAACATACATGCCACTAGCTATAGGCCAGCCACAGCATCATGATGACTAGACAGCATCCTTCTTATTTCCCTTCTAATTTTGTCACAGGGATGCACTAACTACAACTGAAACATGACACTGTATCTAGCAATACCACAATATAAACTTGGGGCTCTATTACTGAGTTTTCAAGGGTGGCTCGCTTTATATCACTACTAAAACAATGAGACAGGTAGAGAGGGCTTGTATTTATTTTCCTGCCTTTTGAACTGGATTCCCAGCTTATCACTAGCTAAATTGTACTGTTCAGACTGTCCTGTGCAACTGTGGTTTTCAGTCAGACCATTAACAACATCTTTCCCCAGGCATGTTCTCTGCTTATTAGGACATAAGAGATGTGTCCTACCTGTCTGAGATTCAGCCTGAACACGTTCACATGTCTTCTCTGCCTATAATTCAGTACGAGAAACCCAGTTAGTGAGAACTTCTCCATTATTTTGTAATATTTAGGGCTCAAACTAAAGCAGGCTCAGCATTATTTTCACTTACCTTATTGTTGTCATTGCACAGTCTACTAATTGACACATAGTGTCTAATCTTTCTGTAGGCAAAAAACAGGTGTTAATTCCCATCCAAACCTCATCTCTAATTCAGTGCTGGTACACAAAATGGTTAAAGCAACAAATTAATATAGGACAAATACTGTTCTGGCAGGAAGGTTCAACTGGACTGTCTCTTCCTGTTTCTCTGCCCCTCTTTCCTCCCTCTCCCCCAGCTTCTTTTGGGCTACTGTAGAATGTTTCAGGTGTGATATAAATGTGAAAAACACAACAGTGCAGTCCAACAATCAAAACCATCTACAGGATGCAGGAATTCAGAAAACTTAAAACTACACCCTTGATTATCAAAAAACTTTCTAAGCCAGCTTTAAATGGGCTTAGATCATTCAGTAAGTAGCAAGATATGTAATGCATACTAGTCTTACAAGTTTGGCATCTTAAGCTGAAAATATGTTTTCACTCTGTTGATGGACAGTAGAGAACATTCATTACTTCCAGGGATGAACTCCGCCCAAACCACTTTTTTTAAAGAAGTAACTGCATGAAAAAGCTGCATTTGACCTTTCCATCATGAACACACATCTTTCTAAATAGTTGCCTCAATTAAGTCTGGAAGATAATGTGCCATGCTTTTAACTAATTATCAGGTTACTTTTGAGGGCTTTGAAACTACTACTGCATGCAATCTGATCCACTTCCTTTCCCAATGTAGTATGGAAGGACTCATCATAAATGCACTAATAACTAATATATACCTGTGTGCTCCAAATGTTCTATTTGGGGATCAAGTGGAAGTTGCATAAAGATTAAGACATGTTTGACCAGGATCAAAGCACACAGCGACCTCACCACAGAAAGACACTCAGCCACAGCCATGAGTAGGTGAGCATGGAGGGACACAGTGCAGGTGTACAATGGAACAAGACGTAGGTCCTGGTTGTCCCAGCACAATGCACAGAAAGAGAAGAGGGTGCACTTGCTTTTCAGGGAGTATTAGAAGAGTAAGGGTCACAAATGAGCATCATCTGGATCTTTGGCTCCATTCTGGGGAGAGTTAAGAAAACTTCACTCTCCCTGCACAGAGCATACAAATTTGATTGTGCCCCTAGGAATTAAATGGCATAGGTCTGAGGCTCCCTTCCTTGCCTAACTCTCCTTTATACAGTAAACAGTATATATAAAGTTTGTATATACATATATACACACATATATAAAAACAATATATAGAGAGAGTAACAGGATAATTCAATGTCTGGTAAAAGTAACTGAATTCTAAACTGCGCCTTGATTCAGACCTAAATCATGGCTTTAGCTTTCATACTTACCCTCCCTGTCCAACAACAGGTAGTATTTTCACATTTTGTTGTACACTATCTCCATTCTTCTTTTTGGCATAGTACATTCCTTGCCATTCCTAAAAAAGGAATTAAAGTGCAAGGAAATTCAGATACAACAGGAATCTTCAAAAGGTATCTTCATACCATTTTTTGTTAAAAGCTCTCTTACAATACAAAACCAGTCAAAACTGGTTAAATTGTGCATACCCTCAAATTTCTCCCCTGTAACTAACCTGTTTCAACTAACACAACTAACCTGTTGTCCCTGCCAACGCACTGAGAACTTCCTGAGGGGCAGCCTGTGAGTGTCCTGCAGGCAAGAGTCAAACCTCAGGTGCTCTAAGAATCAGAAGCGTGTATTCTCTTCCCAGCCCTACCTCAGTGGTGTTGGTGTTCCCTCACTGGGGGGAAACCTGGTAAAAACCTCCTCCTTTCCTTTCTGGCAGCAGCACAGATGCCAGTAACCTTCCAACAGTCTTTTGCAACGTGGCAGCTGACAAGATTTACAACCTTGCCTACATGTTTCCATCCCCAGAACAGCTGCTGTTGGTCTGTTTTAAGAGACACACATTTTGAGCTGGGCATCTAGTAAATGCCAAGTGATTAATAAACAATCGATTCTATATTGCATTTACTTAATACTAACTATGCCAATTGCAGTCTTTTACTTAATAGACTGTAGATCAGATCTTACAAATGTATCTGAAAATACCTTTATGAGGCACATGGTACATATTTATTTATGTTAGCTGTTATGTTGATGGAGCCAGCCCACAGAGAGCTGCATGGTGACA
Organism: Galbula dea; assembly: GCA_013399015.1. Classification (NCBI taxonomy): domain Eukaryota; kingdom Metazoa; phylum Chordata; class Aves; order Piciformes; family Galbulidae; genus Galbula; species Galbula dea. The sequence continues at coordinate 218,849 of VWZX01008287.1, forward strand.
GGCTGTGCAGAAAAACATATGAAAGGCTTTTTGAGGATCTGTCAGAGAAAAGAACTGTGCATAACAAATTGTGAAGAAAGCATAATATCTCCTCCTGTGAGCTGCATGATGAATATCAACGAAGATAAAGCAAATATCACAAAATTCAATGCTCTCAATTAAAAGTATGCATATCAACAGTTTCCTGACAACTTGGATGAGGCATTGATGAGTAATGTATCTCTAAGCCAGCTAACAAACCCAGAATAAACCCTTCACAAAGGGGTGAAGTCATGAGGCAGAGATTAGGCAATTTCAGCATTGAAAGTGCATCTTTTTCAAGACAGGTTATTCACTAATGTGTTCTTCTTAGTCAAAAGATCAATTTTTCAACTTGTGAGTCTCTAAAACCTGTGAAACTGTGGCAGGAAATGTGTGAGGGAAAAGGTCAGCAGAATTCTGAGAAATAGGAGGTCCAAGCCAAACTCCTGCTGGTAGGTAAAGTTCTCCCAGGGACATTACTTAAACATATTTTAAGAACACCATATGCTCTCTTGCAGAGCTTCTGTCAGCAACCCAACAGAGAAGAGCTACTTCACAAGACATGCTGTCAGTCAAGCTCATCATTACATCTACATTACAGCCACACAAGTGCAGTGATCAGTCACTTCTGCACGGCCTGGCGTGCTGGTATTGAATGCAGAGGAAAAACCATACAGATTAAAAAAAACAACCAAACAAACAGTTTCACCCTTTATAGAGTAAATCAATACTGAGGTTTCAAACTTCATTAAAGTGGCCAATTTATAACGTATTGTAATGGGAAACAGTCTTTTAAATTTAGGATATAAAGAAATCACAAGCCTGAAAACAATGTACAGACCATGTCAGAATGATCCAGAAACAAGTTAGGCACCTCTGAAAATGTTGTAATATCTTGACACAAACGTTTTGAAACTAAAGCACCTTCAAAAAGCTGTGTTTCACAGGTTGCTCTGTACAACTAACCTCTACTCGCAGACACTTCCTGTAAGAATTCAACTTGCAATTCATTTCTCAATTAATATGTAAATATTAGGCTACATAGATTGCATACTATAAAATGTTCCAAATGGAAACACAAAAACCTCATAAACAGAATATATCCACCTAATACAGCTTAAGCTGTTCCAGACAGACAGGTATAAATAAGTACTATTTCATTAGCCTTCCAGTTAGATGGAAGTCCTAGAGCCAGGAGTAAAATAAGTGCAAGGAAAAAAGATGGATTAGGGTTAGACTTCTACAATTCATAGACTAAAATACATTTCTTTTATAAAAGACATTTTTATCAAGCACACTAAAATATTAAAAAGTTGATAACTTCATGTCTTGAGAATTGATGTTGTAGCTTTAAAGCCTGACAGGTCTAATATATTTGAATTGTAACTGAATAAGTACTCTCTCCTGACATAAATTCTGTATTACATACACTTACTGAAGTATTTTTGGTCAGGCAAGAGAGGTTGCCTGAAGCACCATATTCAAAGCAATTTGTCCTGGTTTGGGTTAGAACAGAACTGATTCTGTTTGATGATTCTGTTGTTCAGCTGAAGCTCCTCTAAGTAACTGCATTTCTGAAGCAGGCAGTATGATTTTTACAAACACTGCCAGCTTCCAGCAGTGTTTAGGCCTAATGTTTGGGTTTACTGCCAAGGATTGGTATGTAAACCAGGGCCACTGCTGAATCTTGTGTCTCACGTTGAGGGGTGCAGAGTAAAATACTGCACCTTACAGTGAAGAGCAGGCTAGACAGGTGACCCCAAACTGACCAACTAAGTATTCCATTCCATGTATGTCATACTCGATGCAAAGCTGAGGGTCAGTTCCCTCTTCTTTCTCTCACACACCTAGCTCTCTCAGGTACTGGATACCATTTTCCATGGTGGTCCATTTGCTCGGGCAGCATTCAATGTCATCCTTAAAGGGATACCTGTTTCTTACAGCTGACAAGAATCACTTCCAGAGGCTGCAAGTGCTGTTACTTCTCACAATAGCTTTGTCAATGCCTTCATCTTTAACCAAGGATCCTAGTTGTCTGCCTTCCCTACCATCCAGGTTGATGGAATCAACTACATTATCCCAGCATCGGGCCAGGCAGTGAGTGACTCATGTTCACAATGGCCAGAGTCCTTTGATAAAGGTCTGACTGCAGCCTCTTCATCTGATGACCCAGACATCTGATAGGCTTGCTCTAGAAGGACTTGCTCCCCATGAGTTTGCTCTAGAAAGACCTGTTCCCTGAGAGTCTGCTCTAGAAGGACTTGCTTCTTGTGATTTTGCCACAGAAGGACCTACTCTAAAAGAAGGAATTCCTGGAATCTCTTCCCAAAGGTCAATATGTATAGAACTGAGTCACACAATCTTGTCAAAATGTACATGCAATTTGCACTCAGCTAGAGTGCACCTTTTGTTGATGAACACTTATGTTAGTACTTTGATTTACAGAGTATGACTCATCAAAAGTTTGCATAGGTGCTTTTGCATCATTGCATAGATACACAGAGTGCCATGATTCATTTTAGCACCTCCTTGCCCTGTGTCAACATGCTCCTTTCCCACTGATAATCAGTATGACCCAACTAGCTATCCTAACTCAAGTCTGAGCATGGGCCATGAGGTGTCTACAAACACAACAATTCCCAAATTTCTTTGTGTAGCTTCCATGATCTTCTTCCCATAAAGTACTTTAAACGTTCAATGACACCAGAAGCACTAACATCTTATTGTTAAAATGCAAATGCAAGCTCCTAGATGGATCCTCACGCTACAATGACAGCAGTCCCGAAGGAACATCACAGAGCTACCAGGCAAACAGTAGTGTCTCTCTGTAATGACTTCCCCAGCTGCAATTCCTCATGCACTTTCTTGATGCAACAAACATTTCTAATGGAAATCCATTAGAAAACTCCCATGTCACCAGAGAATAAAAGACATTGGCAGCCGGCACTGCTGTCACTCTAAAGTGACATTGCAAATGTCTCATGATATTTTCACATTCTGAATTTGCAAATCAGGTTTCACATTTCAAGCTGAAAGATTTCAACATGGTTCTTTTCTCATTTACATCACACCAGGTAACATGTGCACCTATTTCTCTTTGGTACTGCCACACCCTTTGCTACATACAGCATATATTACATATATATATTATATATATATAACAAATAAACACAGCAAATCACTTATTTTCATAGAACATGTACCTACGACAAGCAAGACAAGAGAAAGAAGCCCTTAAAAAATGAGCACTTTTCACTTCCTCTTCGTTAGAGTAAGAAAGCTGCAAATCCTACATGTCTACGAAGCTGCGAGTTACATCATGTGTCATCCCTGAGCAACAATAACTTTTACAATTAGCAAATGATAAGTGATAAAATTCCATTACTCACCTTTCCTATCTTTATGCAGGAATTAATAGTATCTAGGAAATCAGCTTTTTTTTCATTTATAGGCACTTCTGTTAATTCCTTTCCTATAAGTTCACCTATTTGATAGCCCATCATTGTTTCAAAAGCAGGATTGACATACTGTGAAATAAAAACAAACAAAAAAAACATTCAACAGAATACTTAAAGCACAACAGAATTCCCTTTTTTCTACTTGCTAAACCAAAGGATTTCTTTTGCAGCCTGAAATAAATTTCTGTATGTACTGCTCCTGAGAGAGATGCCTACATTTTTTTCTTTGTGAAGCAAAACAGGAATGTACATGCTAGAAGAGTTGTGCAGACTGTGTGCATGTGAGCAAGAAGAAGGAAATTATGGAAATAGCTAAGTATTACATATCCACAGAGTTTAGACAGACAACATGAATTCTTGAAAAATGAGCTCTGTCAGTTCTCAAACCTATAAACCTCAAACCTACCTCAGCGTTCTTAAAAATCACAAATTACACGGTGGGATACCACAAGAATATTAATCTTATCTACTGACAAATTCATCATCTTATTGTGTGTAAGGGCAAACCATCACTATTCCCCTGTGTATGCAAAGCCCAGCCAAACAGACTGCAAGAAAAAGAACATAATACAGCAACTTTCCCTCTGAAATGGATGTTGCATTTCACTGCAATTTTGCAGCTCTTGCCCAACAAAACTGAAGACTGGTGTTTGTAGCCCACACCTTCACAACCCTCTTGCTAGCTGACTTACAGACACAGGTCCTGTCATAAAAGCATCTGAATGCCTCACAATTTAGAGCTTTTCAATATGAAAGAAATTAAAAGGGTGCCACTGGATGCCCTCTGCTCCTAAAGGTTCCCCCAAAGATTCCTTCCAAAAAGTTTCCCCCACTGTGTGAGAAAACCTTGCCTGCTGGAGTTCCAGCACTCTTGCACATGTTGGTTCTCTCATATTCTGGGGCTGTCAGCAGAGAGACAAAATTTGGTTTAAAAAAACATGTTCAAAACAACTTCAGGATGTGTGCTGATGTTTCTGTAAACTGGATGAAGAAGGAACATCCTTCAATGAAATTGCCATTGTCAAGATTTGGGTCAAAAGGGTACAGTTTATATGGATGTTATAACTCCCAGAGGCTTAGACTCCAGCTTCTTACTGACAGTAAAATTGCTCCTCACAGCCTTCATAGCTAGAGATCAAAACAACTCCCTTACAAAGATGATATTCTTCAGGACTGCAAGCCTAGGCACAATTTCTTTTCCCTTTTTAAAATAATTTTTTAAGAGATTACATTCAAAAAACAGTTGGCTCGAGAATGCCAGTACATCAAACAGTATCAGATTTAAGGGAGAAAAAACAGTGTTCTACCTTTACTCAAACAGAACATCAATTAGATTTGCTTTTCAAGAGCATCAAATTAAGACACAATGTTTTTGGGAAGCATGCATACGAGCCAATGGCTGCATTAATTCCTAGTATAAAAGAAACATCACAAAAAATAAAAACGAGAGCAAATCCTTATTGATTCAGAAACAACAATCTCCCTTAAAACTGACTTGATTTATGCAAGGTATCTAAATGGAGAAAGTTACATTTGAAACCACTCCAATCGTTTTAGAAACATGAAGTTAGATTAGATTCTTGTACTGTAAGAAAAAGTAAAAGTAATCATGGATGAAATAGTCCATGGAGCAACTTCCTGAACGTATCAAAGACTCTGGAACAAACCTGTATTACATGGTCTTCACTTGTAATCTCAATGGCTTCTTGACTTTTCTCTAATGCTGTAAATAATGAATTACATGCCCTGGAGGAAAACAAATAAACAAACAAAAAGGGCACCTGATTAAATTTAATCCACCTGATTCTTATTGTATATGACAGCAAGGTATTGCAACTCTGGACTGAATAAAGTCACACTTTAATGATTAATATATTTTCTTCAGCTAACTAACATTCTATAATTAACTACAGTAGAGTAGAATAAATACTTTTTAACGGATGTGGCTAAATTGGCATTTTTTGGTGATAATGTTTTTGGTAAAATTACCTTAGTTTGAACTGTGCCTGCACCTCTCCAAATTCCAGCTGAATCAACTCATTGTAACAGGCCATTATATTAGAATTTTCTACGTATCTCTGCAAGTAAAAGGTTAAAAATATTTCATTAATGCACATTTCTGTACTCAAGGGTATGAAGCTCTGTTTTCTTTTGGTTGATAAAGAACTAAAAAGGAGTATATATGCCAAAAATGAACATGTTTATTAATTTTTGAGACTAGTAAAATCCTTCAGGTTACTGCATTTTGAAAAGGTGACAGATCCTCATGGCAATGAGGTTCAACTAATCTGTTTATTCTCTGTGACTGTCAACATGATCAATATGTGAAATTACCGACATTTACTGAAGGAATAAACTTTCATGTTATGTATTTACAATAACAGTGACAAAATTATGTTGTCTGAAGTCATGAAAACTTGAGACTATTGTAAGTTCCCAAATGCTAATATCCCAAATTTCATGCACTTGAAGAAAACAAAACTTCCTGACAAATATACCTGTTACTGGACATGAATATTCATCTGGGGGCTTGTACAGCAACGACCTCAGAATCTTTAATGGTTTTGTTTTTTACATATCTCATATTTACCAGGTTATGAGCCTGAATGTTAAAACTTTGTTCATGCTATACTGCCACAAACACTGACTGCTTGGGAGGGATGATTGATTATAAAAGGTAAGCCACCACATAAAGGCTGCTAAAGAAAATTTTCTACACTTTGCCATTAGTCCCATCTCCAAGGCTCTGATCCATAAATAATTCAGAACCTGTGTTGGATTACTTATGTGCCCACTGGAATGACTCTGTACCTTTAAGTACAGTTACTTTCAGGCTAGCATTTCCTGTATTAGGACCTTACTACAAATAAGCAAATAGGTGTAAAGGATTGTGATGGGATAGCAAAAAATCTGGTGAGCATGCAAGCAAATACTCAGAATCACACTGTAAATCATGCACATTTTTTACCATAGTCAGATTAATGCAATGAGGAATTCACTTAACTGACACACTAATAAGCACCTTTTCTACTTAATTGGAGCAGTTGCCAAGGAACAGCTTCAGTGTAGTACTTTTCAGGTGCCTCCAAACAATACATAATAGCACTTGACAGTGTCTGAAGCCTGTTTACAGATATGAATTGGCATTTGACATAAGAGATTTCCTACAGCACATTCTGTTGCTCACTGCAAGCTGCTCTTTGGCTTGCTATAGTCAACCTTTCAAGCAGAGCATCATGTACTTCCTCTGAAATATATTTACAAAGTAGAAAAGTCTCAGCACCTTATATTCCTGAGAATGTCCACCTAATTAGTCAGCATTATTCTAATTCTACTGGTGTATAGTGGTTCAGAATTGCTGTATAGATAAGAATGAGCAGCATGAACGTGATTTACAGTTGGATTACTGACACAGTCACTGACACCCAGACTTCTGGGTAGTTTCTTGACCAAAAACACACATACCCTTGTGAAGCCAGCAGTGATCAGGGGCAATATTGATGACTCTTCACGATCAGCATGCCTGTTAAATAGGAATGATGAATGTCAAAGATTATTTCTGTAATCAACCGAGACCAAATTTCACAAGCCACTGACACACCTGTACCCCAGATGTCACACTAAAGGTTAATATGGCTAGATCCTTATAGGACCTATGAAGAAAACGTTCTTGTGGGTTTTATAAGCTTTCATCTTTGGCAGAGGTAAAGCCAAAATGTTCCTTTTCTTTTTGCATGTCATGAGCTACCTGCATGACAAAGACCTAATGCTTCAAGAAAACAAACTAGTTAGCTAGATTGTTGGACTATTCCTCCATTTCCAGTACTGGATTATTTGTTGTTTATGCTGTCCCTAGTCAAAGATGCACTTCAAAGTCTACATGGCCAAAGTTTTAAGAAATTACTTGTTACGTGAATGTACCAAATCTTAGGTAGGCAACTCAAGATGCCTGAATGAGGATGAATTTCCTAGTGTTGCCTACCCAAGGCCTTCTAGTAGGTCATTTGGGGATGACATACTTCTAAAATGAGATACCTGAATAATTTTGAAAAGCATGACTATACTAACTGTTAAAGGACACTTCAACATACATGAATATATGGCTGGAATCTGGAAGAAAGGCCTTTATGTTAATTTTCTGCAAATGAGCAGATGGAACCTGGTCAACTTTAGCAGATGGCACAATTGCTTTTATTTATGTGTGAAATTTTGAATTTACAGCACCTTTTATTTTTGTTTTCTGTGCAGCTGTTTCTTATGCATGAGGAGAATGATGCCTACTAGAGTACAAATTGTTCTACATCTTTTTCTGTAACTCAACAGATCTTCTGTTTGTGCTGAGATTAATCAGACTGAAAGACAGATCAAGAAAGGCTCAAAGTGTTATTTTTATTAACACCAAAACACAGATCTATGAGGCAGTGCCACAGTTCTGTAGATGAAGTTGCAGAGGTTATTTGAAAAATACTGCTAAAGCCTCCAGTGGACAGGAGAGGGAAAAAACCAAACCAAACCAAAAAAATTCAAAGTGAGTTCTCTCTAGTAAGAACTAGAAACCAAAAATTCTGTCCCAGTCCTGTGGCCAAGGATGGTGAAAACTCTATGTGGTACAACACATTGCCACTATCAAAGTAAGAAGGTCTAACTCAAGTTTTTTAAGGCAGTACTTACTTTTCCAATGCTAAGATTTACATTTTGTTGATCATGTGAAAGTAAAGATATGACTATTTACCTTCGTACTACACCAATAATGACTGTATTTTCTGATGGTTTTGTTGTTCTGATAGACCTTTAAATAAAAAACAAGATCATTAAACATTTTTGCAGTTCACATTTTAGAAAACATGACTTTACAGAATCCTCACACAGTATTTTTCTTAAAATGTCTCTTTTAAAGGGTCTAACAACAGAACAAAAATCAAATCCTGAGCCTGTTGGACCAAAAAGAAAGAATAAATTTAGAAGTGTCTGAGACTGCATGAAAAAGACAGAGAATGTAGATTAATCTAAATCTCAAATACTCTCAATGAGGGAATAGCAAAAATTCTTCCCTTTGAAACAAATTTGTTTGAAGGACTTGGCCTCACTCACTGGAGGAGCATTTTACTTTATTCTGGGACAGAATGGCAAAAATATAACAAGAGGAACAGTGCTGATATCTAGACTTGCCTGACAAAGATCTTACCTAGTTACTTTAGCTTAGCAAGGAGAAGAGCCTTTGTCCCATTGACCTGAACCCACCACACTCACCCAGGGTACATACTCTGACCATGCCACCCCCACCCCACAGACTTGTTTTGTCTAGACACATTCCCAAGGGGTATTTCACTGGCAAGTCACTGAAGCAAGGCACCATTGCCTGTCAAGTCTCTGTGGAGAGGCTCAGAAGGGCAAATCCTTTTCCCCTTTTTTCATACTTCACAGCAGCTTGTCAAATTATTTTTGGAATCAGTTTGCAACTTTGTTGTTCATAGTAGATTTTTCAAAAGTTGTAGGTATGGAAATGTGCACCAAAACATTGTCTATTTGCACCTGGAGTAACTCAACAGCAAATGACATTTCAAAAATTCAGAACACCACTGGAGTAAATGTATTCACTAAACTGCTTGCTGGCACATGTGATCTTTGCAGTTAATGTGCAGAAAAGGAGCCAGGTATTTGGGAAAGAAAAACCCCAAACAACAAAGCAGCTCATTATGGGAAGAAATTTGTACACTGTGGGTGCAAGCCAGATTGAGCTTCAGATATCCTAGAACACAAGCAAAAATGCTGCAGCTATTCGATGTAAAGCACTGAGGTAACATTATTTGACACTGCCAGTGAACATCTGTCCAAAAATACATCAAATGTCAGATAGATCTTATAAAAAGGTCAAATAAAAGCAAAAATCTTTGATAATGTGTTAACTATATAGTTAAGAAGTAATGACACTGAAATGCTGCTTACCTGCATAATGCTTCTGCATCAAAGTATCTGGAATGTCTATGGTCAATAATGATAATGTCATGGTGTTTATCAAGGAAACATTCTAGTGCAGACTCAGGTGTTCTGGCAATATTACATCGAAATCCAGCTTTCTCACATGCCCAACAGAACCCATTACTCTGGTTATCTTCTTTGGCAAACACTAAAAGTACCTAGGTTAAAGACAGACTGTGAATCAGTACAAACAATTCTTCCAAGGCTTAAACCATTTTTTTAAACAGAATTGCTTTCTACAGACTACTGCTTTTTATAATTGCCTGTGTACAGAGGTGTTTTACGTGGATAAAAGAGTCTGCCAGAGCTATTTCTATCCACACAGGAGGAACAAGTTTGGGAAGTGGCTCTCTCATCATTAGTTATGAAGAGAGCTTAGGCAGTGAAATGTCACTAGATGCCTATCTTTCAGACTGTACCTGAAGTAACAGCAAGTCTACTTTCCCTCACTGTTTTCATGGGTTTCATTTTTCTTGCCAGGATTATATTCCAGGGAAAAAAAATGCCATGGTTCACCTTGTGTGAATTAATATTTAATGGTGCTTCAATGGCACAATGAAAAATGTGCTTTCCTTTTCATCTCATTCTAGTTCCCCAAAGTATTGGATGCAGCCCACTCTGTGGAGTTTCTGGAAATGAGAGAGAGACTGCTCAGATGAACTTATGCAAGACTGAAATCATAAGCAGTACTTCTGTATAAAGAGTACATCCCCATGTGACTCCTATGCAAAGCTTTCATAGGTTTTATATCACAGGGGAAGACTACCATGGTTGAGATCCAGAACTGGAAGTCAAATATCAGCCTGTATTTTTCTCTGTCCTAACTTGCTGTGTAATTGCCAATAACACTAATCTCTCTGAGCCTTTTTAAAATCAATACAATGCCTCCATACTCAAAGTATGATAAAGCCCAATTCATTTTAAAATGTATTTCAAATTCTAAGATTGCATATGGTACAGAAGATAAAGCCTGTTAAGGAAGACTGTCGCTGATGTGACATTGCTTTGAATCAGGATAATATTTTGTAGAAGAAAATTTCTTTTTTCTCAAAGAATACACATGATGGTAGACAATAGATCTATGTTAGCACTGATTTTGTGGATGACTCAGGATATGAAGCCTTTTGGGAAAGACAGATAACTAAACCAGCATTTGGTCTGTTGTCCCAAGACACCAATCTTAGAGTAATTTAATCAAACCACACACATATATGCTTTGGCCAGACAATAATGTGGCATATGTGTAACTCGCACCACATCCCACTGCCGTTTATCTTCTGGGTGATTTTAGGAATTCCAGTGCTGGTTACACTTTGGACCAGGCTGGTGGAATGTCTACCAGTAAATCTTAACATTTCCACGTGATGCATATTTCTGTAAGAATGAAGGACTTTGTTCTCATTTAGTTCAGATTCCTTTTATAGCAACCTGCAAAACCATTTCAAAAACATATCATAATTTGGCCTATATTTAGGGAAGTTAGTTTATAACACTTTAAGAGTGGAAGAATGGCTTTTAGCAATAGCACAGAAAAGTCAGCAGATCTGGGTTGTATGACCAAGCTGGGAGGGAGTGTTGGTCTGATTGAGGGTAGGAAGGCCCTTCAGAGGGACCTAGATAGGCTGGATCAGTGGTTGGAGGCCAATGGAATGAGGTTTAACAAGGCCAAGTGTCGGGTCCTACATTTCAATCACAACAAAACAACCCCATGCAATGCTACAGGCTTGGGGGTGAGTGGCTGGAATGCTGCCTGGCAGAGAAGGACCTGGGGGTGCCAGTTGACAGCCAGCTGAACGTGAGCCAGCAGTGTGCCCAGGTGGCCAAGAAGGCCAACAGCATCCTGGCCTATATCAGAAATGGTGTGGCCAGTAGGACCAGGGAGGCAATCGTCTCCTTGTACTAAGCACTGGCGAGGCCGCACCCTGAGCACTGTGTTCAGTTTTGGGCTCCTCACTACAAGACATGGAGGCATTGGAGTGTGTTCAGAGAAGGGCAACAAAGTTGGTGAGGGGTCTTATGGGGAGCGGCTGAGGGAATGAGGGTTTTTTAGCCTCAGGAAGAGGAGCCTAAGGGGAGACCTTGTCTCTCCCTACAACTACCTGAAGGAAGGCTGGAGTGAGATGGGCATCAGACTCTTCTCCTGGGCTATCAGTGGGAGGACAAGGGGAAATGGCCTCAAGTTGCTCCAGGGAAGGTTTAGACTAGATATCAGGAAAATTTTCTTTACTGAAAGAGTTGTTAGACATTGGAACAGGCTGCCCAGGGAGGTGGTGAAGTCACAGTCCCTGGAGGCTTTTAAAAAGCATCTAGATGTAGTACTTAGGGACTTGGTTTAGTCTTAGGGACATGGTTTTACATGACGGTGATAGGTTGACAGTTGGACTTGATGAACTTGGAGGTCCCTTCCAACCTTGATAACTCTGAGATTCTGTGACTGACTCCGGCACAAATGTGATGTTGTTTAACTTCTTCCCTCCTACCTGCCAGATATATTACCAGCATAAATTGGTAGGATTTTAAAGTTGACAAAAGTGACACAATCATTAGTAACAATAAAGGAGGCAGAAATATTAGAGGAATGTTTCTGATTCATACTAGAGGAACAGCTGCTTGAGACTGTCCTAAGATCTGATGTTTAGTGATATTACTGTTTTTTTCTGACAATAGGTAAGGAAGATGTTGAACTGCATTTCTTGAAGATAGACATTTTCAATTTATCAGCTCCAGATCAATTTCCCTCCAGAGTTTTGTGACTTGGCAGTTCCATGATTATTCTTCTTTAATTCCCATGAGAATCTCACCTTTATTCCAAGTTTTCTCACACCCCTCCCTTCTACACCTCTGATTCATTAGTCTTTTGGGGCTGGATTTTAAAAATTAATTAGCTGGGATGGTATAGATTTAGGGAGACCTTTTGTTTTTTTACTGGCTGGCAATAAACTATTGCAGTTGTCCTGCTGTGGCAGGGGGGTTGGACTAGATGATCTTTCAAGGTCCCTTCCAACTCCAAACATTCTGTGATTCTGTGATTACTGTCTTTTCTGACAATAGCTAAGGAAGATGTTGAACTGCAGTTCTTGAAGATAGACATTTTCAACTTATCAGCTCCAGATCACTTTCAGTCCAAAGTTTTGTAATTACTGACTGAGGTTACTGGATTATTTTGGATTATTAATAGTTTCGTATGCCTTGGGATACAGAAGAATTTTTAGATAAAGCCCAAAGGAGTCATGTATCTGCAAACCTCAACCCCATCCCAGCCAAAATAAGGAGACAACTGACATATGAACTTAATTAATAAAGAGATAAAGGAGGATGAATTAATGCCAATCAACAACAAGTAACAACAAAACAAAAAAAAAATACTTTGCCAAGCTTACTTCTTATCTTTTGTGATGATATTGTAAGTTTGGTAATAGTAATAATGGTGGTGTAATAAACCTTGGGAGGACACTTGGCTTAGTATCATTTTGATGAGACTTTGATTAAGAACTGACTACCAGTGAAGTACAAAACAAGTACTTAAGTACAAAACTAAACTGATTACAAGCTAACTGATAGCAGAAAGAACTACAGAAAGCTTTAGTTTTATGAGCTCAGAGATGGTTGGAGAAAAGAGTTATGCAGGATTTTTTTGGGATATCACAGAGCATGTCATGATTAAAAACTGTAAGGTGCACATTATCACTTGACAAAAATGCTCTATGAAGATCTCTATACCCAAAAAATTCCAGTCATAAATTTTAGGCTAACATCTGTGATGTTTTAGAAATTAGGACTTCAGTTTGAACTGTTGTATTACCTGAAGTTGATTTTGGTGAAGTCTCATAGGGCCAAATTGCACATCTGTTACTGGTGCCTAGAAGAAATAAGAAGGGATCTTATCAATACAAATACACCTAAGGAAGAAGAAAAATTAGCTCTGTTAGAGAAGACATTTCTTATTTACCACTGTCTTACAGATACATTGCTATCATCAGGAGGCTGCTTCTTCATGAAGGTTTTATTCTGCTTTTGCAAATTTATATGCTAAACTGAATTAACAGAGTTAGAAATCAACAAGCTATTCTTCAAGTAATTTTTTAATTCTTATTTTAAACATAATGTAATAGATTAGTCATGAAATTTTGTTAGACATTATTTTTCTGTATCCTCTCTATCACTCCAGCTGTTCTGCAAAACATGGAAGTGTTTAAAAGTTGCTTGTTTTGAAGTCCAAAAAAGCATGAAATCTCCAGAAGAAAGGCTAAAATATGCTCTTCGAATTCCACATGTAACAAGTGCCCAAGACTACTATAAAAAGACACTCATTTCATCCAAGAGCTTTTTGCTGCATTCTCTCCTTCCTGCCCTGCTCCTCCAGGGAATGTCTTGAACTCAGATATATGTACTTGACGATGCATGTATTCAAAAATGCTGTTAGATGTCATGCTTTCTGCATGCCAGTAATTCTCACATTAGATTCTGTTCAAGTAACACAGGCAAACAGTTTAGCTTAGGATGCACTTCCTTCTCTGTGCCATTTCAAAGAATGGAGGGCAATGACCAGAAGCCTGTTTATCACAACTTCAGTATGAATAATCATTAATCAAGCCTGAAAATGAATGACTCTTCAATTGGTATGGGATGGACTTTCTAAAGTCGATAAAACATATAAATAGAGAGGAAGACTGGTTAAGGTTACACAGGTTAGGTTCTTTGGGAATTCTCAGGAGGCAAGTATCTGCACTTTCATGAGCTTAAATATTTTTCACCTCTTGTCTCAGAAATGAAAATTAAAAAGAAGGAATAACAATGCTCCCGATGAAAAATGGGAAACTTAAACCATTAGTTCTTGGAGTTACACAGACTCTTCAAAGGCAACTGGAGTAAAAAAGCAGGAGAAAATTATTGTTAGCAATGCAGTAAGTGGAAGATATCTCTGGATTCTTATGTTCAAAGAAAAGATTGGTTGAACACAAAGGTGGCATTTTTACACTGCTGTTTTTCAACGTAAAACCACACTTGAAGATCAGATTTATTTCTTTGCAGCCTAGAATTTTTCCAGTAAGTACTTTTAAAGAACCATCAGCACATCCCACAGAAAAATCCTTTAGAATTACACGCTCCATTCTTTCTATGACCTTACTGCTTCATTGCTCAGCCCTTGGAGTTTCTCATGTGTGATTTTATTTATATTATCAACTTGGAAATCACCACTGCAACATTAAATAAGCAAGAAACAAGTCAAGGAAAAAATCACAACATAGTGCCTGCAAAAACAAGCCAGGAACCAGTGTTTCTTGTGTTATTTAAGAAGGCCTCTTAAAAGCTGGTGATCATTCTGGTCAAATCAGCTTAGCTTAAATGCTCTCCAGCCAATTTTTTCCAATTTTGAGACCAAAAATCTCTTTTTATTTGGAAAAATCAAGCTGCTTTATTCTCCCTTGTGGCCCATCATCCAATTATTCAAATTCTGCAATAGAAAACAGCAAATACTTTTGCTGATAGCGCACATAGCACAAGGGAATCCAGCTTTTTGCACTGGTGTTATTGGTCTTGCAGTACTGACAGTAGTAACTGCTTGTCCTGAATTAGTTAAGATCAGCAGAAATGCCTGAAGGACTCAGAGAGACAGCATATCTATTGAGTAAGAGATGCCTTCTTACACAGTCACTTCTCCAAACATAATCACACTTTGAATTAAATTTTGAAACATTTATTTTGTACCCTCCAGCTGCCAGCATAAAGCAGCAAGTTTCACCAAGAGATGGGCCTGAGCTGTGAGTGCCACAGCTGAACTTCACTGGCATTCAGGGATATTAAAGCCCCATCTATCAGCCCAGCATACCCTTGGACTATCAACCTCCGTCCAAGGGGAATTCTAGTAAGTGAGATAACACCAGTATCACCAGTTATTGTTTTTCAGCTGCTTCTTTTTCTTAAAAGAAAATTGTCAGTGGTCATCAAAGCATTTAAAGGACTGAGCCTGAAAAAAAACACTCTTCTGCCAGAAACCTGTGGCCATTTCTACACTGAAAATACCTGTCTATGCACCATTTAAGCTTACAAACACTGCCCAAATGAGATGAACTGTCTTGTTACATGTTAACTTGCTGTCCCCAGTAGAAAAACCCTGGTCTGCATCTCAGCAGGAAAATTATTGTGAATTCCAGTTAATTCTTAATCCTACTGAAATCTGTTCAAATAACTTGATTAGCCATTTCAACTCTTTGTGTGCTGCTGATAGCACTGAGAAGTAACATGCTGATTAAGTACTGTGTCAAAAATCAAGGCTTCATCAAGGATTAGCAGAAACTCTCAACTATTGGTGAACTAAATGAGCTTTAGAAATAGCTGTAATGCTGCTAGTTTATAACAAACTCCAGCCAAAGCTCACATGTATAGTAACTGCACAAACACATCTTTATTTATGCACACCTTTTGCTACTTCTTTCTTGAAGTTCCCTTCCTACTTGAAAAACAAAAATCCAAGTACATTTTCAGAGTGGAAGATGTCCCTGCCCATAGCAGGGGGTTGGAACTACATGATCTTTAAGGTCCCTTCCAACTCTGACAATTCTATGACTTACACACACAACAGCCTTCCAGGCTGGCACAAACCTGTAAGAAAGTGCATGAGAAGACGGAAGTAGAAGTAGTTGCAGGTTCTTGACATTGACTGTGAAAGAGTTGGATCCCTTGTCAAAGAGCCACTGATGGAAACTTCATGAGTAAGTACATCACACATGACTGTAGCAAGACCCGAGTCCAGGACACTTTTGAGCACCCTAAGTATGAATGCAAGTCTTTTGAAAATCCTTCCTTGACCAAATAATCTTAGAGGTCAGCCAATAATTTGGAGTCAGGGTCCAAATCAAACAGACAGTAGGAAGGGCTCCTGCTGCAGATTCCTGATAGCATAGCCTGCTCCTGTTGCAGCCCCATACTTAAACCTCTCCAAGAGTGAAGGCTGGTGCCAGGGTTCATGGTCTCAGAGACACCTAAAAGCTAGAATAGTTTGCAACAGTAACTAATTCTCAACTTTTGAAAATGCAGTCCTTTTTGGCTCATCTTTGCTAGTGCAACTTCTACAATAGCTGCAGCTCAGTTCCTCTAGGTCTGGGGAGTGAAAGATGTCTGTAATAGCAGGCTGCAGGTCAGCAACTACTAGTTAGCTTTAATTGCAGACAGCAGCTGACTTACTGCAGCAGCATTTACACCCTCTGCTTAGAGAGACAGCAATCAACTCCAGGCTAATTTAAATGCTTACATACAGCAAGTGCAGCCATTTTACATTCTCTGATCCACTGAACTGCTGCTGGTAGCACTTACTTTCCCCAAAATTTGCCTTTTTTATTTGAACACTGTACTCTCTGTTCTGTTGAAGCAGGCCTGGCCCTGGAACAAAGTGAGATCTGTTCCAAGGCAATGGCATTAGCCACACATATGATAGCTGCAGCTTAACACTCACTAGAAATTATCTGCACGTTGTAGTAGCTAAGTTGTAAACATCAAAATTGCTGATAGAAATACTTCATGTTTCCAGTGTCCAGACAAAAGTGAATGTTTGGTAGATAAAAACAAGTGAAATAAGCTTTAAAAAGACAGACCCAAACAACTGTGACTGATCTGATTAAAGTACAGCACAATGTTGACCTGATATAACCTGCTAAAGTACTTCACCCTATGAGTCATTCTTCACATTTTACCAGAACAGAATCTCCAGGAATGGTCTGTTCATGGTTGCTGCTTTGTTTGGTTTTTTTTCTTCCTACAGCTAGAAAAACTTTAAATGAACTTGCTCAATGAATAAATGTATAAAGGAATAAAGGGTGGAAATAAAGCCAGCTTGATCCACATGTTCCCTGTGGTGATAAACTGTCTGGTTGGCATGTGGGACACATCAAAGCAACCCACAGGTCCCCTGTTTGCTAGAGGTCTCATATCTTGGCTTTCTCCAAAATGCCTCTCTTACCATTACCAATTAGAGAGGAGAGCAAACCTCCTAAAAAGGGCAGAGTCAGCCCCCAAAAAACTATTGGTTATTAACTCCCATACAATACTCCTGCTATGGAAGGGCAAACACATTTCTTCTGGAGGCTGATTTTCTTAAGTCATTTCTTTTATGGGAAGTTTTAAAGCAGAGCCAGGACTGCAGGCTGCTGCAGCACTCACGAGAATGGCTGGCCAGGGAGCTGCTGAAGTCCTGGAGAGCAGGAGCACTCACTTGACAGCCCCCTCCAAAATCCACAACTGCTCCATCGCTTCCTTTCTGCCACAGATTGGGCTGCGTGGATGACAGGAAAGACCCTTTGGCTGGGCATGTAACCACCATGCACAGTCCTGGCCTCCTCCTGGTATCCCTCTCTGAAGGGCAGCTGGTAGCATTTCTGTTCCTGCTGCCCCTCTCACCGTTTCCAGGTTAAGAGTTTGGGGGAGGAGATGTGACAGTTTATTTTTGCTGCAACTGACTTGAACAGAGACATAAACTTAGGCTGAATGGCTTGCTGAAGGAAACTGCTGCTCTATGGCTAACATCCGCATTTAGAAAGCAGATGAGAATTTCTGTAACACTAAATAACTGCCTCTTCAAACAGACTTCAACATTAAGGCTCTGACTCGTTATATGTGACACAGATAACTACAATGGTTAGACATAAAACTTTATCCCTAGTCCTAATGGATTACAGCCAGCAAAATCCATCATTTTACTCAGATCAGTATTTTAAGACATCACAAAAAGATGTTTTATCTAATTTTAAAATATATACTTGTTTTCTACAGGTACTAGGTACATATATAAATCAGCATGAGCTGACACATCACAGCAACATTTAACAGTCTTGATCATCAAGATATGCTAGGGGCTATAGGACTGTTAACAAACTGAATTTTGATAATTCTAAGAAAAACAAAGGGACAACCTTTAAAAGGAAAAAATATCTTTTTTCTTAATCTGCTGTTTTAAGCATAGATTTATCACCCTAAAAAACCCAAATAAACTGAGAGGTTTATACTATACCTTTAAACTTCAACTGATTCAGAATGTCTCCATGTTCTGGACCTATAGTTTTCACTATTCACGTTTTTCTTTTTTTATAACAATCTTTATCACTTTCTGAAATATAAGAATACTAATCCAATCCATGGTCATTTACCTATTTCTTTCTCAGTGGAAATCTAGTTTAGAATTTAAGACTTAGCTTCCTATTTTCCATGCATTTTCTGCTGGACACTTAACATCACTCTTCATATCTTCCTTGCAGACCATGACAGCAGTGTTTTGTTACAAACTTAACATTGATATAAGTCACATAAAATGCTGGCTGAGCAGATCTTCCAAACACTCACAATTGGTCAGAACATAAAATTAATTTCATAGTTCATGGGTTGAATTCTGAGCCGGTTAACAACAGTGAAAATTCAGAGTAATTCCACTAAATACAAAGAGAACATGTTGAATTTGTTTCAGTGTAAATGAAGTGGGAGTCTGGGCCCATGCATCTGCTCAACAGATTCAAGGAAAAAGTTAAGCCCAGCTCTCAAAGACCCTATGCCATATGTAGTTAGCTTATTCTTTGTTGAAATACAAAGACAAGAGTTTGGAAGGACAATTAAAATTTACCAAAACTGCTGTTCAACCTAGATGAAACCTGTTAAGTCCAGCCCTTCATATTTTTCCTGTTTGTTTCATAAAAGATGTAGACAAATGTCACACACTCATGTACATAATACAGCATTCTGATTCAGTGCAATTTGCTTTGATAAAATCTAGCATTAACGTTAATCTAAATTGGGTTCCCATTGATGCATCTCTGTCAACAAAACAATCCAGATTTAGATCTATATTACAAGGTCTGAAGATCACCTGAGGTTCTGGTTTTTTCTGTTTTAAACTGATTCCTAGAAGCATTATGTGTGATGCTGCCATGTAATGATGTAACAGACAGTGTAAGCGAGGGGTTAACATACTCTTTGTTTTCTTAAACCATTTCTTGAGTTTTAGTACCAGATGTGAACCAGTTCTACGTAAATGAGCTCTTGAGAGCCAAACTCTGGCCTCTTTCTCACATTAGCCACACAAAATTTGGACAGCTTGCAGTTTTTTGAGAAGAAAAGCTTTATCGAGTGTAATGAGTTGCCAGAACTCTCGAGTCAGGCTGCTGACCCTGTCAGCCACAAGACCCACTCTCTTATTCCCCAGTTCCTGACAACGCCTTTACTGCTCCTACAATCCAACCACTCTTCCACTGCTCAGTCTGAAGGTACATTTTGGGTTAACCCGAGTCCTGAGGAAGCTACTCAGAAGATATCAGCTGGGACTGGGATTGTTTCACTGGTGTGCCAGGACCCAGCACTGAACACAGGTCATCCTAATTTCACCAGGCCTCTTGCAGGCCTGAGGAGAACCCTGCTAATTTTTGGCTACCCTTGCCACACATGCCAATCATTATTACATATGTTTGTTTGTTTGTATTCTGGGCCTAATTTCCCCACTGCAATTCTTCAGAGTTATTCTACTGCAATAAGTAAAGCTAAATTAGAACAAAACTAGAGTAATACTGTTGTGAAATAGGGCTTGCTGCCTTCTAGCACACTTTAGACAACTGTGAACTCCCATTGTGTACCATTTATAAATTCTCCTCTTATTTTTGATAGGAAACTTCAGTTATCAAGCTGCAAGCAAAAGTGAATCATCCTGTTTTCTTGGGAATAATTAACAATGCCATTGCACAGATCTCAAAGCTTGTAGGTGGGAGGAAATGGTTGCTATTCCCATTTTTACATTCAGAGGAACCAAGGCACCACGTGAGAGAGTCAGTCTCAGCACACCTCATGCCAAGTCCTGGCATCTCTCGGCATGGTCGCAGGTCCCCTGCTTCCTGGCCAATTCACAGCAGCTGACACTGGTAATATTGGGACCATATGAAATAGCCAGTGTCTGGAAAACACCCACTGATTTCTGAAATTCAGAATAAAAGTTTCTGATAATTCAAACAGAATTTACATTACAACTTGGTACCTGCAGCGGTATCATTGATTTCTAAGGCAAGCAGATAGAACTCCAACAAAGTGACAATGCAAATCGCACACTAGGTACTTCCACAAGAGTCCTCATTCTCAAAGAACTGCAGATCAAAAAGGGACAGAATAAATCACAGACAAGTCAGAAAAAGAAAGCTATCTACTCATTAATCCACACTGACTTTTTCTGTCCACAGAGAAAAAAGTTAGACAACTAGTTTCTATTCAGAAACCAGTCCACACATGAAAAGGTGTTCAAATGTAGCAAGTTGTATTTGCTATCATCTACCTGATTCAGAAATCCCTTATAGACCTGTATGCTACGCACAAGTACACAGGGCTTGATATTTCCTCTATTTGTCTGTTTAGAAGAGAAAAAATGGGAATCATACACTTCACAACAACCCTGGAGTTATGAATACGTTTAACAGTGTGCCCCATGGTCATTTTGCCATATGCTTTTATGACCAACCAGCACTGAATGCAAAATGCTCTAAGGCCTTCACCATCTTAAGATTTAAGATGGCTCACTGAGGTCTTCATTAACTTCCCCACTTTCTGACAGTCAGTTTTTCAAGAACTTCTCCATTCACGCCACATACACACAGATCTTTGTCTTGAGGATGTGAGCTCTCCCCATGTTGGATCCCTGGGCTACTCACTAAACTATGGCCAAATATTTCTGTGTGGTGAGGACCTGCTGTAGAGCATTTGTAGTTGTATCTTACACTGAGAGAAAAACAGCAGCTTAAATTATCTTTGTCTTGTGCTTTAGAAGAATTTTTAAACCCTATAATAATGGTTTTCTATATAGGTTGCAGAAATGGATGCCTTTATCAATGCCAAAAAGTAGTATGAACATTTTCAGCTGTCCCAAGTCAAATACAGTTTCTAAGCATTTATCTTTTTGGAGAGTCCAGCTGTTAAGGGTAAAAGGAACAGAATGTGCAACAGCAGAAACTGAAAGAGGCCATCTTCAAGGCACTAGTGCCTAATTCCATGTTTTGGGTATTTTTTGACAAAATTCAAGAGTCAGCCAGAATACTCTGCACTCCAGAGCAAATGTCCTCCAAAGTCAGGCATTCTTGGTATTCCGGGGTCACTTGCAAATTAGGGTTGCTTGCCTTTATGAGATACTACCTTGCAGGCAGCCAAACAGCACGTATGTGTGGATATACTAGTGTTGATATAAAAGTTTCAGTGTGCTACCTCATCTGTTGGCAGAAGTAACCTCTAGCCAGATGTAAAGGCTAGCCAAGAACACACAGAAGAAATTGGTCTTTAAGACTTGCAGGTCATCAGATGAGACACATTTGAAACCAGAACATTAAATATATTAGGGTTTGCATCACTCCAAACAAATAAATCCAGCCTTGGCTTTACCAAGATCTTCATCTAACTGAAAAGGAACTTCTCATTTACCTACTGCTGCCTCAGGTGTATTAATTTTGCAGGCAGGCTGCAGCTAACTTTCCATCCCCTCACTTGAGCAGACACTTTAGTACAAATACTACATTCTTCTGGCCCAGAGGGAAATTCTTGGTGCCTGCACTTTAACAGTTGAGCTGCACAGCACTCTGGGTGACTTAAACATGGCACAGTAGTTCTATTGTTTAATATTATTAAAAATGCTTGCTCTCTTGTGATTCTGCAAGATCTGGAGTCTAGCAATAAGTCCTAATCTGTTTCATATCTATCAGCTAGTTCTCTTCCTTCTAGTGGATACCACTTGATAGTTATATTTTAGAGACCGTTACAGATGCATCAGGATAAAAAAGATGTCCATCATTATAACTTCTATTTTTTTTTCTTTACACACAAATTCCAGTGGCAGCCTTCCTTGCATCATCTGGATTTGAACAGAGTTTAACAGGAAGTTCTGGTCTATCAGGAAGACTTCCAATTACTTCATGTCAAACAAACAAACTTTCCATGCCTTGACCTACCAGCACTACAGTCACCACAGACAGACCAAGCAAAGCAAGAAAGTACAGTACAAAACCAGTATAAACCAGTTAGTGGATCAGAAGATCTATTTTGTCCTAAGAACAAATCTGCTCTTTCTATTGTCACGAATAATCTGTAGCTTGCCCTGACACAGTTCAGGCTTTACTGATCACTGTCAGTTTTTCAATCTGCTGCCATCCATTATCACAAAAGCATACATTTCCCAAGCAGTGTCAAACAGCCTGCAGCAAAATCCTGTCAGATAACAGTTGGGCAGGTAGCAAACTGCGATTACCCCTCCTGACCAGCTGAGAACTGCACATGAGCTCCTGTAATTGCTACTTTATCTCACATAGCTCTGCCCTTTGCACATATGGGCATCCTGAATGTACCAGCTGATTTTGGTCCTCTGAGACTGGATGGTGACAGTGTGGACTTGCCTCCCTCTCCTTCTTCTTCCCTATTCTCCCACACATCTCCCATGCACAATACCTTCACACAGCTTACTCAGATGTCTGTGACCCCGCTGGACACTGCTGGCATGCAGCAAAAGGTGTGCCCTGCCCACCTTAAGTAAGCATGAACTCGTCTGTGCTCTATCCAGTATCCTGTCTGGGAACTTCTCTAAAAGACAGAAAAGATGCAGTCTCTGAGATGTAATTTCATAGGTAGAATAAATGCTGATGGGACAGAGGCTAGTACAGTGAAAGAGGACTGTTCAGTACTGATAATAAACATTTCAGTATTTTTGTTTATTAAACACAGGTTTACTAGGCTGTGCACTACTGCTGTTTGAGAAAACCAAGAGTAGTTCTTCGCACTTAAACCTTTTCTAAATAGAGAATTTTGTCTCCAGTAATGGATACCTGAGACTGCAGACATATTCAAGATGTCTTTTTTTAAAAATACAAGGAAATTCACAGTAGTACATCCTATTTTCACTGTAAGGTTTAGCATTAATTTAGCTTGTTCACAGCAATGACTAATCCAACAGTTTAACTCCAGGTTTTACTGTAAGAAGGAAAACAGACAAATGGATTTATGAGTGCTGGGGATCCCTTTTTTCTTTTGACTACCAGGAACTTCACTGGCTGAGGAGATGAGTGACTGATTTCCTCTAATACAGATGCCTCTTCATTTCTGAGGACCTACAGGGTAGTTTGAAATCTGACACTGGTTTTCTGCTTGAGTCTGGTTCAGTAACATACAGTGCTCCTGCCAGTCCACAGGGCTTGTTAAATATTACACGCTTGGTAGATGGGATCACTTTTTTTCCCTTCAGTACAGTAGAGCCTTTTCACAGTTATGTTGATCCCCTAAACTTTTCACGTCTTTAGTAAAGTGGGGTTTTCATTATAATCAGAATTGCTATTAAGTAGAGCTTCATGCAGCAAAGCAGCTTTTCATTCTAGCTCTCTTGTAAACAGAATTTCATTCTGTCTGGATTTATGGTAGGCAAACGCCATTTTATTTAACTGAAAAAAATCAGCTATACTATTGTCTTTGATACCAAGCAAACTCTTCACATTCTGCTTATGAGTAGCATTTCCTTTGCAAAATAAATGCTGGATATGCCAAAGGATACATTATTATTTAGAAGACAGAATTATTATGGAGCATGACTTTCCCTCTAGAAATGCACAACTGACCAATATGTTACCACCTCCTAGTAAAGTTTCACAGAACTAAAGCTGTGGCAACCAAGGTCCCAGCAGAGCAGTCTCCCACAAGGCAGCTCCTTTTTAATAAACAACCCATCAGCAAGGAAGCCCATAAAGCACTCCACCACTGTAGTTGTTCACTGGGAAACAAGTTCACCTGGGTATCAAATATCCACTTAAGATGAAATCCTGCCCACAGTGAAGCTCATCAGTACTGTCTAGATATACTCTCTTCAGGTATACCGTTTGCATTTCTCAAATAAAGTACAAGCATCATAATGCAGATAATAATCTACACGTTGAATAGTCTTATGTATATATTCTATCTCTATTTGACCCTGAGATTTGTAGGAAAGAGAGACATCATCTGGAGATACTTGCATCAGATACTTTTACAAGTCGTATTGCAGTGACACTTCCACACAGTCTCTTGCTGCACTTACAAATTTTGAAGGAAAGATACATAACATGCAGGAATAAGAACATGGGATAAGAAGAGAAGATGCAAAATCACTGAAAAAAATCTGTGATGTAAACATGTGCATGCACCTGCAAACTGCATTGACAGATAACTGCTGTATAAAATCATGAACACCTGTAAGCACACAGGTAGCACAGGTTTAAAGGTGAATTTAGTCAAGTAGATGTGGAGTTTGCACACATCATTTGAGCAGCCACTTGAAAATGGTGCTTGCCTTCCCTATAATGTAAGTAGGATGTCAATTTTTTTTTTCACTTTATCAGTATTCTCAAGTTACAAGTCCTCAGGCCCTACACAGTGGGCCCTTTTATAAGGGCTGTGGGAACACCAGCACCATGAGCGATCTCTGAAACAAGGTCTCTGCTCTCCTGAGCAAGGACTGCAAAATTTGAGCAGAATAAAGTCAAGACTAGTGCAGCAGAACAGCTTCTGAAGTATTAGGATCATTAGGTACCTATCACCTTCTTCAGTTTTATTGACACGTAAATCTACATGGTTCATGTAAAAAGGTCTGATGCTGTAGTTGAGACTTGTACAATTGCCCTACAATAGGAATCAGTGCTGAAGCTTTGCACACGGGAGGAGCCTGGGCCATGCCACACAGGTCTATGGTATATCATCTAGTCTGGCAGCAAAATCTTCATTTCACTTGGATAACAATGACCAGTTAGAAGAAGAAGCTATATGAAAGGAAGAGGTTCCACTTAGTCATTATATAATGAAATGGTGTCAACCTATGTAAAAAACCTCCCTATTAGTTGTAAGGAAAACTGGCATCCATCCAAAATCAGTCTCCCATGGGATACAAATTCTGGCATCTGACAAGATGGAAGCTCATTTAATCTGTTTTGCAACTATCCAAAATATGTTTCCACCCTGACAAAGTTTTGCTTTCTCACTCAGCTGTTTTTTCTAAGAAATGATGCAATGGGCCTAGGCCTTCTGCTGCGAGAACAAAAGCTTTATGCCAAAGAACAAACAGGAGAAAATAGACATTAAAGTCCTGTCTGGCGACACCATTGATAAGTTCACAGTCACCATTTCCTTCTTCCTCCCCTGCACCAAGTGTTTCTTCCCAGACAGTGATCCAGACTGCTGATAGCTCTGGCAGGGGGCTTTTACCAGAAACTTTAGCAGGAAATGTTAATTTGCAAGCCTCGGTGTCCTCCCTTGGGGAAGATGGACCTTGTATTTGCACAACCGAACTGCGGGCACTCAGAGCTCCTCAGACCTTTCTACATCACGCAAAAGAGAAACTCCTCTGTATCTCTAGCAAAGCTGGGTAAAAAACCAACTGTACTCATTTATTTTCTTTTGCCTTTTCCCCCCCAAGCAATGAAATACTAGAAGAATGCCCAAAGCAAATAGAAAAATTCTGTTAATGAAATATCCAATTTAGTGTAGTTTCATGGCATAACTCTGAGCTGAGCCTGATTTCTAGGACACAAAACATAGCTGGAAATTTGTAGGACTATACTAGAACAAAATTATTGCTTTGTGTAAAAATTCTACTACATTTCTATAAACTAGTTAAATGGTAAAGATAGCTTGTATGAAATAATAAATACAACACATACATTACAAACAAATTAGGGATCAGGAATAAATAGTTTTCTAGTTTAAGGTCTAACGTCTCATGTAAGAGACAGAAAGAAGAAAAACTCATTTTATTAACAGCTCCAATAAAGCTACAGTAAAACTACAGGTCATTTGGAGAACTGAAAAAACAAAGATAAACCTATAAACTCAGTGAAGAATGACGTAGATCAGACACTTGAAGCTTTATTACTCAGATAGATCACCCAATTTCTTTTTCTTCCTCTATGAACTTAGAACATAAGGCTGTAATTACTATAGATGCAGGAGAGAATGGTGTTCATGATTAGGAAAACTTTTATCAATCATGGGAAGTCTCATTTGACTTGTTTTATGTGTTTGCATGTCCCTTCAAGGCAGGACAAACGTTCTTACCACATTCACATTTGTACGGCTAGCAGATTTTTCTGCATCTCTTTTGTCCTTATCCTCAAGACAAAACAAATAGTCTGCTGCTAAATGCTGAACTTTGCAATTTTAGTACTATGTTGGGACAGGAATATATTTTGACTAACTGTACTAACCACTAACACATACAGTCTAGGCACCTACCACGGAACATTGAAGTTCTGCTTTTTTTCTTCACTGCTTAATTTGAACCAATATGTCATAGTCTGGATGACTTCAGAATATACTAGGAGGTGCATAATTTAATCCAGTTATATTTTGTAATCTAATTTTGTTAAGAATATTCAAATGTATTCCAACAAATCAAACCTTCTGTGAAACAGCAGGAAAGTATTAGAGGCAGCATCAAACCACTACTCCATTAGACATAAATTACTCACAGTATGTTCCCCACGAAACAGAGTAACAAAATTCACAGGCCACAATACAAGGCTGTACCCAGAAATACTTTCCAGATGAAGCAAGTAAGATTTACAGTGGTTCTGTGACACAATCAACAACTTCCTGCTATTATCTAGTGCATTTTGTGTCTCCTTGCACACCTTCTTTTCTGAGTGCAATGTGCAATGAAAGCTAAAAAGGACACTTGTACAAATGTAAGGTCCATCACCGCTCTGTGACCATCCTTCTCTGGGCAGCAGGCCCTGAAATATGAAAAGCTGACCACCTGTAAATTATTTTGTCAGACAAATCTAAAAAGTACTTTGCCTACCAAACGTGTGTGATATTTCAGCTTCATGTCCCTTCTTCATTCTTAAATACTATGTAATGCATTTAAGATTAATTTATTTTTTTTAAGAAGAGAAACATACCTACATTGGGAATAACATTTTGCTGACACAATAAACATGGAACTGTGGGTCTCTCTATTCATAACCCACATATTACATTTTTACCTCAGACAGAGTTTTAAGACAATTTCATAGTGTTTACAACAACTTTAATAGCTTAACTGATGAATTTGCTTTGCAAGTCTCCTTTGTATTTTTAGCTTATTCTATTTTTAAAACAATCTGCCTGGCATATAGAATTACCAGGATCACCATGTCATTGCCTTGCTATCTCTTCTAGAGTAGGAAGAATCTGTTGGCTCTGACAGTCAAGAAGAAACATCCCTTCACCCAAGTTCAATTTTGTGAATTCAGTTACAGCCTTTACAAGCAGCACTATGCAAATTAATGTTTCCCATGCAAGAAGCTTTTCACAGACTCTACAGTGAGAAACACCTTCTGATAAGTAAGGACCTATTTTTTACAGCACATGATAGCATGTTTTCTTCCTGAAATATTCTATTATTTCCAGTATTTCTGTCCTACAAGATTATTTTACTTTGAATCTAGTTATTACTGTTCCATCACTGCAGTGCTTACCATTTGTTTTCTTGACACAACTCTCCCCATCTCATCTGGAACTCTGCCAGTTTCAGCTGGTTGGAAAACCTGTGTCGTTTGACTGCAAGCCACTGGCAATGGTAAGAGTGTTCATTTTACTCTCTGGTCTGTCATCTTACACAAGACTGAACAACTGGAGCCCCAAGCTGATTATATCAGCACTCCAGGAGTCAGAGGCAAACATCTGGAATTTATTTGTTAGAAATAAAATGAATGACATCTCTTCAGGAGTTTTAGCTTGCACCTGTACTTATAAATCTCCATGAGGGCAAGTTATGAATAAATTTAAGCAGGAGCAGGAGCCAGAAGGATCTGATTTTGAACCCCTGTCAAAGGCCCCAGCAATAAGGTTGGTACCGAGGTGCCCAGGAGGCACAATTTGTTCAGAGCTCTCCTCTTCCACCAGAGAATAAAAAATACACTATGGTAGGTCTCCTGGGGACCACTGTGCATTCAGTGAAGACGTCCAGCCAGCTCTACAGAGTGGGTTGGATGACAGAGACACTGCTCTCTCAGTCTCCTCTCCCTGATACTGGAATGCTCTACACAGCAATACAGTTCCCACATGCAACCAGGAGTTTCATCCGGCTTTGCCACAGGAGAAATGTAGCCCTGAAGGTTATTTTTGCTGTCTGTAACATCATGAGTGGTTCAAACTTCAGCAGAAGCTGCAAAGGGGAATGGAAAAGAAGAGAAGGAATCTAAGAGGACGGTACTGCACACAGAGTAGTGATGGGGGGAGCAGAGGTCAAAAGAATCAAACACCACCACCGTTATCTGAGGGGAGGGTACAAAGGTACAGGATGAACCTCTGAAAATATGCAGAGGATGGAACAGGGAATAAACAAAGAGGAAGAAGGGCAGGGGAGAAAAAAGAGAGAAGTCCCTGCCAATTGTTTGGATGAAGCATTACCTTTGCCTAGGCACTGAACTCATTGTCTGCAACTGTCTCCTTTCCTGCTTCTTTCCTGAGCCTCCCTCAGCACAGACAGTGCTTCTTCCAAATCGGAAGGTGACTGATGTGAGTCCTGTGCTACAGGCAGGTCTACACAAGGACTAGATCAACTTCTTGATTTTCACTTCTACAGAATGCAAGGTTTTCACTGCAAGGGTTTAAGTGATTGAAGTGCAAGTTGACAGCATTGTACCCAATTTGGTAGCCTGTCTCAGAAAATGTTCGTATTTAGGGATTAGTATGATCTTACTGAGACAATCCCATTGCAAATGGAACAAACCACCTAGAAATGCAAAACAAATTCACACAAGTACCTAAGGCTAGGTACTGCAACCAGTTCGTTTCTCTGTACACTATGGGTCCCATTAGGGATGCAGGATGCTGGAAGAACAGGAAGTCTGTATCGGGGAAGAACTCATTATATATCTTTGTGAGCATAAAGGAATATACTCTGAAGGAAACAGCATTCTCATTTCTGCACAAATCCAAGCATGAAGAAGTTAGAAAAGACAAAGAGAACTCAGCATTTCAGTGAGCTGACAGCCCACATACTTGACACTCAGTAGACTATTTGCACTTACTTAAAACATCACTAAGACAAAGCAGCAAAACTGAATTTAGTAGAGAAAGGCACTAGGCAAAATGTTCTGGCTGTACCTTAATAAAAACCTTAAAAACATAAAGACAAACTTAACCCCCACAATGGTGGGCTGGTTCCTATACTATATACCACTCCTGCACACCCTGTTCGTCTGTTTATTATCAGATGTTCCCTGATGTTTTCACTGCTCTGCTGGGCAACTCCAAACATTCTGAGTTGTGGGGTTTTTTTTCTTTTTTCTGGGCTTTCTTTTTGTGTGTGTTTTGTTTTGGGGTCTTGTTTGTTTGTTTATTATATTAAAAGGACTTTAGAAGGTTCCCCTCTAGCTGCTTTCATGAAGGGATCAACCGCTCTTTGCCAAATACAAAAGCTCTTTACCGGAATGAAAAATAGGACTTAGAGAGAGAGTAATGCTAAACTGGAGGGAACCATTCAGAGAATGACAGACCTAGACTTAGAGAAGAGCTAGGGAAGCATAAGACTCAAGCACCATAAGGCACACAGTGTGCCCTATTTTTGCAAAGGTTATTTGTTGCTGTTGTTTTGGTTTTGTTTTCTTTCTTTCTCTTTCCAGTGTGGTTGTTGTTTGGGGGTTTTTTCTCCCCCCCCAATAGGTGCTTCCTCTTGCTGTGGATGACAGGAGGCTAACATGATGATGTTGTTAGCATTACCAACTAATGCTGCCCCAAGCTTTGTCTGGAAGAACCGTTGAACTAAGGTCTGCTCTGCTCATCACTGGTTCTTGTCCAAGTGGAAGTTAACAACCCTGTGACATTGGCCAAAAAACAAGCAAACCAAAATGTAAGGGGATCAGACACCTGGCAGAGTTTCAGGAGTCCTGATCTCAGCAATCAGACTCTGCTGCGCTAGCTAGTAGGGGAACTACTGATAAACACATTGTTGACAGCTCTTGTGTCTACAGAATTACAGCTTCACACTCAACATCTTGTAGAACGTTTTGCAACACCTGGATGGAGGTGCCTCCACATATATATACTACAGCACCACATTATAAACTATTCCAGGCTGCTTCAGAAAGCTAGCTAACATAATTCTGCACAAAAACACATTCATGGGGAAAAAAAAAAATAAAATAAAAAAGCTATTACAGAAAGACCCCACAACTTGAAACAAATGTGTGGTTTTGTCACTGCTTGATATTTAAACTGTCAGCTTTATCCTCCTACTAAGTAGGCAGTTCTAGTTCACTACTGAACACCTACTTTATTTATTTAGCTATGCTGCATTTAAACTTACATCCTGTCTGCTGGGTGCATCCGGCTCCACAGATCTCCATGCACCAAAGCTTTAGCATAAGGTGGGAGAGCTACTTGCCACAAGCCAAAAAACAGGAAATTTGATGACATTGTTAAGTAAGCAGACGTCAGCAAAGAGTGATACAAAAGAGTAAACAACTTCCTAGCAGCAGGAATGGGCTGGAACTTCTGGAATCCTTAGATGTCTGGGGTGTTTTGCATGAAAATTACTGTCTCAATGAAGTAGGGAAAGATCTTCTACTGGTGGAAAT
This sequence comes from Galbula dea, assembly GCA_013399015.1. NCBI lineage: Eukaryota > Metazoa > Chordata > Aves > Piciformes > Galbulidae > Galbula > Galbula dea. The sequence goes on from VWZX01008287.1 coordinate 249,882, forward strand.
TGGAGCTGCTCCTGGAAATCTAGGAACTACACCAATTTGGTCTGTTTAAGATCTGACTCCAAGTCTTTGTGATCCTGGAAACTAATTTTTGAGACTTCATGTTGTTGATATTCTAAGTATTTTGTAAATGTTCTCAGTATTTTAAAACACACAAAAAGTTGATTTGAATAAAAAAGATAAACTCCAGTGACTGTATGGAAGGCAGTGCCAGAATGCAGGTGTCATTTCATTATCAACACACTACTATCAGTCTTATACATATATATAAGTATATATATATATATATATAAAATACAATAATCTTGTTAAAATACTTTCATATGAAGCAATCTAAGCATTCTGCCAGTGGAAATGAACAGTAGGTATGATATCTCCTTTTTGTATTTCAGTCTTTGCTCTCATATTTTCCAGCTATGAGCAAATGTCAAATATGATCCAAAAAATAACCTTTCAGCTAGGCATATGATGACTCAAAGCCAGGTCATAGTGGACAGAAAGGACACGTAGAGGAAGACATTTTTCCTCTAATTGAATGTCACTCTGCCCATCTCTGCCCAATTTAAAGATCTCTGAACTGCAAGAAGAAACACTTAACCACTGACCACAAATATGGATCCTCACTATTGCATCCCAAGCAACTATATCAAGAAAAATGTTATCTGCTGGAAAAACTCTCTTCTCATCTACTTGTGAAGAGACCACTGAGACATAAAATTTTTCAGGTCCTTTATACTTCCTTTTGAGCTATTCCTTTCAAAGGGATGTAGAGAATTAAGTCCTATCCTAAACAAGTTAGTTCTTAAGAGAAGCTCTTGACAAACACTCAGACAAGGATCTTGGTGGCACTTTATGATCTGGGAAAATCTTGAGATCACGCATAAAATACTCAGGGATGTTCCCCAGGGACATACAATTCTGTAGACACAATCCCAGTTCTCACCCAGCTATCCCTTTTAGCCAAAATCTAAGCAGAACAGACTCCAAAGATGAAAATTGGCAGCTAAATTCAGAGCTGTCCATGAGACTGCCCTACTCTCAGCAACAGAGTGAGGGAACAACAGGAAAGAGCCAGTTGCTTCTCAGCTCTCCTCGCCAAATTGCCCTTTCCTTGGAGACAAAGTATGTTGCATGCAATCATGGGGAGGAAGACACACCAACAACCATGTCAATCCTGCAATCAAATGACAAGGCAATCATACTGGGCCAAATCTACCTGCAAAATAACTCTTGTGACTTCAGCAGACTTTTTTCTTCCTAAACACTGGCAAGTAGCTGTAGGCTAACAAATGGCTAGACAAAAATAAAATAAAATAACATACCTGAAGAGCAACAAATGCCTACAAAAACCAGCAGTCTATAAAAAGCCCAAACCCTGCTTCTCATTCCTTACTCTATCTATGTAAGAATTTCCCTGGTTCCAATTAATTTGTCATTTCTGCAGAGTAAATGTGTTTTGAATTTGAATGTAAGAAGTTTAGAAAACAAACTTCTCTCTCAAGCTGATAATTCTCAACCCTCCTTTATATTTGGTTACATGACAAAATTAAAAATACATACATTAGTAGCAAATCAGTTTGGAAGAACTCCAAAGTATTTATCAGAGAATGAAATTCACCTGGGTGTGTCAACAATGGCAAAAAGTTAATCTCACCAGAAGATAGGTTTTCTGCAAAACCCCATGGCTTCAAGATGAAAACATTATTTTACTACAAGTCCCCCTCTAAACTTTCATTCCACTGAGGCTTATGGCAAATACGTGGCTAAGGAAAAAGGCCTTGCTCTGACCTGCAGCAACAGTGATGACAGTGTTATGATACGACCCGAGTGAAGATACATGACTATACAAGTCTGTCATCTACATGGGGCACTTATTTAGGGCATTCCATTGTTAAGTTCTGATTTATATCAATAGAGGTGAACATGGTGACCAAAGGCAGACAGCACATGGTTTTAAATATAAATGAAACTATGGAATTCTATTGTGTGAAAGCACAGAAGCGGGGACAGCATCGGAAGGGTGGGTAGCTGTGCTGAGCAATCTGCTGATAGAGGTTACTATCTCTTTTTGATAGGGTCTGGCAAAAAAGACAGTAACTTCTACAGGATTTCCCTCCCTTTTTTCAATAGCCTGAGGCCCCAGACTAGCAGGTATGACACAAAATGCAAAATGTTTTCTAGTTATCTCTACTGAGATTGATTTTGCAAGCCTGGCCACTGTTTCCTGCTTTTTCCTGTGCAGCTAAATGGAGAACTCCTTCTAACTTTCTGTGTCTGGAACAGCTGTTTTATGACCTATGTTCAATTAAATTTTTACATATTATTTATTTCATAGAGGAGTATTTTGAAATTTTACTTCTTCAGTGCAATCTAGAAGCACAGTCTAATCAGATTAAATGAGTAATAAAGACCCATCATAGGTTTATGGGGGAGTTAACCTGGAGGCCACTAACAATTTTACACCTATTTTGAAAGTCACTGTACATTAAATTAGCAAATGGAGCAAACTGAAATGTTTTCTTATATAAAAAAGTGCTTGTCAGGAAAAAGGAGGGCTCCAAGGGTTAGATGCACCTACCATTCACTCATTCACAAAGGGGAATGTGTTTCTTACAGCATCACTGCACAGTGGTAAGCTTTGTTTCTGTAGAGATTTTGACATATGGCTGAAGTTAGACCTTAAATTAGAAGATTTCTCTTTGAATTGAGAAATGATCTTTCTGTGCACATGAATAGCGTATTCAGGGTGAATAAAGCTTCTGCTATTGCATAGTTCATCTTATCTCCTGATGTAATTTCCTCCCAGTTGCTTCTGTAATATTAATAATCACCATATAGCCAAAGAGGTCACATACTAGGAATGTATACTTTAAAATTCTTCAACATGGCAGAAGAGTTTGAACAACAACAACAAAAAAATAAATCTATGTTTCTAGCTATCTGGCCAAACAGAATGACTTGCAAGGAGGTGATGTTTAAATCATTTAAAGTGGAGATTTAAAATGTAAGTTCCAATGTTACCAGGTCTAGAAATCTCTTTAAGGGATCTCAGAATAGCTGATCCTTCCTTCAAAAGCCAGAGTTCCAGCCCCTAGGGTCACATGACCACTTGAGATCATGGGCTCTCCTGCAAAAAGTTTACTTCTGTGTCTTGCAGTTGCAGAAACACTAAATGTTTAAACACTATAATATCAGCAGAGAGAACCAAAATGTGTTGCATGACTTAAAAAATAAGTTCTCAAGCTTAGTGCATATTTTTGCCTGGAATAGTGACTTTTAATCCCCTGGAGCTGGCAGTACTGCCTCAGTGCAGCAGAAACAGGTCACAACTGCTGCAGAACTTTGATCTGAGCAAGAAAGGCATTAAATGTGAAGCAAAACAGGGTTGAAGGGCAAGGATAAGCCTGATTAAGTCTTGTACCCTAAGTCAGACCCTTGATCAGTATTCAAACAGCTGTCTTCAGCACCCAATTCCCAAATACAGGCCACCACTTTTTAAAGGAGAAATGCAATAGGAAAAACAGCATTTGGATTATCACAGTTCTAACAGTCCAGGACAGACAAAAGTAACCTGGGCTACCATGTATCACAAATAAAGGCCAAAAGTGGAAAGGGCTGGGTTCCACTGCTTGCTCTTGTAGAGCAGCAAACACAGAAACAGGTAAGCCAGAACAAAATGTAGCCAGAGAGGAGAGATCATCCTGCACAGCTCCAAGAACTCAAGTCAATAATTTACACTACAAGAAAAGCTTATACTTTCACAGGGAAGAGTATCAAATCACAGAGCTAGAAGGCATCTGCAGATGTTATCTACATCATCCTCTATCCCAAGGCAGGATTGATAAAGTTATGTCACCCTTGAAATGTATTTGCCCAAGCTTCTCTTAAGCTACATAATTCTCTCAGCAATCTACTGAATTGCTTCACTATCCTGTCTGTTTAGAGGTTTTTCCAACTTGCCAAACTTCAATAGTCTCTATAGTTAAGGCTGAATATAATATTTCTTGCCCTATTCACCATGGAAAAGAAAAATTTATTATTCTGTCTCACACTGTAGCAACCTTCTCCATATTTGAAGGCTGGTTTGTTTGTACAAGTAAAGCATTTGCCATTTTTCTTTAAGTCAAATAATTTCAAAACAATTTAAAAACAAAAGCAAAAAGGTTGTAAACTCTGTTATGTTAGCTGTATAAGCTGCAACTTGTGAGCAGTAGCTCATAATAGTTTGAGCATAGCTTAAGAGTGAGGTTGCAGAGGGCTGTAGATACACAGAGATAAGCAGCTGGACACAATGTATCTTAGTCTGACCATCCTTACCAGTCGAATCTCAATCTCTAAGAAATCCCTAGAGAGATTTCAGGCACTGACCTCCACAGAAATTATTCTGTTGAAAACTAAGGCCCTGCATCTCCAGTGCAAAAGGACCATGCCCAGGACAACACACAAACATATCTTTTTTTAAAGCCCAGAGAATTTTAAGTTAAGCTTGTGCTTAAGTGCTGGCTGAATCACAGCTTGGTGTTTTACACAAGGAAGTTTGTAATATACATTCATTTCTAATAAGACAACCTAGACAGTATAAGAATTACATCTTGCTCTTAGGATTGTGCTTGGAATGATTTTGTCAGTTCCCAAAGAGAGAATTTCACTGTTTATTACAACAGCTGGGATTAACTATGTACTCTAGTAAAGATACTAGAAATCCTAGCAGGAGGTTAACTATACAATTACATTTCTCATAGATGTTTCAGCATGAAACACAAACCTCAGTTAGTGCTTACTGACATCTCCAGAGCACAAATTCTTAAAAGAAGTTTTCATTGATATATAAAAGGAAAGATAAAAGCTTATTGGAAGACAACAGACAGTCCATGCTTATCTTACTTAATTTGAATGAGGTTCTGGCAAATCTGAAAGTATAAAGGAAACAGTTGTGTAATGCCTAATGACTGCTTAGGTTGGAAAAATTTTTCTTCTGTCGTCTTGGATTGTTATAAGGGGATGGGTCACAGTACAACAATTTAAATAGGAAATTATGCCTATGATCAACTGAAGCTTTTAAAAGCTGTGTGCACATATTGTACAGTACCAGGTTAGCTCTGAACCATGTTGAAAATAGCATAATTTCTATTTGCTAGGAAGTTGTGAGTTTAACTTTACAGCACAAGAGCAATAGGTTGACTTTCTTGCAACTAAGCCAAAGAGAAGAGAGTAAGTATTGTAATGAACCTTGGAAATAAATGCCATTACATCAATTTGATACTGATAAATCCATATCCCATCTCTGTTTTCTGACTAACAATTAACCAACTATTGCAAATTACCAGGAAATTGTCACTGTCATATACTTCCAAAGCTTCCTATTTTCATATATATCTCATATTCTGAAAGACACTAGCATTGGAGCACGCCATGCAGGTAATGAACAAAGTCTGCGTTTCACCAAGTGGCATCTACGTGGAGAAGGCACTGCTCTCTTTACAGTCACTTCATCATCTCACCTGGGCCAAGGCACCTGAGGAGGTTTCTGTTCCGAGCACTGCCCTTTGGTCTCAGTCCCACTGGGGAGATGCACACACTGCTTGCTCCTCAGCATATTTTCCCTGAATGTTGCAATGGATGTATTCTAACAGATGCAACAGAAACAAAGAGGCTCAAAGTAGTCCTGGCCTGAATAGGACTAGCTCTTGCAGTCCTGTCTCAGATCTGTCCCTGCAGGAAACTGTGTTCTATATTAATAGGCTTTGCATTTTTAGAAACAGTATGTTCATTTTTTCCATTACAATATTATGACTTATATTGCATCTGCCAGGCATAAAATTCAGGATAACTTATACCAAGTTTTTTTACAATGCCATGCCAAGAAAAACACCCCAGCACCTTTAGCCTTGAATCTTGCATTTCTTGTTCATTTAACTTCACTTCCATGTCTTCTGAGCCAAAAGCACCTTTAGTGCACCTACAGTTTATTGCTGTTACTGTGACCGAACCAGATCTTAAGCGGCACTAGAACATTACAATAATGAATAGGAGTACTTGGAGCAGTAAAAGTGCCACAGATGAGGATTTGACCCTTTTGACTATTATTTAGGAAGTGTACCTTTCACAGCTGCAACTGATTGAAGTGTGTTCCATTGCCAACAGCTTTCTAGATGTGTTATAGAACTAAAAGCTCAAGACTCCCTAAGAGATGATATTAAAATCACGGTCCCTAAAAAACAAGGCAACAATGGCAATGCACAGGCTTAGCATCGATCTCATCATCTGTTTACACTGGATGTCTATCAAGTCACTGGTCATTATTCCACTGCTTTTGTAATTATTAATCCCAAGAACCCAAATTCTTTTTTACAGGGATGACTATATTTCAATACTTTCACTCCTGTTGTGCAGCACCTTACTCCTTGAGAAGCCTGGACAAAACAAAACTGTTGGCAATCTGATTTCATTTTAAACCAAATCTGGGAAGATTGATTCCGAATGCAACTGTAGTAAAAATCTTTCACATGTAACACTACACTCCCTGCAGCATTTCTAACAGATCTGAATGACCTATTTGACAGCCAGACCTTCAGGAAAGCATGATCAGCTGTCACTGCAGCAGACTCCAGTCAGCTGCATGGATTTACAACAGCAAGAGGCTATGCTTTGAATGTAACTTCCAGTACCTGTCCCAGTTAACTGGGTTTTTTTCCTTTTAAGCTCTACACAAGTTAGCAGTTACACTTTCTAGACCCTAGATCAGTAGGCTGCAGTTCCATTGGGTTAGGATTCTGTGCAAAACTACAGCAAAGCACATGTTGCAACTGGGTTGCACCCCTGAGGGTTTGCCAGATCTGGGAGTCCCCCAGCGGATTCTGAACACCTCCTTCTCTTTGCCAGGAGTCGAGTGGTGATACTGCCCTTCCTGCTGGGAAGAACACAGCAGCTCAGGAGGAAAGAGGGGAGGAACTGCTGAGAACTGGAATCTTTGAGGGAGGTTAATACAGTGTAAGGAGTTAAATCCAACTAACTTTTTACAGATGACAATTAATTCCAACAGAAACAGAATTGTAGGCCAGAACAGCTCACACTTTAGGACGGAATAGTGATAACCAAGTCTGTGTCTTCATTTCAACGATTTCTGGACATCTTTTTGTTGCCCCAGGGCTTTGTCATAGATACCAAAGGTTTAAGGCTGCCCTGTGGTTAATGCATCCCTTACTAATTCAGCATATTCTCCATCTGGATATTGCTCCTGTGGCAGATGAAATCCATCCCTTTCTTTTGTTGTTTGTCCTCAGACAACAAAGAAATTTCACAAAGGGTCAAAATGTATGATCTCTGTTGCCAGCTAACAATTCCTTATTGCCATTACTCATTTACACTGTTTGTGTTTTCATATTGCCATAGTAACAACACAGACAGGCTAAAAAGAGCTTGTATGAAATAAATCAGTGGAGTCTGCAGACCTGAAAGCTGCTGAATTAAACAACAATTCATACCACAGGGAGAAGGTGAGGGACAAAACCTGCCACACATTAATAGTGGGCATTTTTTTATCACTCATGTCAGTAATTGGCAAACAGAGACTACAGAAAACTGGGTAGTACAAAATTTGATAGGGAATGTAATAAGGAGGAGGACTTTAATGAGATGGTTAAGATTATTCATCATTGTCATAACATACTAATTAAGTGTTGATACAAGATAAAACATCAGAAATCTGGCCTCTACCCCAATGACTCTGCAGTCTATGGCATACAACACTTAATTCTTCCTTATGCTAGTATCCTTTTTTAATATGAACAGTCTCACCCACAAGATGTGACTTGTGCAATCAAAACTTCACATGATAGACAACACATATTCAGAAAAAAATTATTATTAATGATGACCTGCAAGATGCTTTAGGGAGAACATGGAGGTGAGTTGTTGTATAAAAGTCATCCAGATAAGTTTTGAGTTCTTAACCTGCTCTCCCTGATTTTCCCCTCTTCCCAAAATAGCAAGCTCTATTACAATTCTCAGAATACATTTACTGTTGGTCTTCGTATTCTTAGTACGTCAGAATCCTGATACACTAACAAAGATGCCCAAAAAGACAACTTAAAGAGTGTGGATCATTAAAGCACATGTGTTTTGTGCCATTTGAGGTGCCCTGGTACCTCTCCTATGGCCTACATAGCGTTATGTACACTACATAGCAGCCCAGGAGCACCACCTGAGACACTGCAGGGCGTCACAGTTGGTATGTACCAGGCAGCTATGTTTATGCAATGGAGTAAGTCCCCAAGTGCCTCAACAGTTAAGCAGCATCTAACAAAGAGGTTTAAAGGATCACAGTCTTAGATAAGGAGACCTAAATCAAGTTTCACTTTGCTGGAATTGGCTCCTTCTAACAATTTTTACTACTGTAATTGCAATAGCAAAGTTTCAAGTGCCTTTTCAGCTTTGCTCGCCCATCAGCTCCAGTATTCATGTTTGTGTGTACTGCTGATATATCCAAGAGCCTTTTTTATGGACTAGGATGCTGTTGCGCTATCAACAAAACAGAATGGATGAGCAACATCAAAAAGATCAAGCATATGGCATGGAGCAAACAATGCAAATGGATGGATGGGCGTAACACAAGGAAACAGCACTGCCATAGTGGAAGGCAGTGCTTCCAAAAGACCAGACACATAGCTACAGTTAACTGGGTCTAACTGCATAGCTGTTTCTGACACTACATCCATCAGCAATATTGGCAAGCTTTTCAGAATAGTAAATAAGCCCAAAGAATATTCAGTGACAGAGGGACCTGGATTCCTAATGTGAAATGTGTCCTTCATTCTGCACTTTTCCTGCTTCCACAGTGTAAGCCTGCATACAAACAAATTAGCAAAATGCATGGCTGTTCTCTATAAAAATGCTGGATCAGAAAAAGAGCAATCAGAGAAGAACTACTGAAGCTGAAGGAAAACCCTGGCACAAGAAGTAGGTATCAATTCACCATAAGTAAGTTTAGGCTCGAAATAAGAAGGATTAGAAACTCTCAGAAGAGGAAGGATCTGGAACAGCCTTCTAATAAGAATAGGGAAAGGCTGAAAAGTAATTAGCTTTGATACAGTACAGGATGCAGTTATGAAAGACATTCAAAGCTGTGGCTGCCCATAATAGCAGAGGACTGACCTCCCTGACCCAGGTCATCCCTCCTACTCCAGCAACTGCTTATGTCCCCAGAATACAGAAAGGCCAAAACTGTGTTTGTTTAAAGCCCCTCTGCCTACATGCTTGGTTTGTGTTTAATCCATTGCTACAGTAGCCAGTGGAATAGTAAAGAAGTGGTATGGAAAGAAATTGTTAGTTCAAGAAAATGCATGAGACAAAAATAGAGTAAGTCAGGATATCAAAATCCCAAATATGTAACATCTGAAATTCAACTTTTTAAATCTCCCATTCTCAAATCCAAGGCAGAAAAATGCAAAAGTGATTGGGGAATCAAATCTTCTGGGTTTATGTTTGGCATTAAACAGGTCATAAAAATTACTGACTTTGGCTCTTTATGCCTTTAATACATTAAAAATAATTACAACCATGCTCTGATTGGAATGGAATCTCAGAAGTCATCATGTGAATTTAGGGCTTTGAAGAAAAGCAGCAGCTCAGCAGCACAGAGTTCATCCCAGAGAAGAGGAGGGGGCAGCCTGCACAGCTGTGTGACTGCCAGGGCATTATGCAGCACAGCCCTGTGTAGTCCTCTGGCCAGCACTAAAGTCCTTCATTACTACCATTACCTTCACAGTTAGTTAATCCTGGAAACTACAAGAGAGTTGTTTAAATTTTAAAGAATAAGAAAGGAAAGAAGGTGTGATTGCTTTTTAAGCCAGTTTACACGAAGTACATAAAACCAAACCAAAACAAAAAAGCTGAATTCCCTTCAAATAACTGCATTATAACATGCAGTACCTTTTGTTCTCCACTCATTCCTGTTCCACACAGTGTTTCCAAATGTACTGAATGGGACTGAGTCAAGCATTGAGACAAGACTTCAGAAATTAACTCCAGTTCCGGGTGCCTCTCTTTTTGAGAGCCTCAGGTGACATTACAGCTGATACTCAAAACAGCTGCAAATTCACTGTTTATTTTCTTAGCTCGCCAGGCAGCCTCATTCTCAATTTTGCCGCTCCTCACACCTGGCGCTACACACAGAGTGAGAGTCTGTCAGATCTGTTCTGGCAAAGCAAAGCAAAACGGACTCCAGAGACCCCCTGAGTTTCCTTTCTACGTACTGATACAGAAAAGGCTGCCTTGCTTTGCATCTGCTCAACCCAGCTACCTCTCCTTAACACTGCAATGACTATAGGCAAAATTTATCTTAATGAAAGAGTCCACAGAAACCAAAGAATTTTGCACTAACCTTCAGTACAAGAAGCTTCATTTTTTTCTGTTTATAATTTCTGTAAAGCCCAGCTGGAAGTTACCTTTAGAATTCATGTAAACTAACCCAAATGACATTTCAAAGCTAAAACCAGACACACAAGTGCAGCCAGCATGCTCAGTGAGAATGGCATAATTCAGCACTTAGATAAACCTTAAAATATGTCTAGGTCAAAACCAAAAATCATTAATGTTTAAGTCCTTTAAAATCACCTCATCTACCCTGGAGTTAATGCCACATGAAAATCTTGCCTTATTCCCTCTTTTAAAGTGCCTAACTGCAGTTTTAGAAGCATTTCCATCAGCACACAGTTTTGAAAATTGTAATAATTACTTTCAACTGAGATTGTATACAGTAATCTTCTTGTTACCTCTTTGTTATAGGGTCCCACTGTGAACATATCAGCTGCATAAGATATTGTAGCTCTCCTTCCTATTTCAGGCATTTGCAATTTTAGCAGCTTTTGAAAGAGATCTTGGGCTAGGTTTTGGCAGTAAAGCAGGATAGAAACTGACTTTCAATGACTCTCAGTGTGAAAACAATTTCAACTTTTTGTCAACAAAAGTTGAGTGAGGGATGTTGCCATTTAAGGACTTCAAAACACATAGTTACAAAACCTCTGTTCCCTTTTAGGGTTCTTTTGTTCTTTTCTGATAGCTGTTTGGATGGTTCAGTATCTGGACCATAAAGCAGGTAAGATATAATCTGTTTGGCAAGAATACCTATCAATGCTATTCATTTTTTCAAAGTAAATCAATAAGATCTTATTACACTTAGCAAACAGTGTCACCCCATCAAAGGCTCATTTACTCATAGAACACAACTACCTACATCTCATTTTGCTATGGAACAAAGATGTCACTATTGCTAAGTGTTATTAATGTTCTTCTTCACTTGTCATGCAAGATTAAAGGGGGATTCCCATGGCATTGAGTCACTTAGACTGTGGCCAATTAAGAGAGGAATCTTTCTGTTTCTCACCTTTAGTTTCTGGCTGCAGGTACTTCAAGGATGAAGCCTCTGGGAGGCCCAGAAGCAGCATCTACTGGAGGCCCCATCTCCATGGGGCATGGCGTCTGCAGGAGTGTCTCTGTGGGCCACAGATGTGTAACCTCAACATCCCCCAGTTACTTGCATTGATTCATTCTTTTGTTCTTCTCTGAAAAATGATTGCCTACCAAGTCCTGTAATCAGATCACAGCTTACACTGGCAGGAAAGCAAAGCAGCACATGCATAGGTAGTGCTGATCTTTCTGTCTGCCTGAAGCTTTGAGTAACCCAGCCTCTCCAGGGACTTCAGTTATGAGTCTGCCCAGTAAGCTTTGGTCTCTCCTGTCCTATTTCACAAGGGACTCTCCCCAGCCTAAAGCAGCATACCATCCAAACAGCAAGTCCCTTGAGGAGAAAAAAGAGGTTTTTAAGTGTAAGACTGAAAATTAATTTAGAGAAGAATATAAAAATTCCTTTTCTTGCATCATAAGGAACAAATGACATTTGATACGATGCAAGGAAATCTTCAAGAGGTTCAAAGCTCTTCGTCCTTGGCCATGAACACACATCCAATTAATGGGCTCTGGCAAAATACAACTTGAACACCATGATGCAGGTTTACAAAGACTATGTTGTTGTTTGGCAAAGCTTTTAACTGACTGACAAATTATTTTTAATGAGTAGGAAGTAATGGGGAGTTTGCAACTGAATTTTACTTTGAAACATTTTTCTTCACACATTAGTATGTTTAACTGGCACACAGCACTCAGTGTAAAGGTATGCACACAGCAAAGTACACCTTTCCCACTAGCAACTGCTGTCATCCCAGATGATAAATGATGATAAATTTCCAGAAAAAAAGGGCACAAGCAAGACAAGAATAAGACAGTCATTAGACACAAGACAGCTCTGACACTAGGCAGTAAGATCCATTGCCTAGTGAGGCCTGCCAAGAAGGTGAAAGCAATAGGTAATGGATCACAAACTGGTGCAGAGCCGGGGGAAGCTTTAGACTTGTTCCTTTCTAACCCAGTTGTAACTGAAGCACAGTCCATGTTGCTAGAACAGGGAAGAACGGGAGGAGTCTGACACTACTGCAAGGCAAGTCAGGAGCTCAGACATCCAGCGACCTTGGAACTACTTGCAAAATCCTTTAGTGCTGCAAACCCTGTTTACCATTCTGAGAAGTGTGGGCTTTGAACTCATTCACCCCTTGTCTAGCCTTCCCCTGCAATTTGTGCCAGGACTGGTTTGCCATTCTAGGTGTGTCCCCATGTCCACCATGTGAAATGGTACATCTGCAAGCACAGATTTCTCCTTTCCCCTCCCCCGCCTGTGCTTTTTCAAGTCAGCTTTGAATTGTCATACTGGGAAACAGTAAATACACAAACCCAAACTTTCCCTTGAAGGAGATGACTTTTTCTGTTTCTAAGGAGACCCAAGAGTTTTAAACAGAAGAAACGGATGCTATGAAGGATCAGCCCTTTCAGAAGCAGGTAGGAGCAGATAGACCTGGAGGGTCTCTGCTCCCAAAGACCTTGCCCTTCGCAGGCCAGGTGAAGGTTAGGCTCCACTGTAGAACAGAGAAATGTCATGCACTGTTCCTCTGGGGAAGGACAGTACATGGAGAGATAAGGAGGAGATGCTTTGGGAAAGCTTGATCAGCAGGGTCAGGGCACTGAAGGAAGCAAACACTTCTCCCACTCACTGTGTCATAATTTTGTATCCTCTTTCCCTGACTGTCTACCTTTTCTCTCCTCACTGCCTCACATTTCAGTTTTTCCTCGTTTCATTCTTGCCTTCCTCACTCTCAGTCTTACCTCCTCCTGCACTTCCAGCCCTATTCATATTCACACCCTTCTCAAACCTCCACTCGTCCTCTTGTTTCCATTAAGCATAGCTGGATGGAGGCCCCAGTCAGACCAGTAATGCCTTCAGGAGCTAGTGGCAGAGGGCTGCAAGCCTGGTACCACCAACTCACAGCTTGGTGCCATCCAAGTCCCCATGACAAAGGAGACAGCACAGCACCTGCCTGTCCCTGCCATGCAGTGTGGTCAGCTGTGCCACAGGGAAGCTGCTGCTCTCCCATAAACCTGTTGCATTTCACTGGTTTGACATTTTGCATGCCTTTCTTTCTCAGCTCCACCACTACAGCCAGAGATTGCCTTCAGCCACTCCTCCTCTCCTTTCCCGGGATCGTTTAGTACTCCAAAGAGAGCCCAGGCAGCAGGATTTATCATTGTCAAGTGGTTATTTCCCTCCCTTTTCCTGACCCATGGCTGGTGACACTGGTGGATATGTCAGAGACCTGCCATCCCCTCCACAACAGCTGCTCATAATCCCTGTCCCAGACGGCACATAAAGGCTTCATCTTGGGCAGCAGTTCCTGTGCTGATTTAGCTGCATCCACAGACTAATGTAAAACTTACCATCTCTGTGTCAATAGCCCCAATGGACTGTGATTCCCTCAGCCTATAGAAGACCACAATATTTGTGCCCTCTTTAAGCTCAAAACTGAAATCTTTCTAAGTCCAAGGTTTGTTTTGTAGCAAAGACTATTTTTTAATTTATTCTCAGACAACACTAAAAACATTTGACTCTGAAGAAGTCTCTGGGAAACGTGACCTTTGGATACAGCAGAACACAGACTTTTCCAGTTTCCTCCATATGCACAAGGCATCTGACCCACTGAACAGCAAAGAAAGCCACCAGGATGATAGGAATCTTTACTTTGGCAGAAAATGGCATGTAGCACAAACAACATGCAGTCTGAAATGGGAGTTGACCTGCTGGGGTTTATGCGTGTCTGTCTGCTATCTTGATTGTGATTTAGCTACCTTTGCTTCATTTTTATGGCTTTATTTATTAAAAAAATCTATAAAACAATGAATCACCAAATAGCTAAGGGACCTGAAGAAAACTGCACACCATGCCTTATTTACACCACATATTCAGACTCCAGCTGTCTGCTTCATGCGATTTAGTGTTAAACCATCAAGATTCTGAAAACTTCTGCTCTGATATTCAATTTGTCCAACAGCACCTGTTTTGCTGACCTCTGGAGCTCCCTGCAAGGCCTGTTTTCCCAGACTCTCAGAGGGGTGGACTGGGATGGCTTGAAGGAGGAGTGTCACATTTACTGTGGGCTGCGAAAGGATGAGGACTCTCCTTAGTGCTGACCTATGTCAATTTTAAACTTGTAATAAGCGCATTTTTAGAAGCAGAATTGTCTGCGTGCGTTTGTCTGGAGCTGCCTTGTGTTGTCTGGATGGAGGAGGCACAAAAGGATTGTGAGGTCACATAAACCTGGATTATGACAGTGAATCAATGGGGCATTAGGAATAAGCTAATTAGAAAGGAAGAATCTGCATGTAAACACATCTTGCTCATTGGTGATTATGGGAAAGAAAGGATTGAGAACACACACAGCAGCTAAACATGATTTTAACACAACAGTAAAAAGACAGAAAACCTTTTCCTTCAAGGACAAGAAAGCATAAAAGTGGCAGATACGATTGACAGAACAGCCCTGTCTCCCTGTGCTGCAGACATCCCTCACATTAACAGCATGGTTGGGCTTATCTGAAATTCAAGAGAGATGACAGACCTCAGTCACCTCAGACCCCAAGAACAGCCACTGTTGTGGCAAAAGCCTTCAGAAATCTGCATGATTTCAGATGCAATTCCCATGAGAGGACACTGCCCCACTGAGCAGGTGTGACCTCACATTCATAAGGTATAACTCCTGGGGAGAGCTGGGGACCCATTACAAGCCCCAGAAACCCACTGTAATTGTGAATTCCTGAGTGAACCACACTAACACATTAAGGACAAAGAGGAAAAGGAGTATATCTCTGCACAAATATTCCAGCCAGGGAGCTCCACCCAGACGTCCCTGCAAGTCTTCTGACATCCATGTTGTTCATACACTGGCATTAGCTTTTTCCACAAGGCTACCAAGTTCTCCCCTCAGGCGGACATCTTTGAGGTGGTGTACAATAAGCCGTGTAAAATTGTCCTTTTTTTCATTTTTTAATTAGGAAGGACAAAAGATCCTTAAAGCACAGTATTACACCTTAACAAAAATTGTTCCATGCTACAAAAAGCTTCTTAGAGTGGAGAAGAGCAGTAATAGAATGTTCCTGCACATAGCAAAACCTGAAGCACAGGTGAAAACCAACAGAGCTAGTAGGCAATATAATCAAGCCACGGTAAAATTTAGCTCTGGTGAAAGCAGTAAAAACTTTTAACTGGACATCTAAGTAGCTGAAGTTACCTCCCTAAGCTAGTCAAAGCAGACAGTCACAGAGCTCATATTTCAGTAACAAGAACTGTTCCAAGAAAAGATAGAGGCTCCTGCCTTAATACCATTCACAACCCACTTACACAGTACCTCTTAATGGTTTACAGCTTCAGCCGAGACCCAGGAGTATACTCACTCCAGGGGCCATCTGTTATCCTCTGCACAACAACCAGTATTATTAACTCATTGTCACTGTGAAATCATTTACTTCATAATACATTGAGTTGCCTGTTCTTCCTGCAGAAGAAAGCTGTTCCATAAACCTAAGGATGTATTTCTAAATCTCTCTATTCAGCACTTGCTTCCCTTCCCATTCCAGATTTTTCATTTTTAAAATCTCCTCTTGTGGTACAAGACTTCTATGAAGACATAGGCCATTCAATAGTTTGCTTGTGATCTTGAATAGCCCTGATTAATAAAAAAATCAAATTAGTGTTTCCCAGACTACTTCTCAAAGTGAAGGAGGAAAAGGGAAACGTTCTCATGCTATTCTAGTGACTGGGTAGAACTGCTTTCATTTTAATGGTGGAAACTTACTTCCCCTCCCCAGAAGGTTATTTACTCATGTGTTTTACAGACTGGGGCCCTCGATCCTGCAAGCACTTGTGCACCACATAGTATGCTGTATCCCAATAGGACTCATTCAGAGATGCAAGTCTGCAGAAATCAGGGCCACAGCTATATTTCTGAATGCACTGGAGCATGAAGACGGCACAACCAAAAAGACACATTGTCAACAAAACCTCAAGGTAGAGCAACTCCCTGGCTGTTGACTGAACTGTGTATAAATGATGCAATCATGACATTTCCAATAATTTACAGCAGCACTTATTACTGAGAGGACAGAGTGGCACAACCAGACTTCACGTAAGCCATGTTTCCCAGTGCCCCTTTAAAAAAAAAATAACCAAAACAAAACAAAATAAACAACTCCAGACAAAATAATAATCTGACCTGACTCTGCAGTATTTGACTTGGTTTCCAAACCATTTTGTGTTTTTAGAAAATCCTGTGGGTTCTGTACTCTCTGTGGTATTTCCAGTGGACACAGCTCTTCCTGTGGTATTAGACCTGGCACTGCCACAAGAACTTTGCCCCGATTGTCTCAATGAAAACATCACAAAAAGGAAGACTTTCCACAACTGGCTGAAAGCATCTAAAATATACAGATGTACAGGGACACAATTACATATATAATCTAGAAAGGGAAAAGAGGAGGAGAAAAATGGAAAACAGATGAAAATGCAATGGATGATTTTACCAAAAAAAAAAAGAAAAAAAAAAAAAAAAAAAAGACAGCAAGGAGTTGGGGAAGAATTGTTGGTTGGTTGGTTTTTTGAGAGATTCCAGTCAGGCTCAAATGCTCATTTTTAGCTGGTGGATTCGAGCCAGAGTCTTTCCTTGGCTCTGACTCAACTCTACTCGATAGCTTTGATTCACTGAGATCTCAAGCCTAGCTGGGGGAAGGGAGACATGTCTGTGTTGCTCCTACAAGTGGTAGGCAGGAATTGGAGGCACCGGCTCACCCAGCTCCAACCCTCTCTCTCCATCGGTCAAGTACAAAACAGTGCTTGGCAGCACGAGGTCCCCAGCACAGCCCCCACCCTTCCCCAGCTCCACGGATGAGCAGGTCTTTTCTTTGCCACACGTGTTCAAGTAATCAGCTATGGCTCTCCCCACTGAGACTCCCAGCACAAAACCAGCAGGGCAGTGGTGGGTAACCTGCCTTCTAGGAACTCCCGAGCCCACTGCCTTATTACATATTACTCTTAAAGAGCCAGGAGATGACACTGACTTTGCAGCACAGTTGGATGTAAACTGATCATTTAAACTCTGCAGCTTTCATTCAGCCATTTAGTTATCAGTGTCACACAGAATCACACAGAATCATCACGGTTGGAAAGGACCCTCAAGATCATCTAGTCCAGCCAATAGCCCTACACTACTCTTACCCCTAAATCATCCCCTGAAGAAACACATCAACTCCCTCTGTGAGCTCAAACCCCACCCCCCCCAAAAAAAAAAAGAAAATCAAATAAAGCCATTATAGAGAAATAAAATTGTAAAGGGAAGCAGGTCAGGCTTAAACAGACATGTAGCCTTTGGGGCACGTGGCAGGGAGGCGAGGAGAGACGCAGTTAATTGCAAATTGCCAACACTGCCATATTAGTCATGCAACATAAATGCTGTCAAGTAGTGAGCTTTATGGGAACAGCACTGATTTCTCTAAAAATAACAGAAAGTGTCATTGTGGCTAAAGGCTTTAAATTAAGCATTGTCAGGGCTGATTTGAAATGTGCCAAGATCTGGCAGCTGTACCTAGGAGAAGAAACAGGCTATGTTTAAGAAGACTAGGCTAGTTCTGCAAGTATGGCTGATGACTGCTTGGGATACCCTGGAGTAAAGACAGCAGAAGGCAAAGAGATACAGCTCAGTGGTCAAAGCGCACGTACAGTCTCACATTGGTTCTGCTTGCAGAAGCCCTGGAGAGCTCTTCCTCCAGGTCCAAGTAACCAAAATGTAACACTGCTTGGCTAAGTATTTTCCCCATTTTGGTGCAGGCAGAATCCACAGTCTTTAACCACATGGATACTTTTCTCTGCAACAATACTTCCATCAAAGAAACCTCTTTTCTTCCCCCATGCTTCACTGCTGCATAAAAAGGGTAAAGGTACAAGCTGTGGGCATTAGGCATGCTTTGTTTCCTTCAACAAAAATAATTCAGAGATTTTTTTCAGATTCATTTTTGACTGCAAAAATGGTTGAGCTAGCTCCATTTTATGGTACTCTGCAGTAATTAGCACTGTGACTCCAAAATGCTCACTCAAAAAATCTTGGAAGAAGATGGGAGTCAGATATTCTGCTTTCTGATATTTATCCTCATCCAACATGAATCTACTCTTAACACAGACCCACGTGGTAACGGCAAACAAATATAGACCTTTTCACCCCAAGCAAGGGAATTCATCAGAGTTAAGTATTATCCCTGAAGCTACAGTAAACTTTTCATATTGCTGGTGCAGGACCTTTCCCAGACTTCCCAGCCAGGCTCCTTTTCTCTAGTTTTAAGCTAGCAGTACACAGCCATTCCACTCCAGCAGATGAAAAGGTTCCAGAAGTGTCTTTGCAAAACACTAGCCAATAAAAATAGATTCTAACAAGCGAAAAATGCAACATTGAGATTACAGACTTGCAAAATGTTGAGACCATCACTCCAGAGGGGTAGCTAGGCAACAACTGCTTTGTTTTGTTTTGAAGTCTATACGAGGAATAAAAATACCACCAACCATAGAGTCAGCTCAGAAAAAATATTTCCTCCTCTGAAGAAGAGCTGAGGCAGTGTCAGTTAGCTTCCTTGCATACACTGCATGAAAAAGTGTCGCTTTTGTTTCAAACTTACCATCTCAAAGCTGCTTTTGACAACCTTGCAACTGACTGTTTAATATCTCAGATAATGACAGGACGGATTTACTGAGGGTTTTATTGATGGTTTTGTTTGAAAGAATGTATTTAAGGTAGGTGTGCTATTCCTGAATAGCCAGATAGTAAGTCTGAAAGCCTAGCATTCATTTGCTAACAGAAACAAAACCTCCCTTGGAAGTTTCCTCTAAGCAGAGGCATACTGAATTCTCACGAGTCCAAACAGAACTAATTTCTACTATTTAAACCAAATAGCAACAACTTAAAAGGAAGATGAACCCCAAGAGCTGAAGGTCCTTTATAGTTCACAAGAAGAAATGACCAAGCAGTCTGCAAACGTTGCTACTGCTGTGCTAGCCCTGTGGGACTCCTCTGCTGTGCACCTACAGGGCAAGTCAGAGGAGCCAGAATCTATGGTAATGAGCAAGCTACCACCTGGAACACCACATTACCAGCCAGGAACCACAGCACATCTGTTGCTATGCAGCAGCATGAGCAAGTTCTCTTAGAGAAGGGAAAAAAAACCCAAAAAACAACTAACCAAACAACATAGCAAAAGATAACACACAGACGAAAGTAGGTTTAGTCCACTAAACTGAAATTCCTGGATCTACAGTGATGTAAAGTTACATGACCAACACAGTTGATTATGAGGTAGCTTCATAATCAAAGAATTACTAGTCTGAAATTTGCTCACTGAACCAATATAAGGACAATCTTTACAGGTCTTTAAGCACATAAAGATGAGAGATGATTCAGAATTTCCCAAAGCATCCAAGTAAATTTTTCCTGCATAAGATGAGGATCACTGAAAATCGTAGTTGGTGCCCACACGCATTTTAGGAACCTGTCATAGATCTGTCCTTTAATCCTTCAAAGAGTAATGTTTGCTTTCAGGTATTTACTGAAATCCTTTTTATTACTGGAATCTTTTTAATATCCTGATGTGACATAAAGACATCTGAAAATCTGAATCAGCTTACTTCTGCTTTCTTTGCCTATTACATGGATGTACCTTTATCAACATCAGTGGAAGTAAAGAATCTGTCCCAACACCTATAAATAGTATTCTCTCTCTGTCATACAAGCAGAAAAATATTGACATATTCCATTACCATTTCTAAACACATTTCATCCAAATCATGCAACATTCTAAAGTTACCTAGCTAAGCATTTTCTGAGGAGTTGCAATACACTGTTATTGAAACATGCACTTTTTGCCCCAGATATGCTCTTTATGCTTCCAGCTCTTGATATTCACTGTAGCAGCTGGCACTCTTTCCTCCCTCCAAACACGCACTGAAAGGTTGGAGGTGTGACTCTTCCTCACACAGGCACAGAGGATGTGCAGGGACTACAGAGAGTTGCCCAACTTCCAGTAACTCCTGTAGTGTCCCTGGAGTGACTCCTTGCACATCAGGAGAGGTGGAAGTAGAGAACTCTACAGTGAATGTGCTCTAGGGTCTGGGAGGGAAATGTCTCCGAGGAGGAAAATTCTGAACAACCATCTTCTAAACACACCTCTCTCTACACTCATGTACAGCTTGTGGCTTGGTTAAAGTAGAATAGAAACTTCACCTATTTCTAAGGCCCAGGTCTGTTTCTTACTGAGGTCAGACAGTGATCCCTCCAATTTTGAAGGGAATTGGACTGGATCCTAAGTTATTTATACCACACCTATTTCTAACTACTTCAGCCTGTCTTTTAGGAAGCAGGAGCCATGTTTGAACACCTTAAGAGATCTTGCCATAATTGTTATTTTCCAGTGAAGACAAACTTTCTGCCCCCGTGGCACAACAGACTGTCAAATTGCTGCTGCTGCTGCTGCTAATGTTGGTCAGACTGGAAGCTGTGGCAGAAGACAGTTAAAACGAAATCACAACTTCATTGTGATGAGTCTGAACAAGCAACCATTGGGGCTATGCCCTTCTCGTTCCAACAGATGGAGACAGAGACCTTTGGGTTTAAACACCAGGCCTCAATCTCAAAATTTACAAATTTAGATATTACCATAGTTTATCCATCCACATTCCCAAAAGCTGTAGACTCCGATGTAACTTTGTACCAGAGGAACAACAATAAGGGAAACAGATCAGTTTACAGGATTATATCTAGTTATAAAACGGGCAGGGGGAAATGATCTCTTTTTCCTTTCCTATACTAATTACATCCTTTCACAGTACAAAAAGTAGTGTTAGGATGAGAAGCAATAGGTTTGCTTAGATTGTATTTAATCAGATTAAGTAATAGAACTCCTTTGATTTCTGGGAAACAGTCTGATAGCTGGAGGAAAAAAAATAGGTCAAACATTTTCACTGTTTATTTTACTTTAAAGGTAATGCTCTTTCTGCTTCGTAATTGCTCACTAAGCAACTGAAGCCACTGAGGGCTCTGAAGTGCTCTGTACATGTCACTTCCCCAAAACATGCTTGGTTCCCAAAAATAACCTTGGGAAGTTGTGTCTTTGCATTTCAGCAAACCATGGAAATGTTGCAGTAGGTCACATTGATTGCCTTCTTGTGGACTCCAAGGAGACTGTCTTCCCAGCAATACAGAATTCAGAAGAAACTGTTTGTCTGGGCCATGAAAGGTTACTGAACTCAAGATACCTTTCAAAATATATTTATCTGATGTATTTGTTTACTAAGCCCTCTCTCCTTTTTCTGGGAATATGTAGCAATTGTACTACCACTTGAGCCATGACATCTCCCCATCCTACCTTCATTCTTAAATCAACTGTCTAAGCATTTTCTGAAGAGTTGCAATTCAGTGTTATTCAAACACACACTCTTCTCCCCCCACCATATGCTCTTTATAATTCCAGCTCATGATATTCACTGTAGCAGCTGGCACTCTTTCCTCCCTACAAACACAAGTGTTTCACCTTCAGGAAATGTCCCAGCTCCTCTGGCCAACAGGATAAGAAACTTGAGTTGGTTTCTGTGCTTGGTTTTACTGAAACAACTGACAACACTGCCAAGTTTCTAGGCTGACCATTTGAAATTCAAATGGAGTATTACACATACTATATATTTTTGACCTGTGCAACAAGCTGTACCATACAGAAGCAAACAGAAAAAATAGCTCCCTTTAACACATGTATTACTTAACCTTATGAACATTTGCTGGATTTCATCTGAAAATGGCAGAGTTAATTAAAACAACAAAAAATTAAACCCCCTTGTTTTGACTACGTAAGGACCCTGTTTAGAAACTGCTTGTCTTGAAGAAAAAAGGCAAAACTTACATACTTTCTCAGTTTTACAAACAACTTGCAAAGCTAGACAATAAATTCAGAGACCAAGTATGTCCCGTCTCCCTTCAACAGCTCCAAGCTCTGCACTTGTTAAAACTCTTTGTTACTGCTTCACCATCTTGACTTTCTCAGCTTTTCTTTGTCCAGCTTCCTTACCTTCAGACTCTCCTCCACTCAGCCCTGAAGTGGGCTACTAAAGTCTTCTCTGAATTTCTCCAGTAGTTTCCTGTTATTACTGCAAAGTTGAAGAGCTTCTTCCTCACTTACAGTACTCTGTATCACCATCTACATCTTTGCTGCCCTCTAGCTCCTCCCATACCATTGTCCCCACTATTACCTTCTCAGCTTTCTATCTTTCCCTCACACACAGCAGCTGCAGGTCAGTTTAGGCAAAACCTCCTTTTTTTTTTTCCCTTTTGCTCTTTATTCATTAACCACCAATATTCCAATTCTCCCTTAAAGTATTTCTTTGTAGTTTGATTTTGCCTTTCTCTACATTAACTTCTAACCTCTTCAACTGAAGAATCCTACCTTGCTGTTTGCTTCCTGAGCATAATTTCAAAATTTCTTCACAGGGAAGAGAAGGCTGGAATAAATAACCCAAATGGTGTAGGAGTTTCTTAAGGATAAAGGTATTGAATCTAATAGGGAGTTCAAGTTTCACATTAGAACATTCAAGCACCTCAAAAGGAAAAACAGAAGCTACTCTGTAGCTGCAATCACTAATGTAGTTACACAGTTAAAAGAACAAATTGTGTGTGCAGAAGATTTTATTTAATTGTAAGCAAATCAAACATGCAAAATATTTATTAGTTAACATGACTATGCTGTGGTTTTTTGCTCAGGTGAAAACAGCATGGCTCTAGATGGGTCCATGAGACAGCTCCACCTCCTGAACACATCAGTGTTGCTACCCTTGAATCTGATCATGTTACTGGGAAAAGATACACTCAATAGCTTCAGTGTAGAAGTAGTGTTTTAGTTTCAATTTCTAACACTAAAATGTTGTTTCCTTTGGCAAGTATCACCCAGTTTGATGCTCCTTTTTATGGAGTGACCACTAAAAGCCAAAGCAATGGAAAATGGCCTGAGCAAGATTTATCACTGCCATGAAGAAAGAAACTTAGTCTGGAAGCTCGCTCTACTGTCTCTCTACAATAACTGTCTACTTGGTAAACAGATTATGATTCTATTTGCAAGTCTTACTTCTGAAGGCACAGATGAAAACTGAAGCTGCAGAGGTTAATAAAAGCCCAGCTTTGTGCTTCACTAGGGACAGTTGCAGCTGGTCTAAAACTGCACTTATTCCACCAAAGTTGATGAGGCAATGACAGTTCACCAAGGCTGAGGCTTTGCCTTTCAAGACGTATAGGGGCTTTCTTCTGCACTTATTTCATTCCAGAAGAAATGCTGATTTAGGCAAATCACCCAAAACACAGTCGTCCCATTTTAAAACTGCTGAAGGGACAGATCCAACATGAAAACAATCAAAGCAGAGACTAAAACCATATGACCAATCCCCTGCCAGAACCAGCAAACATTATGCACAGCAACGCTGCAAAACGTGCACAATAAAATAATCACGATGCAGCATGCAAGAACTAGCTGCAGCACATGGATAGGATGTAACGTGTTAACTTCAAAAACTCCTACAAGAATGATTCATAATCTGTTCCATGCAATCGTTTATACACAGAGACTACAGCAATATTAAACTTTCACAAACCCTTTGAAAATATCTGGAAAGCAACTCAGGCAATATCTGAGTAAGGCTACAAAGTATAGAATAAGTAAGTAGAACCAAGCAGCACACATGCACAACAAAGACTCTGAAAACATGTTCACAGACGACTTTCTACAAAGATAACATCACAAAAAAAGATAAAGCACTTTGTATTTTACTCAAGTTAAAGATAAATAGATATCAAATTGTACACGTCAGGAACACCGACATCCAAATTTGCCTGTTTTTTCCTACTCATAAAATACCATGCTGCTTCTGCACAAGAGAGAGAATACACAGAAACAGCATTACACGTCTGGAGGTCAAACACTACATTGAGGCCAGAAAGATGAAAGAGGATCCTCCATCCCTCCACTGTTCACTCAACTGACTGTCCATGGCTTCCAGACAAACTCCATAATGACAGCAAATATAGACATAATCTGTGTCCCTGTCTCCCATACAGACCACCATATTGTGGACACTCTCTAACACAGAAGTCATAGAAACATAGAATTATTTAGGTTGGAAAAGACCTTTAAGATCATTGAGTCCAACCGTAAGCTTAACACTGCCAAGTCCACCACTAAACCATATCCCTAAGTGCCACATCTACATGTCTTTTAAATACCTCCAGGGATGGTGACTCCACTGCTTCCCTGGGCAGCTTGTTCACAGACTCCAAACACATCAGAGGTAGGCTAGGACAGCTCAGACACAAGGTAGTATCAGACTGCTCAGTCCTTAGCCCCACTGCACCTTCAGCTTCCAAACCACCTACTGTCATACAAACGAACCCCTCAGACAGCAGAGGTACAGAATATACCCTCATATCTTTACGTAACACACCCCCCATGCCAACAAGTAGGCAAGCACGAAGTGGAGCCTGTTTGATTTTCACAGGAAGAAAAGTGAGCTTAAAAAAGTAAGAAAAAGAGCAGTCAGGGAGCTGAGGAAACCAGGGTTCAAACGCTTGGTCTACCACAGAGTTTTTGTGTGACCCTAGTTGAGTTGTTTTTTCCCTGCATGCCTGTGCAATAGCTCCATGGGTGGCACAGAAGAGAAATACATTAAAGACTGGGAGGTATTTGGATACAGGAATACCCAAAAGCTCTGGGACTGGCATATTTATACACACAGAAACCACTCAGAGACAATAACTCAGAAAGTGGCAAGTTACAAAATAATGAAAGCATTAATCTTGACAGTAAATGCTAACATAAGCATTGTAAGTATTAGGGGACACAAGAACTGTGATGATTTCCCTTAGCTAATTACATGGGTCCCAGAGCTCAAGGGAAGGTATTTTCTTATAAATGTAACTTTGGGTTTTTGTGATGCATTACAGCTGCCCATAAAACAGATGAGTAGAAACATGCCTGTGTGTTGTGTATGTCTGACCTGTAACAACTGGAAGCAGCTGCAGAATTGCAGTGTAAATCATGGTCATTCCTGCAGACACAGCCAGCTTTATCCAGACTGTCAAGCGCTGCTGTAAAACTACAGTGTGAGTTCAACTTGCTTCTTAATGGAAATACAAGCTGGCTTGTATAACCTCTGCCTAGCAGTTAACAAGAAATCATCATTATTTGGAGAGAATACAACT
The DNA here is from genome assembly GCA_013399015.1 of Galbula dea. Classification (NCBI taxonomy): domain Eukaryota; kingdom Metazoa; phylum Chordata; class Aves; order Piciformes; family Galbulidae; genus Galbula; species Galbula dea. Next base: position 275,579 of record VWZX01008287.1, read on the forward strand.
CTCATCCAAGAGCTCACTAGCTTTTCTTGGGACATTTCAGCTGAAAAAGTAAGACATATGGTTTACAAGTATATACCAAGGGTTTTTCCTTTCCATAGCTTTGCTTTTAAATGACCAAAATATTTGACAATTACTTTTTTAAAGTGAGATTTTGAGTTTAAAAACTGTAACTCGCTATAGCACAAACAAACCATAACTAACTTGGTTAAAAAGTAAATTCTAACTGAAAAGAGGAATGTTTTTATTCTGAAGTGCATTTCCTTTCACTCCTGCTATTAGGCTGATATAGCAGTTCTAAAAGAAAAATAACAACAGAGAAAAATAGTGCATGACTAACTTTTGCACTCTGCAAAACAGTAGATGTTTTTTCTGTTCAAATGTATACTGTGGTGCTAAAGGAAAGGATATTTTCCTTCATATCTTCATCTTTGCTCTTAAGCCAAAGGAACATAATGTTAAATTCTGTGCAAATATAGCACAAGCCACAATCCTTTGTGCGTGTTCTTGAACTGTTTCAAGAAGCCCTAGAGATATCACACATTATCCCATGATTCAAAGCTTTAACCTTGAGGGAAAATACACAAAACAGCTCCAGATTTTTCCCAGCTCAATACAGCATTGTAAATACTGTAACAGCTATTTGATAAACACAATAGAATACCTTTTAAAGTGAATACAACTTATTTGCCATGTTTATAGTAAATGTATCAGTAAAGATCATTTTAAAAATGCAAATCATTATTAACTACTCCAATATTTACTGTTTCTATTCCTCTGTATTGTCTGATTTAATCTGCTTTAAGAGAAATCCAGGCAGGTCTCCATTTCAAGAAATGCAGTATCACTCTTGTTTACTGAAGAGGTGATTGATAATTTCTAAAACTAAATAAACTTGGGTTTCATATATTCTCCTGATATAAAGAATATTTTAAGCAAAATATATGTTTGCCCTAAGTACCTGAAACAATTCTAAAGGCTAATAAAATGGCAAATGGAATGTAGCACGAAGAAAGTGGCATGTACACAAACACTCTCCTTGTGCTCATGCATCTTGTACCAGATGGTATGGATTTACTTTAGTAGCAAACATTCCATAGCACACAGGTTCTTACTAATGTTTACTTTGCATATAGCAATATATCTGACTTAGTAACAAAGTTTCCAGTGTAAAATTACACTGAAATACCTGCAAATAGAGCATCAGGATATTTCTCATCATGGTGTCTCACTCTTTATAAACGAGAGTGTCTTTAAAAATTGAAAAGGTCAAGTATCTCCCCTCTTACTATACTGCCTTCCTATTCAGTCTTATTGGTTAGAAAACAGATTTGATTCTTCAGGAATCTTAAAGAACTTAAATTTGTCAGTTTTCATTGCATCATCAATCACTCAGGCCAGAAGCAGCAAAATAGCAAATTCTTTTTTCCTCCCTTATTCTGCAAATCATCTTTCAAAAGAATTACAGAACTTTTGGTGAAGACATAACCAACAACATGCATTTGAAAAAAACAAAAGCCAAAACAGTGGTAGTCTGACCTCATCGTTGCCATTATATTTCTATTTCTATGGAACTGTGAATTCTACAGGACTACACCATGAAAAGACATCTTTGTGGGACATTTTTAGACATCTGTTATTCCTGTAAATGTTGAAAATCAACCTAAAGTTTCAAGCTCTTTTTTGGCTTCAGATATGGGAGCCAAAATATGGTAGCATGACAATAGCTTTTAAGAAACTCTTACTTCTGCATCATTTTTTCACGACACCAAACAAACATCCACACTCCACATAAAGAGGAGCTGGTGATCTCAAAGAAAAGATAAGGCTTTTCTCCCAGCCCAAAGCTGTCAGAGCCACCATGAAATCACAGACTTTTGAGCCTTAGCAGTACAGAGCACACACTCCAACCATGCTTAGCCATGTCCAGGCAGGGACAGGGGAAAACACATTTGTTTTGTTCCAAGTCTTCACCAGAAAAGACATTCTGCTGTATGAGAAACAGCAGTGGCAAGGAAGGATGGCTGCCTACAATTTTTGTTAGTCCTGCAACATCAGTCTCACATATCAGCACTGTTTTTTCCAGCAAAACAAGGAAACTGCCAATCCATGTGTCAAGCAGGGTGGTGAGTTCTGGGGAGGGACATGTAACTCAGGAGCAAAGATCTGGTATGACAACTTTGGCTCAACAGGACTAGGGAAGAATCGTGCATAAATACATTACATTTCAGATTAGGTCAGACATTGCAGAACCACTACAGTGGAAAGTATTCATTTCCTCCTAGAAGTATTAATAATTTACCAACTTTTTTAAACAGCAGCACTGGAGCCACGCAACTGCATTCTGAGAAATTCTAGGTATTCATACAGTTTGTTTTCCTTTGTGTCTTAGTTCAGTCCTGTGCTTCGGCCTCACTGGACCTTCATAAATCCCCAAAGATAGCTAGATGGAATGAAACCCAAGATTTTATTAAACTTCAAAAGAAAATAAATTATGCTGAAGCTTATGTGAATATTTAGACATTTTTCAAAACACGAGAATAAATACGCAGCTCCAGTGAGGAGATACAGGAAAAAACAATCCCATTGAAGTGCCACATATGCCCAAAAACAACATTCAGAAAGTGATGGGGAAAAAATAAATGGGATAACTTAATGTCAGGGCCTTAAATACTCCCATGCCTGTCCACAGGGACAATACAGAGCTTTCCCGGGAAGTGCTGTCACCTTTTGCACAGATTGAAGTATTTCTGTCTCTCTCCAATGCAAGCTATCTCCTTATGGGTTGTACAGCTAGCAGTCTTCAGTCACAAATGGTAACCAGATGCAATGCTGACTTCTAGGCCTGCAAACAAGAAGCCTCACTACCTCAGCTGCCCTGAGCTGAGTGTGCATGCAGAGAGCTTAGTGACATCTGTCTTTGCTGGGCATGTGTGCAGGCTTCCAGAACCTGGAAAAACTCTGCAGCAGAAGAGACACCTTCCCAGAGCTAAGCACGCAGGTGCACAGGAGATCAAAAGGCAGAACAGGCAAGCATTGTGGGGAAACAGAGAGGCACACAGCAGACCCTGGACAATACTCTTTTCTGTCCTGCTGCAGCCCAGAAATGGGAAGAAAATGAGAGCAGGGGATGAAGCAGAGTTTAAAGTATTTCATAATCCAGGAGTGCTTTTAGAAAAGATGCTGTTGGAAGGATACAGTCATAATCTTAGCAGTTACCTAAACAACTTTCTCACATGAAGTAACTACCAAAAATAGCCAGTGAAGGCTCCTCTTGCACCTCACCAGGCTCCTCCTTCTGTTCAGCCTGAGAGGCATCCTTGTGATGAAAAGCCATGAGATCTGGTATGTGGCTCTACAGTCCTGATGTCTCCTCTCCACTGCTTTACAAGGAATCCTGATCTTACTGAAGAAAATGGCAAAAGTCCCATTAGGCTTTAATAGGGATAGAATTGGGCTCTTAAAGCCTGGTGTGTGAAGGGTCACAGTCCTGCGAACAGCAAAGGGAAATGCATGCTCCTTGGAGCTCCCCTTTGCTGCTAAATCCTGCAGCAAAAGAGCTGGTGTTTGCAAGGCTGGGAATACTGTATTTTGTTTCTCTAGTGCAGACAGTGATCAAAAGTCTCAGCTGTGGAGGAAAGATTCCTCCAAACGAATTCTTTCCTGTTGCGAGATTTTTTTTTTTGACTTAGCAGACATTAGAACTGTCTCATTTGCAAATACATGTACAAGTCTCCAGAGGGAAGCTTGAACTTATCCTTAAATTACTGAAAGTTTATTATTATTTTCTCATGGAAAAAGTCACGGGTGTCTTGTAATTCCTCATGTTCCCATCTTCTAAAGTTGAGTGCATCCTGACCCAGAAAAAAAATTGGGAGTCCACTAAAACAGGAGGTAAAAGACAATTCTGAAGCAATTTACAAGATGTTTTCCTTTCAGACTTTAATGTTATGACTAACACTTGGGTGCTGAAAGTCCCCTGAGAGCAGTAAGAAATCTATTCCTTAACTTGATGAACTTTCTAGAGTAAGAATGGGATGTTTCTGTGTTTTGTAACACAATGCAAAACGTTTTGTGTCAACACAGCTTAACTCACCTGATATCTTGGTATGACTGTCCACTCAGGGATAATGACCCTCACAGCACCTTTGTATTCTGGAATTAAGGTAAGTTTACATTTTTAGATGATGGAAAGCAAAACAGCAGCGATTGGAAGGCTAGTGATGTGCCAAAATAATTAAGCACAACTTTAGTCTGTTCTATAAAGTGTTTGGTGTGTTTTCTTAGGGCCTTATCCAAACCCTGTTGAAATGCATGGGAAACCCTCCAGGCCTAGGCTTTAGCCTTCACACTATGGCATACATTTTTATCACTAACTGTAATTATATTCTTGCAACATATATGGACAAAATGGCTATGGGACACTAATACATAAAATACACCCACAATAATTCTGCTATAGAACTCTTCCAAGTTCGTTTTCCTGACTTCTACATGGTTGTGTCCAATGCCATGGTTAAGGACACAAAAGAAAATTCATGCTTTTTTACTCCTAAAATGGTTTGAGAGAGAAATTAAGAAACAATGACTGACAAGACTACAGTTAATCACAAATTTGGTCATCTCAACCATATTGTGTACATTTGCTCACTTCACCTTAAAACAGTTCACTAGTCCCATCAGATGCAATCGTGTCCTAGAGCTACTGAACTGCTCCATATGAAATATAAGGGCCAAGTTATGAATCACCCTGCAGAGAAGGTGTCTCCTGCCTACATCTTTGTGAGACTGCTGGTAGCAGGTACTGCAAACCAGTTCAAAGACCAGAAAGATCCTTACAGAAAACAGGCAAGGACACCTGAGAATATAAGCTTTATATTTTCAGAATATATTGTTGTACTTCTGTATTCAAAGAAGGCCTTCCTCTTGGGGCAATTCACCAACCAGGGTACAAGCCAGAACTTCACACTATGAAAGATTACTTAATTCTGTGCACTGAGTTCAAGAAAATGCATGATTTAATTGTTTTATAAATGCATGGCAGACTCATGTAAACTGATTTTTTTTTTTTTTTTTTTGGATCTCAGCTGGTACAGCCTGTCGAAGAGCTAAATATTGGGCTGTCACTGACCAGGTTCCCACAGTTCTAGCAACACAAAGGCAAACACTACTATATTTGTTTTGGGTTTGTTGTGGTTAAAGGAGAAGCCTATTTAGAGGCTCAGAATTAGCATTCGATTACGAGTACTATGTAGGTAAAATCTTATCTTAGTGATGTTACATCTTGTGGAAAATATGTAAATATATCAAGTTACATATGCATACAAAAGCATTTCACAATTATACTAGATATTTAGACAGTTGATCCTTCATGCAACGAAAACAAGTAATACAAGCTTTTAAAACTGCATGAAACAAGACTGCCCTTTTTTTTTTTGGCAAATTAGCTGGTAAATCATCTCAACAAGCCTTATCTTGCTTTATCAGCCCACCTGTCTTTGCCCCTTTAATGTCAGACTCAGAAGAGGAAATGAGTACTTAACTGATAGTGCTTCTTCAAAGGAAATATTTGCTTCAGTTACCTTGCTTTTTAATGAGATTGTTTAGTCACAGCTTGGCATCAGTTCATAGCATCCACCACGTTAAAGCTTTCAGGTTTTCAAAGCATAAAGACATATCAAGTAGATCAAGCCAGAAAACGTGAAATTGTTCCTGGTTGGCATAAAATCCAAATGGAGAAGACATTTACCTTCCTTTCCTTGGTCAGGACAGAGACAGAATTAGCAGGAGAAAGCTACTCCCCTTTTTGCATTCCCTGCACCATCTTGTAGGGCCTGTTCAAAGAAGATACTCTGCAATTCGGATTCAGCCAAGGGAGAAAGTGCCCAACCAGCTGCAATTTGCTCCTATTTAATACGAGGGTAGAAGATGCTAAAGTGGCCTCAGCACACTGATGATCCCTGATTTACTACTATGTCACAATAATGAAAATTTAGTAGTACTGTTCCTGTGTGACTGGGTGGCCTCTTCTGTCATACGAGAGGAGAAAAGATGCTATAATGTATTTTCATTGGCTGTTTTCTTATAGGCCCCAGATCAAACATTTCACTTTCAATGGATCTGACTCAGCACACAGTATATGCGTTTTTGACAAGCAAGGTATCTATCACACACAATGACAAAAGCCCTAAGAACACTTACTGACTTAAAATAATTAAGTACTGCTCCCACCACTATCTCAAACCCTCTCACAGTGCACAAGGTAAGCAACTGACCTGCAGCTGAAATGTGAAGTCTTGCATTCAAACTTGGGATTTTTTTTCCTTTTTTTTAAAATAAACTACTTATGAATATTTTAGATCAATACTTGTGTTTGAAATGGATTTCTTCTAAGTTTTGCCCTTCAGTAAACACCAGAATAGTTTTATAAGGCAAATGGCAAAAAAATCACTGGAAGCTTTATAGCATGAGAAAAACATACCCCTGCCTTTACAAAGGACAACGTACATCAGTAGCTGAAAGGGGACCTTCCGTAATAACACACATTTTCACCTTTTTTATTCTTCCCCCATTCTAATCTTTTTTAATCTGAGAGAAGTGAAAATGTTTGGGATAGCACTGAAATTATCATTTAGAACAGCACATAAAAAAAAAGTGAACCCCAGCTCTGCAGAACATCCTGCCTTCCACTGCTGTCCTACAGAAATGGAGACATTCTGGTTTATACAAATTAGCTACCCTGGTTTGCAGCTTGTTTTCTTTGCCCCTTCTGAGTAGCAGAAAACATTCAAGTGCTGGATGGCACCTTTATGTTTTTACTGCTCATCAAAAACAGAAGGAGGTGGAAAGAGGAAAAGAAAAAGCAACATCCAGGAAGTGTGATTTCCCCTCAGCTTCAATAAATGGAGCTGCCATTGTACTTGTTGCTTTCTGGAAGGCCAGCAAACTGGACAAAACCAATCAAAAATTACCAGCTGCAGAAGGAATGAGGAAAGCAAGTCACTGAAATGGGATGCTAGGCACTTTTTTAAGAGCAGCTGGAGGTGCAGTTACACAGCACCCACCGGAAAGCATCCAGCCATGTGCAAAATAAGGCACTTGACAAGAAGAGATTTCTCAAACTCAAAATAGATTTGACCTTAGGATTCTCTTCCGAACATCCAGAACAAATGAAGTCATCATATATAAATTCTTCTGCCTTGTGAATGCCTTTTGAACTCTATACTGGTGCAAGGCTTCCTAAGTGCATGTGGAGCAAACGCTTTGCCTCCCTCATCCTAAAATGTGGCTTAGAAATCTGACCCAAAGACTCTCATCAGAAGACTGAGCCACCATACAACTCTGATGGCTCCTCGCCGTGTAAGTATAGTTGCCCCCTGCAAACACCTGGGCAGTGCCTCATGGCAGAGGCCCCACACTCTGCCCACTGGGTCCCAGCCTGGGAGTCATTATTTTAAGTCATAAACTTCTTTAGAAAGAGGGAAAAGCTGCAACACAATTAGTACTACCAAGGGCTTGTACTGGTGCTGTAAGAGTACTGTGAAGATGCACAATGAAACACCTGTGCTATTGAGGAGAACTGATTGGGATTCTGCCAGTGAAGTGTTGGCCCAAGGCTTTCCATACCAGCGCCTGCTCCCAGGTAGTACGTTTTGTCATGCTTCAACAACATCTAATTCCACAAATTATCAAAGCAAAAGTCTTTTTTTTAAATTATTTTTTAAAATATCTTAATTTTCAGGCCATGACCCAGCTGTCCTTATTCCCAAGTACTGAAACAAAACTAGTGGTAAAAAAAAAAAAATTTAAAAAAAATAAAATCTTTAAACTCCACTGAAAGCTCCCTTCGTATTGTCAAATGGGTCAGGTTTTTTATGTTCCAGGCATTCCATTTTGGAAAGGTTGGAAAAAGTGAGATTAGATTTTACTTTTCAATAAAAATAAACTTACCTAACTTTTGTATATAGCTTCTGTGGCAAACAAAAACACAGCTCAAAGAGCCTCAATTCCTTCAGAGCTATACTTAATAATACTCTTCCTCCAATGATTGAATGAGTTCCTTCATCTGAATGGGCTGTGGATCAACTAATATTTAAGAGGGAACTGCTAAAGGAGCTTTCAAAGACAAAATGAGTGTACAGGAAGAAAAGCAAACAAGACTCCTTTACATACAAAGCTGGAGAAAGAAACTGAGGGCTGTATTGTACCACGTGGGCTTATGGCAGCCATTGCAGACCTGGAGTATTTCTCTGAGAAGCTTCATTTTGTTCACTGCCACAAGTGCTGGAAAGAAACGTATCCTGACTTCCTCCTTCCTCATAGGGAAGACAATATTCCCAGCAACTGCTGTGTTAGAAAGGGTGTATGTATAAATAATAGATAAACTACTTGCATACAAATAACTAAGTAGCCTAAAAGATCAGCTATGTCTAAAAATTCTACATAGTGACCAAACTGCTAAAAGATGACAGAACTGCTAACAAAAACAAGAGGTTTCTCAGTAAAAAATAGTCACAATTTCAGAGGAGTAGAATACAATAATTATGGTAAACAGACATTTGTTTTAAATCTATGGGCACTTCAGGAAATTTAAGTCAATGATCCCAGCCAGTTAAGCCCAGCAAAGAGGTTGAAATGGTAACGCTAAAAATAGCATCAGGCCTAGAAAAAGATGACATAAAAAATAAGAAAGTGTTCTGCAAAGGACCCACATCCCTATTGTATTCAAGTTCATTGAACAGGTCAGTAAATTAATGTATTAAACCCAACAAAACCAACCCTGCATACTGTATTTTAGACTTCCAGATTGACAAGATAAAAAAAAAANAGTGAAGGTACCACCACAGATCAAAAGGTAAAGAACCAAAAAAGAGGATAGAATGCACAATTTTCATTATCTAAACAAGGATGTGTTGCATATCATTTCACACCAGTATTTGTTTCAATTATTCCATTTACCAGTGGCACCATTGACATGGCTCTAATGGAAGGAGTAGTTTGCCTACACTAGCCCAATAAGCAGCTCTCTCCCCTTCTCTGCTCACAAATAACCAGGCTCATGGGAAGGATGGATGCAGTGGCCTACAGGTATGATATACAGTACAGCCATTCCCATATAAGTCAAGACACTTTCTGTAGCCTCTCAAAGCTGCATCAGCACTGAACTCAGAAATCTCCTTCAATTTGTTTAATGGTATGCCATGGAAAAACAGGCAATACTGCAGTCAAAGAGATTCTCATTAAATAAGACATAGCTCGACCTATGAGTGAGTTATGCTTAGCTATATAGCTGTGTCTTAATCAGTGGAAACAGGATTTCAAATTCCATATCTGTTGTACAACCTTTATTTTATTTTAAAGGCTGAATCAAAGAAAGCTTTATTTTTCTGCTTAAAAAGCACAGGAAAAAAACTTTGGGTCTTATAAGTATTTTTATAAGTACATGAAATTGAAAGTAATAATGTGTAGACAATTGTAAAGATCAAAAAAAGTCAAAAGCAAACACAATAAGGTACATAAAACATTTTGCGCTAATTAATAAATCTAGGTTTTGATTTCCAATCATTTTAGTGGTAATTGCAGCACTGTTAACTTCCAAAGCCAGCTCTTACAAACACCTGCTTGTATGTAGCCTCTGAAGGATCTCAGCCTTATATGCTCTAAGGAACTGAAGCAGAACTTCAGTCAAACAGAAGTACTTCATTTTGAGGCTGATGCCAAAGAAATTCCAGCATATATGTCCATAAAAGAAGAGTTAATATCTCCCAAGGCAGCCAACCAATTCAACTGCCACTTGCTTACTTATTATTCATTACTTGTACTGTGATAGAGCCCAAGGACTCCAATCATATGCCAGAGCTCATTCTGCTAGATGCTGTACAAACATGTAAGAAAGAGTCTTTAGCCTGAGGAGTTCACAATCTGATTGTTAGTTAGTAAAATCACTCAGCCAGAGACACCACTGTATAATCTTCCTTGACCATAAACTCACCTTTTATCTCACTATAACAACTAAAATAAGGGACTTTTTGGATTCCAATTTGGAAAAATATAATCAAGAGAAAATTAAAGCCTTTCCAAGTTACCCATAAACACAAATGTATACCTATGAGCACAAAAAAGTATCACCTCCAAAAGCCCTTTCATAGACTACTCCTTGCAAAATCCTAGTCCCTGGTATCCTTGGGTTACTCATTTGTTTTGAAAGGCAAATAAACTAGCATCAATCATCACGATAAAGAGCAGGAGTCAACAGGCTTTACTTAGGCCTCTAGTTCTTGGTGACATTCTCAAAGAATGATATATCAGATGGCTGTATTTCTTCTTAAGATTGTTCACATTCAATCAGCGATTACATTTTTGCAACACTACTGCACTTCTAGTTACACAGACTCATGAGCGCACTAAATTCACTTCAATCCACCCAGCTGTTAGACCAATCCACCACTCTCTAAGCACATTTATTTGAACTTTTTTCAAGAATTTTTCCTCACCAGATAACTCGCTGTTTCAGCTTAAATTTTCATCCTTCATCAAACAGAATTTCTTTCATCTCTGTATTGAAGAGTTTATTCCACTGTTTTTCCAGAGAAGCAGATTTAGAACTAAAAAATAAAAAAGCAGCCACATTTTCTAAAGTTTTAATCTGTTTAGAAACTAATCTCCATAGCTGCCAGTCCACAAAGAGGAAAAAAAGGTCACCTGTGGCAAATATTCAAAAAAAATGTGTGTGTTCTGCAGCATTCAAAGGAGATGGAGCTTGAGGTCTTCCCTCTCAAATATGACACAGAAATGTTCAGATTTTTTCTTTCAGCAACCTGACAGTTCCTGGTTTGTTACTTTTCATAGGTGGTATACTGCACATACAGTACAGCCCAGTTTTCTTCTTCTCTATACACTTCCCTTAGCATTTCTGTTCTTTTCTGGTCTCCATTTTATCCAGTCTCACCTTCCCATTTTCATTTTCCTTTCCCAGTTTTCTTCCCATCTTTCAAAATACTTTGCCTTTGCATCACATTCCTTTTTATAACCACAGGTCTCTCTTCACTGTCTCTGCCTACAGTGTCAAGTTCTCTCCACTTATAGCCATATTTTTACCTGGTCAACCTGGCAGAGGAGCCGTGGAAGATCCAAGCATCTTCCAAACAGAAGAGATGACAGCGTTTTGGTGGCTGATCTGCTGACCCAACAAACTTGAGAGTGTCACTCTCTAGACATGAGATGACTATGCTTGAATCGCTGGCTTCCCATTTCCACAGCTGGGCAGCCTCCCCTTGCACTGGTCAGCCTCCTGCAACCTTTTAAGGTTGTATAGACTGAAAACCCATAAACGTTTTCTGTGGGAGAGAGCCCTAACTAAGGGCTCTATTCACCTGAAATGTGATGCCATGGGCTTCCACCACCCAGCATGTAGGCAGACTGCACTCGATAAAGGTCTGCTCATCATAACTGCAGAAGTTAGCTCTGCTTTTCCAGCCTCTTTTTCCCTCAACATTAGGAAGGTGAAAATCACATGTTAAAGAGAGACTTTTGAAACCTTTATTTTTTAATTTTTTTTTAAGTGCTAGCAACTAAATTCTCTGTGTGAAAATATCTCATCCTTTTTCATAGAATTAGGCTGGGCTAAATTAACATATTCTTCTTTAAAGAGCTGGTATATTACTGACAACAGCTTAAGAACTATTTATTTACATTGATAAACAACAGGTAAAGAAAGGTCTCTGCTACTGAGAAAAAAAACCCCAAAATACAGAACTGCAAATTCCAACATGAGAATACATGCATATCATATTCCAACCAAAATTCTTACACTAATTAGAGATCAATTTTTACAAGGCTTCAAATCCTCTGTGCACCAGGGCCAGGTTACAGAACTACTGGTTTTATCACTTATTCTTTAGACAAAGATTTATCTCCTGCTCAAATCAGAACGAAGAATCTGTTGCACTCCAGTCACCACTACACCCTACAAGGTCACAATCATACTCTCTTTTTTAACAAAGAGACACAAAAGTTCCCACCAACACCCTTTTTCATCACAGCAGAGATGACACTTTGGAGTGGTACTGAGGTAAAGTGATGGTCAGCCTCAGGGGATGGAGCTGAACTTGTACTTGTCCCACTCTGCCTAAGAGTAGGATCGGGCTTATTTTCACTATCCATGCTGCACCATTTACTAACATGAAGAGCATTTCTTCTTAACATCTAAAGTATGTTCACAGATTTCCTTTAATTCCAAAATCTTGAAGGTTAAAAATGCTACTGTTAGGCAAGAGGTGAATTTTTAGTTTCTTCAGAGCATATCTGCACAGTTAAAATGCCATCCTAATCTCCTATCACTCTCTGTTCCACTCTATCTCTCCTGACTTTCAAGGCAAGGAATACACAGCCAATAACTCTCTCCTCCTGACTACGCCTTGGGCTCTGGCAGCTGAGAAGAAAGATGTTTTACATATTTATGATTAAAAGATAACCGATAACCAGGATCCAGATGTTGGTCTCTGCTGGCCAACACACAGTGCAATTATTATTCCATTTATAGAAAGAGATGTCGGCCTGCCTTTTCCAGCCAACCAAAAGGTCTTCCATAAAATGCTCAAATACTCTGAAGAGAGGCATTCAAAACAAGGAACGAAAAGGGAATGAGTCGTATTTGCTCCACAATTATTGTATTATATAAATATAACATGGCCTCAATCCTACAGCATCATCCATTCCCACAAACTCCTAGGCTCACTGTCAGAGTGAGCTTGGATTTCCCTCTGTGGCTCAGCACTGGCTCCTGCATGGGTGCCTACAGACAGCACTGCAGCACCCAAGTAAAAAGCAAAACGTGGGCTAGAAGAGAGGCGAGATCAGCCCCTTCAGACTCACAGCCCAGGGCTGCTTCTAATGAGGTTAATGGGAACAGGCAAAAATTGTTTCAGCCAAACAAATTCTGATAGTGTTAATAAAACTCTTCTCCCTCAGCACTTGATCTGGCAAAACCTTCTGATTTTCTTTAAAGAACTGAACGCTATTCTAATTCCCTGTGCTCCCGGCAAAGAGCAATCCAGCCAAAACATAAGGTTTCTTTTTCTGAGGTTTTTTGGTTAGTGAGACTTTGGGCTGGGGGAAAGGGCTGGAAAAAAACTAAGTATGGCTGAAAGGCAGGAGGTTTTCAAAATGCTGAATGTATAAGAATAATAGTTAGCAGGCTGAGGAACAGTCCACGGCTTCAGCAAACAGACTAAGACAAATTTAACTATTCGACATCTGGCATCTTACTGTAATATTTTAATGACTTATCTTAATAAATTGTCAGTTTGATAAATGCAGTTGCCACTTATACCAGTAAGTGAGACATTTTGGCAAGGAGGTGTCCACAATTCCATAGAGGAAAAACTGTTTAGAAAGGTTAGAAATACTTGGAAAAAGATACAACAATGGCTCCAAATGAAACTTTGTGAACTGTGTAACTTCACACTGAGTGCTCAGACTCTGCATGCCAATACATTGTTAATTATTCTTTTTTTTTTTAGCTGTGGACAGGAAAATGTATAAAACTGTTAATCCATTCTATATGGCCATTTCCTGTGAGTAATTCTTAACAATGGAAAAAAAAGAATTTACTGAAGTTTTAAAAATAACTTTCTGTCTACCAACATTTCAGTTTACTTTTAAAATATGCTTCTGGCAGCCTTAAGAGTCACTACATATGTTATGGTCATTTGTTTACTAATTGCCATTAAAAATAATAAAGATTAAGTTATGAGCTTCCTATTGATATCACATGTTTATAGTTATACTGTCCATGCACTAGTGAAACACAAGTGTGTTTTTTTCCCCAATTCTTCTGCATTTCTCCCTTTTCCTGTGAACAATTTATTTCCTGAAATATACAATGCACAGTAATTTCTGCCTTGATTAAATATTCTAATTTTCTCCTCCCACTGTAAACACTGCTTGTTCCCATACAATGTCAACACCATTTATAGGATAGGAAAATATTTACAGTCAAATAATTAAAACAAATAAAAATAATAAAAGAAGTTTTTGCTCTTCAAAGTATTTCTGTCTTCCACAAAGTCTCAAATCAGATTTGATTCTTAAGGACTGCATAGATCCACCAAACTCCAGATAATTATCAAGTTCCTGGTCCCAAGCTGTTACAGGTTTTAAGAGGAAACATTTCTAGGGTTTTAGCATGGCCCAAATACATACTTTTAACAGTACCACCCTTAGAAACAATGGCACTATTTTGACTGAAGATTTCACACACAACCAAACACAAACACATATTAGCCCTGAGGCAGATCCCAGAGTGACAAATTAGTCAATGTTTAAAGTCTGATGAAATAACAATAAAACAACAACAACAAAAGAGCTTGTTAGTGTATTGTGTCAAGAAACATTTACAGCAAGTGACCCTACAAACTCCGTCGCAAAACATATCCCTACAAAATTACATCTGTTTTGGTTTCAGTTAATTTAATGCTATTTCAGTTGTATCTTGCTGGTTTCAGCTTTGCAAGCTCTATTAGGCTTTCAAACAGGGCAGGAAACTAGGTTGTCTTGGATGAGCCGCACTCAGGAGCACTACTGGGAAAACACTAGCTGCCGACACATCATCACTTCCATTGTGTCCGTGTGCTTCCCACATGCATACTGCATGAGCTAAATTCTCTTAATTCAGAGAAAACCCTAGGCCAAAGCAGTATGTACTAGATAAAGAGATTATATGAGGAAAAGCAAGGATGTGACCCTGCCATTGTTCTAATTTTAAAAGAATAAAAGGAATAAAAAGCATAGAAGGACAAAAATCATTACCCACATCACAGCTCTCTAACAGAGCAGAAGCTTCTGGTACTGCAAAAATACCTCAGAAATTATAGTTTAAGAAATAAAAATCACTCATTTACTCATTTCCTAAAGGCAGTATTTTCTGAACATCTCCTTCTTCCCCTTCTTACTAACACCACATTATATAACTACTTTATTACTGGTTTTATTTAAGACTTGGAAAGCAAAGTTCTAGACAGCAATGCAGGCACTAATAGCTCATTTAATGGCAAACTGTTCCAAGAATAGTAATTTCATTTCAGCTGTTTTGGAAACTCAATGCTTTGCTATTGCCTGCATTTGAAGAATTACAATTTTTTAAATTATTTTTCACTTTCCCAATATTCATATGGGTAAGATTATGTTATATCCCTTAGTTTTAAAACCTGAATGATCTTTTTAAGTCAGAAAATTCATCCACATATCCAAGCAATCAAGACTATTATTTTAATGGTGTATTACTGAATAGCTCTAAAGTCTACACAATAAACAGAATTATTAAAACCATCAGACAGAAAACTTTAATAATTTTTTAAGACACCAGTAAGCAGCACTAGTAAACATTATAGTTTGGTTGTCTACACAACCAAAGTTAGTTAAAGTCTACCACTAACTACTATAAATCTCACAGCTTTGTATATTAAGATGTTACATTGCCATCCTCAAAAATGCTCTGTTAATATTAAAAAGAGGGAAATAAATAGTCTGAGATTTTGTTACAAAGCACCAGCAAATACTACATTACATACCAGCCAGACAGCTGCAGTGCTTATAGAGAGCCAGTCATTTAAACCTCCACTTAAAGTTCTTAAATCTTTGCTGCTGACAAGATGTTCAACTGGCCCCATTTTTGCTAAAACACTGCCTGAGTTTGAGTAGAAATATTTACAATTATACAACATGCAACAAGATTAATGCCAGAAGATTAAGTCCAAAATGGTCTTCTCAGCTTCTGTTTCTGATTTCATTTAAAGCAACATTCCTTTGTCCAAAGGGGGGGGGAGGGGAAAAAAACAAAAAAAAACCCAAAAAACCACACACACTGGGTTTAAGGACATACCTCAAACAGAGAAATGAAAAAACTCAGCTGTCCCAGGGTTCTACCAAAGTGCAGAACATTCAATCAATTGTACTCTCCAAAGGACTTAATCTTTTTTTTTAATCTTTAAATACAATCGTTGCTGCACAGACTGAAATTACCTTTAGCCCTCTATTGCTTATCTGCAGAGATTCCTACTGTTTCTCAGGAGTAGCTTCTCCTTTACTTAAAAATCTAAGTATCAGCTTTGTTAACAATTCTAGCCTCACTTTACCAGTTGCCAACTGCCTCCAGTGTGGCCCAGAGCATCTCCAGCCCACAGTGGGCTCAACCTGTGCACTCAGGCTAACACCTGAAACCCATGCCATGGTGCCTCCAGAGTTTGCTCACAGGAGGCAGGCTCTGAGCATCACCCAGCACACCCAAGGCCACCACCATGCTTTCACACACCAGCACAGAGCTAGCTGTTACACCCATGGGACTCGGGCAGCCATACAGGTGGCAGAAGAGTTGACCCACAGCACACTGAGCTCCATCTCCATATGTTCCCTCCAGGCCACCTCCCTCACCCCAGAGCCCATTCCTCCCTTCCTCCTCCCTCCTATGACCCACTCCTGCTGTGGGTTTTCTGAAGGTTATCTGAATATGAGGATCATCTAGAGACTTTTCCCAAGTAATCAGTATTTTTAAACTGCAAATTGTCTGTGATGCAGCTTACATGCACAAAGATTGACATGCTGCTGTTTAAAATCCCTTTTTCAATAAGACGCATTAGCAAACAAAGGTATATTCATATAAGGAAATTATGATATTTCTTATTTTAGACATAAAAACAGTATTTAAAAAATACTTCCATTGAAACCTTACTAACTCTGGACGATTGCAAAAAAATGGGTTTTAAGCATAGGAGATTTACATCTTTATAAAGCTATTTTGCTATAAAATTATTTTGCTTTATATCTTGGGCCTGACATAAAAAAAATCTACTCTGCTTGGTTATAAAAAATATCAGTTCACCATTTCTTCTTCTGGGTACAATAATTTCAACACAAAATTTCTTTTATGCTAAGAGTCAGGCTTGAATGATTTAAGACAAGAAAAGGGACACATTTTACAGCCTCACATAATACTTTTTCCCATGAGGTAGCTTTGTAAGCCAGTTTCTTGCTAACCAACACACTGACATTTTGCATCTCTTCTTTGTGTACCTAAGAACTTGACCAAACTGAATATGCTTAAAAATTGCTTTTTAAAGTGACATTTTTTCATGGCATGCTCTTAAAAAGAAAGCTTATTATCTAGAACATATGCCATATTTGCAAACTCTTGTGCTCCACTTGCTTTATGGAAAGGAAGAAAGCCCTATTTTCCACAAAAGGCTGTGGTTTTCATGACACTGAAGGGCACATAGCTTGGCTGTACACCCTACCCACTGAGTCACATCAGAAACTGGACTTGGCTGCAGAATGCCATTTTTTTGTTAGATACACATGTGACTGACACCGACCAACACTCTTGGGTAGAGGGCTCATGCTAATCAGCCACATACACAAACAAGAGTATTCATCCCACACAAGTTTATCCAGATTGCATGGTCCAGAAAATAGCTCTTCATGTCCAGAATGTTGATTTTTAGGACTACGTATTCCTTCTTTTTTTCCCAAATGGCTCAAGAGCCATGTTTATGCCTCTGACTAGAAACACCAAGGAAGCTTTCATTTAACAAAACCATCTTCTTTTAATACCTAGACTCCACCACCATTTGTTCAAGGGGAGTTTGCTCTCCAGGGCAGCTAAGACATAAGCTACCTTTTTCCACTTTGCTGCAGATGTCAGTAATTCTGAAAAGGCAAAAAGCAGAAAGTCTATCACATCTCCTATGCCTAAAGATACCAAAGACTGTACAGCAAAATTTCCAAAATTTATCTGTTGTTCATTTCATTAACTTCTCCGATTTTGAAGAATAGTGAAAGCATCAATGTGTCAGCAGAAAGTTAATGCTGCATCAAATGGAGCCAAGGTATTGATTGAGGTCATTTGTAGACTGATACAGATCATCGAAAGTGGCACTTTGCTGTTGTTTTACCCAGAAAATGTTCTCCTAAATCGGCATTGGGTACTCGTGTTTTAATTCAGTAAGAAAAGAATAAAATAAAATTGGTAATCTTAAATAAAAAAAATATATATATAGCCATGCACATTGAAAAGTAAGAATTTTTCAATACAGTAAGTTGTGGGAACCTGCAGAACATCTCTAGAAGTATTTTATAATGACTTAGGATGTAGGTAAGAGCTATCCATCCTTGCAGCTACTGAAAAGTTTTTCAAATAGCATTTGTTTTCCAAGGAAAGGGTATCAGTAAATGGAGTGCCATGAAGGGACAGTTTGCACAGAAGCATGAAACAGTCTGAGCCAAAAAATTTCACTGAACTCTCAGCTTTAGTTAAACTATGCCAGAAATATATGGGAATAAACAAACAGATTAAGAAAAGAAGGCAGAAGAAAGTAATAATCTTCACTGTGAGGAATGGGGCAAATGTAAACTGAAGGGACCTCTCAGTATAACAAACAGACACTATAAAAGGAAGACTGTTTAGTGCTAAATCTATTTTGTGTAGGTTTCTTAAGGGGAAAAAAATAAAACTCTCACTAGCCATTGAAAAAATTCACACCTGACACATGAACAAGTTTGGTCCAAGGAAGAGAAAAACCAAAACCCCTAAACCTTCCCCAGAGCTTGGAAAGTAGGGCCTTTTAAATTGATAACTTCGCAGGAAAAGCAAGCAATGCTAGAAGGATCACAGCAAACTCCACTCCTTTGCCAGAATCTCAGCAAAGGCCTTGCCGAGTGTCAGGAACTCAGCCTTTGCTGTGGGATAAGAGATCGCTGTGGCAGCATAGTTGCCTCCTTTCACAGCTTGAGCCCACGAACCACAAGGGCCCCGCAGAGGGGGAAACCTCAAACTGGCAGTGTCTAATTTGGTTTTGTTTATGTTCCCGTGTTCCCTATTGATCTGCTAGGGCTTAGAATCAACAGCAAAGACCAGCAACCTCCCCAGGACAAACTGCAAAGGCAAAATAATCTCAGAATGAAGCTTCCTGCCCCAAATCAGAAGATACAGCCAGATGCAGCGGCTGGCAGTTGGGAAGTGGCTCCGAAGTCCACCCGACACAAGGCTCCTCACACTGACCAGCGTCTGTTTCCATTTACCTCTCTGCTGCAAACTGGGCTTTCTGCTGGACATGGTAGTCTTTGCAATAAAGCATAACGAGAAGTGTCCACTGAGGATGTAAAACCCTTAACAAGGTGAAACAAGTTCTCAAACAAAAATGTAACAGGGAGGAGAAAGAGCAGAAAAACATTGTTGGAAATAAGCCTTTGGGAACAGTTTAACCCTCAAGTGACTATTGCCTCTAATTAACAGATACACTTGACTCCAAAACAAGGATGTCTATCCTCTAACAAGGATAGAGACTGAATAGTTTGGACGCTCCACATCATAATAAATACTTGACAGTCACCAATACATGCTCCACTGGAGAAGCCTTCACAAGCTTCTCAAGAGACTACAAGGTACACAGCATCTGAATAGTAAAATGCAGTCCTACTCTCATCCCAAATTAACAATACATCTTTTTTCCAGACATCTCAGACTCTTAAGTACTCTCCATAAATTAAGTACAGAAGGCACAGCACATCCAGCTGCTAGCAAAGCCTCTCTGCATTTGTTTAAAACGGAAACAAACCAGTTAGGAAAGGCAAACCAAAAGATACTGCTTTCTGATTTTCCCTAAGATACTCATGGGACTACCCCACATCTAATTAAGCAGCATGTTCACCAAAAGATGCACCATGATTTGGAAGTTCTTTCCTATCAAAACATGTATGGTGCAGATTTCAATGCTGTCAGCATAATTTGCAGGATACAAGTGTTTGTTATTCTATAAAACTAGAGCCCTCAAACCCAGGGCACCCCCTCCATGTTTCAGCCTACAGAGAAATCAGGTTAAGAAATCTTTCTACTGATACAGACCACACTGACTTTATAGAATCCCTGGAAGGCTGTATTCCTTCTCCTGTCACATACACAGAAATTAATTCAGCACTGAAAAAAATACTAGCATCAAATAACATGTTTTCAAGCAGGTGCAACATTTACACTTCCAGCTGTAGTATAGGAAGTGCCAGGATCTACCAATGCAGCAAGGTATGACCATCATTTAACAGATGAACGCCCAGTTTTTGCAAGTTCAGCAGTAGTGACAATGTAGGATAGCTTGCCTAGGTGCCGCTCTTGCATGGATTGGCATGATCAATTCCCATGCTTGCAGCACAAGTGCTGTGGTTAAACAGCCAGAAGACATTTCTGTCAGTAGCTGCAAAAACCTATTACACATAACTGCTCTCAAATCAAGGTAACTATCAAAAAGGAATCAAATCACTTTACTGCAGCAACAGCCTTTTTCTATTAAAGATCATCTGCTTCCAATGGCCCTGCATGGGCCCATACCTTCAAAAGAAACTCTCTCAAATAACAAGTTTTATTTTACTATAAAATACTTACCTTGTTCATATCTAAAAGTTAAGAGTGAAAGGAAAGAAGAGAACAGATTCTTGTTAATAGAAGTGATGCACCCAAAACTTTGGAATTGCATTCCTACTTCAAAGGGGCATTTGTGTGTTGGTTACAACCTCTGCAACAGCAAGAAAATGACAAAGCAGGAGGCTGGTAAAACAGAGAACTCTGATGACAGATTGAAAAGTAAACAAATAAAAATTAAGCAGATATATTTTACATTTTTCTTAAACCAAAGATTCACCTTTTCTTTCTCACAATGAAGTTGTAATCTCTATGAAGGATTAATCGCAACAGAAATTGCATGACATCTTTGCAGGAAGGAAATAATGGTAGAGGATATAAAAGAGGAATGGAGTCCATCATCATTTAAATAGAACTTTAAAAATTCTATGAGAAAAAAGTTCTGGTTAAGAATATATGATTAACTGCAGAGATTCAACTGCAGGTAACTAAAACCAAGAAAGGAGAGGAAATACGTCCTATAACATGGAATATTTTTGTTGGAATAGACAGTAATACACAAGTTGCCTAAACCTCATCAATATTTCCAAATTAAGATCTCTTCTCCTTTTCCTAGGCAAGTGAATGCACAAAGGCTGATGATGGTAAAACAAGCACTCAGTTGTTTCTGTAGTGTTTGGGTCAAGCTAAGTGACCAGTAAAAGTAGAGCATTTTCCTATACCTCTGTTGTTTAGGTCATGTTTCTTTGAGACCTAATCTGCTAACTCTGAAGACAAAAACAAGCTTTCACTACTGTTAGCTCTGCAAAACCAATATAACCATGAGGCTGAGCGAGCTGGAATTTTTATTACTGGCAATGAAGTAAGATTCAAACAGAAAACAGCTTGATTGTCAAACCCAAATGTGAGAGTTTGAAATACTAGCTGTTAGAAAATCACCTTTTGACTTGTAAACTAAGCAAAGTTTCATCTGAAAGTGACTGAGACAGAACAAGTGCAGAACCTCCTGCTGTCCTTTTACAGAGTCACTTCTGGAAACAACTCTGCCACAGGGTAACAACCCTTTGCCCCCTCCCCTTTCTACCAGCCTGCGTACACCACTCGCAGAAGCAACTGGAGGAGCAGGC
This sequence comes from Galbula dea, assembly GCA_013399015.1. NCBI lineage: Eukaryota > Metazoa > Chordata > Aves > Piciformes > Galbulidae > Galbula > Galbula dea. The sequence continues at coordinate 297,104 of VWZX01008287.1, forward strand.
AAAGGAGTGCTACGAAGCCCCAAGTATTACTGAGGTATGTCAAAATCACATGGGAATGATCAAAGAAGTAAGAGACATGGAAGAAAAGTTACATAGCTTGAAGCTTCTGATGGCAGAAGCTCTGTCCTGCTATACTCTGGGCTCTGCCACAGCCCTGCTGTGGACATGTTTTTCCCCCATCTTCACAAGACCAAGAACGTGAATGACATGATGGCCTTTTACATATCTGACTTAAACTCAATTTAGTAATTTAAACCCTAAATAAATATTTTTCCCAAGGCATTGGGCAACAAACAAGATCAGCACTCCACTGCAGAAGAAGCTGCCAGCCACTGTACCCACCCTTTGGGGACTCCGTTCTCAAAACATATCTTGAAATTTCCCATTCAGGCAGGAAAGAAAAAAATTTTATGAGAAGCTAAAGTCCCAACTTAGACTATACTGCTAGAGACCATACTTTTGGATATCTTGAAGACCTATTTCAGGTAGTTCCAGTACTTCACTTAGGGTCCAAGACCTCATCCCAAAGAAAGCTCAAGTACTTTAATTATTTTCTAACTACTGTTTATTTCCTAACTACTAGACTTACCATCCCAAGTACTGAGACCACCCTAGGAAGCAGCTGTGCCAGGTCTCCTGCCCCACAGACATTGGCCAGCAGAGCCCCAAGGAGAAAGGCAGAGGCAGGTAGGAAGCACAGCTCCAGGCAACATCAGACAGGAGCACTGGGAATGCAATGGTTAACTAGTCCCCTGGTTTTGTTCCTGTAGGAACATTAGCCAGTGGTTTTTATCCAGTTTTGGTTTAGTATATTCCAAAGAGACACTCAGTTCAGCAAACACCAAAAAAAAAAAAAACACCTGCTCTGGTTTAAAGTGTCAGAATACATTTTATTCTGATAAATCTGTTCAGTTTCCCTCAGGCTTCCTGCAACAGTTTAAGAAAATCACTTTGTAGGAAGAGATACATTAATCTGCCTGGGTAGTTAAGCTACCCATAGGACCTCGTGTTCAACCAGAGCAGAGCTCCACCTCTGTCCTCCCCGTCTGCAGCAGCACCTCTGACGTCAGCCAGGACAACCACAGGCAGAACAACATCGTTTACCCAAGACTGCAGTTGCAAAATCAGACACAGAATATAACTCGACACAGCAAGCTTGGTTTATCTTGACGATTTCAGGGGTTTTTCCCCCTTACTTTAAGACATCAGGGATTAAAATTTATTCTGAATACATTCCATTATAAAAACATAGCCATGCAAGTAAATGGAAATCTGCAATGTATTCTTTTGATATATTAAGATATTTTTTCCCTGTTGATAACTTCAGTCTGATAGCTTTGGTGTTAATTTCCTTTTTTTACTGTAAATAACTGGGACACTGGATACCAGAGCAATCATTAATTATGCCAGCAGACAAACAAGTCATATATTACTGAACTAAGTTACTTTTAATTGCACATGCAACTCCTGCACTTTCCTTATGCATAAATAAGAATGGGGTTTTGTCTTAAAAAGGCATATGTCATTACAGAGTGTGAATTAACAGAGAGTTCACTTCCTAACATCCTCAGTTTTTATTCTAGGTTGGTTTTCTTGTCAGCACTAATTCTTTCCACTTTTTCAGACTGATTATCAAAAACAATTACAAAGATCTATACAAACTATGTGTGTTATAGCCTGCTAACATAAACAAGATGGCACTTAGGCAGTATCATTACTTGTTTTTCTTCCTAAATCTGTTTTCCTCAATGCAGCATCACCCTCTCCTTTCTGCCCTGCCCAGCAATGCACTCACAAAAACACATTACCCAAGTCAAAAATACTGAACTAGGAGGTACAGCCAGTGATTCCTGAACATTAGCAACAACGTCTAAAATCTTCCAGCTATTAGAATGAGAAAGTTTTCAGATATTATATGTATTTCCACTTCTTTTTTCAAATATCACACTAATTAAAACAAAAAACCACACACAGAACATTAAATAAACACAGCTTCGGTCACAGAAAAAAAAAAAAAAACCCCACACCAAACCTCCTATAATTTAGACAAAGCTAAATAAGAATTTTTAAACTAACAACCATGTGTAGTCCTTGCACCACAGTTGCTTATCTGTCACAAAGCAGACAAGCTATATAATGGCCTTGACTAACCATTATACATCACTGAAAGTTAACATTTTTCTATTTGACCATCTTATCTTCCTGCCTGAGCAATCAAACCTAGTAGTCATTATGCAAAACATCATTCTAGATCCCAAAAGCCTTTGCCAAGGCACAATGTGATCAATCTCAAGGATTTTTAAAAGACGAATCTGGTGGTTGTAAAATGATTGCTGAAAATACTGAGGGCCCTTACCAGACAACTCTTCATTTATCTGTGCTATAAATTCTGTTGCTAAGTTTCTGTTGGGTAATTTCTAATTCTATGATGCTAGCCTTTGCTTGGAAAGGAGTTGTGAAGTTTAGAAATACCTACTTATTAGCCCTAAAAAGCTGTTATTTTACTGATAGCAGTTAGAAACAAGCAATTGCTTTCTCTAAAAAGAGAAGTATTTTCAAAAAGCAAGGAAGTGCTGACCCAAAAATGTACTCCAAGTATGAAACAACATCATGTGAGTGACATGAAAACAGTCTGGGGACTCCTGATCCTAGGGCACATGAGGACTGAGCGTCCCAGAGACCAAGCTTGCTTACTTTCTGTTTGGAGGGCGTTTACCCTGCAAAAGCCAGCGAACATGCAATCTATGGAACAACATCGTCAGGAGCTCCAAAAACAAAAATATGCACAATAATTACATTTTAGATTTATTTTCCACACACTGAACTGGAAGACCATAAAGTGTAAAAGAAATGACTGCTGAGATTCAACAAAGAGATGAGATTCAGTAAAGAGTTTCCCTACAACATACAAACCTATCTCCAGCCTAAAGATACTGCACCAATACACACTAGCATATTTTTGTGCTAAGCCTAACTTTACAGACTCTGTTATGGCAACGTTACCAATCTATACAAATTATTTATTACATATTTTTGGTCGTTTCTGCACTTGGCTGTTTGGCATGCTAACAATGACCATTATTACTCCAGCCACTGACACATAGTTGACTTTAAATAGGCTAGAAAGTTTTGTTCAGCACTGAGTTGTTCGAGTAAGCAGGGTTCACTCAAGTCTGTTCTACCATGCATACACACTGAAGCTCTAACATGGTGCTATGAGACCTCAGCAAAAGCCAGTATGAACAACCCTCCAGTTTTTGCCTGTGGTATATCAGACAGGAAAAAAGTAGCCAAAACCAGCTAATAAAATAACATGTCTAAGAAAATCAGACTTTCTATTAACTCTACAGGCTTGAAGCATCAGCTTGGCTCCAGATCATGAGTACAAAGACAGAAGCAAGAGGCTTCATCTCAGAGCATTGTTCTGACTACTTAAATGAAATTTCACCCCAGCCTCAATACAATCAAGATGACAGCCAGGCCTCCCTCAGTCTATTCACAGTACTCTCAAGAAGCCAAAGAAGAACAGATGGTGGCCAAAAACCAGACTTTAGAGTAGGAAGTTACTGAATGCAGCTCCTTAAGCAAGCTGACACTCATGGACCACTTTTCAGTCAACTCCGTAATGGTCATCAACTTTGCAAATGCAAAAAGAGAATGGGAAGCTCTGTAAGTAGTTAAATATATTAGAGACATAATGAACACTACTCCAAAAAACAAAAGGAAGTTATGGCAGTTGTTGGGAATGTATCTGGACGAAAAGTAACAGTTTCTTCCACTCGCTCCTTGTCAAAAAGAAAGCTGACACAAAACTAGCTTGAGCTTCAGTATTTTAGGAAGCCATTTCAAGATCCAGAGTGAGGGGGAAAAATCAATTTCCATTACAGATCAAAGTTCAGCTCGATCACAACTATTCATTCAGCTAGTCTCTTTTTACAGCAAGTATATGAACTGACATGATTACAAAAATAGTTGGAAAATTTTGAATGTTTATTATTAAATTGTGTCAACACCAGCTGAATCATACAAGACTAGGAGTCCATGCTTAGTGTTATTTATGACAGTCTCTATTCATATTTAAATAACTAAAATTCATATCCTAAAACTAATTAATTTACACATCAACTAATTATTTATTGTGTGCTATGAAAAACAAAACTGTTTTTCCCCACAATGTTACTTTTTTCAGTAAGCAACACAAGAACACATCTACAATTTCAAATGTCAGTGAAGAAAACATTTTAAGCATAGATCAGCATTGCAATTTTGAAAGTTAATGAAAAACATTTAGAAAGATTAGAAATAGTTTTACCACATTTTAGCTAAAGTTAGAGAAAAAAGATTTTTTGTTTTATTTTTGTTCATGTACACATCTATGAAACTACTCCTATAATATCAGATTGATTTATAATAATGGCATTTTAAGGGCTATTGACCTTGGTGCAAACGATTAAGAGTACACTGTGTGTACTAAAACAAAGCATTTTCAGAGAGAGACACATTTACTAGCTATGCTGCTTTGTAAACAAAAAGATTCTATTATTTCTAGGATAGCGTTGTATCCCAGTGGGTGGGAAGAAGCCAGGCCTTCCTCAAAAACCTTCACCCAACAAAAGCATTTCATTTCCTCTCACTAAGTGAGAGGAATTGATGTGAATTTCATCAGTGAGAGGACGTTTACTATTTGTGATCAAAATAAATTACAGACACATACCTATATGAGCACTAGAAACATGAAAATGGCAAAGACAGAACACAATGGCAAAAGGAAGAATCATAGAATGGCCCAGGTTGGGAGGGACCTTAAAGATCATCTAGTTCCAATCCCCCTGCCATGGGCAGGGATGCCACACACTAGACCAGGTTGCCCAGGGCCACGTGCAGCCTGGCCTTGAACATTGCCAGGGATGGGGCATTCACAACCCCTCTGGACAACCTGTTCCAGTGCCTAACCACCCTCTGGGTAAAGAACCTCCTCCTAATTTCTAGTCTGAATTTCCTCTCCTTCAGTTTATACGCATTCCCCCTTGTCCTGTTGCAATCTGACCAGCTGAAAAGTCCCTCCCCTTCTATCTTGTAATCCCCCTTTAGGGGGGGGATTTAGGAAAGGCTGCTATAAGGTCCAAGAAAAGGGCTGAAGAAAAAAGGTTGCAGGAAGGAACCTCTGCTATGTATAACTGAATCAGTTAAAGAAAAACTACAGCGCACCATGGATGCCAAAATAATAAGGTCAAGCAGAAAAAGGCAGTAAAATTGGACTTTTGCTGTAGAAGCAGCTGTGGTGTGACATTGGTATCACGAGTTGCCTTTCTGCATTACCATCAAATTGTCACCAGATCACACCTGGTAATTCAGTATCTTCTGGACAATAATCATTTGTCCCATACTCAAACATAAATCTGGAACGGTCTCGTGAGATCATTGCTAACATTAAGTCGGTTCTAAACAATGCAATTAATTGAGAGTTCAGGTTTCCCTTCATAACCTTACACTGCAGAACGCAGAGCCACACTTACAGCCCATTCTGAAGAGCAGTGTCCTACAGTTAAAGGCACACAAACAGCAACAGAGGACAAAGGCCATTAACAATCACTTATTTGTCCTAATTCAAGGACTGTTCCCCTTTGTTCTACTGCCTCCTCTAGCCTACAAAGCCTTGCTGACAAAAACAAAACAAAAAAGAAAGCCTTTTTTTTACCAAAGGTTTGTTTGCACTTAAGATTTCATACCTCGGCCAAACTATTTCTTGTTGAATCTTACCTGTCCAAAAGAGAAAAGGCTCAAAAAAAGTCCCAGTGTTGTGGCAGCATTCAGAATGCCAGCAGAGTTCCTTAGAGCTCTCGCTGCTACAAATGCTTGCTGCAGAGGCATCATCAGCTGCCAGATTATCCCAGTGCAAAGGCTTGACAAGGAGGAAGAGGGCTCCATGCGCTGATTCTGTACTAGGTTCTCACTTCACTTACATTTCACTTCCACAGTCCTTAAATCCTGGCATTAAGTATAACACAAGTGTCCTGGGAAGCCTTCTCATTGTAAATGGAGCTAACATTAGCAAAACTGGTTTTCCTGGTACACTTCGTATGAGTTCCTCAAATGAAACAGGCTATTCTAACAAAAGCACGTTCCACCACCACCCCATCCACTGCCACTATATCCATTTCTTCCAGTACAAAATATTATTAAAAATCAAAATCCCTCACTGACATTTCCAGGCTAGGTAACATTCCTCATGCAGTCCTGGCCTTGACTGCATTATGACATTGCCTAAATTAGAAATGTGTCCTAAGCATAACTCCACAAGTCAAGAAATACAGAAAAACTTTCTATTGAAGAAGTTGTACCATTGTATTTGTACTCTCAAATGGTATAAACTATGCTGTTACAAGCACAGTAGTATCAGTATCACTGTGACTAGAGCAGGGCTTTCTTTATCCTAGTCACATCAGTAAAAAAACACCAATGTAAGGAACAGACTGCTGCAATATGAACACATGAGGTAAAAGCAGGATGCCTTATTACTTAAGACCCTAGACACTAGTTTCTGTAACTTATGATGGGATCTTTTAGGGTCATGGGCAGCAGAGGTTTTCAAAATTATTTGAAATGGTATTTACTCTTTCTCCAAGGCCAAGTTGAAGAAACCCAGCTAGGTAAACTGCAGTCAGCAAACTCAGTCTCCATTGCTTTCAGCAGGTCTTCTAACAGCTCTGAGAGAGACTAAATTTTCTATACTACTGGGCAGAAAGAAGGGGAAGGACAAAGCACAAACATAAACCAGAGCACTTAATATACAAAGAAGAAGGCAACAAAGAACTATTATCTATTTTTAAGTAAGATGAGTAACATATGTATGATGGCTTTTACAAAAAGTGAAAAAATACTGCAGATCTTCAAACAGGATCACACAGGAATTGGAATCCATGCAACTCAGTCAGAGCCACTTGCCCTCCCCGCAACATCACTGTCAGCTTGCCAGCAGATGTAAAACAGCATTGGCTTTACCAAGCAAAGCGGTAGCTGCATTAGGCAGCACTGTGCAGGACTGTACTACAAATCAAAGTATTTTCAGTATCTGTTAAAGGAGGCCTTAACTGGTTTTAAAAGAAGCAGGACTGCAGTAATAAATCTGATCTCTTGAAGCACAGTTTGGAAGTTGTACCCTCCTGTCAGCAGGTTCACTGTATGATGTATTGTGGAGCTTTGGCTGCAGAGAAGCTGTAGCCTGCAGTTAATGAGCTGTTCAAAGTAGCTGTGAAATTGTCAACTTAATTAAGCCAAGTTTAGTTAACATTCATCTTCCAAAAATTGTGTGTGAAGAAGTAGGCTCTGTAAGTGCCCAGCTATGCACTGTAGGAAAATGCTGTGTACTTTTGTGAACAGAGAAGTTAAAGGCTCCTGTGATAAGAGACAGTGCTATTTTATGAAGTGTTTAAAGAAAGACCCCTGACTGTCCCAGCATGTTGGGGAGCTTCATAATTTCTTCTATTTTTAGAGAGTTAAGAAGCAGAAGCACTTGAGAACAGTCAGTGATGGTTTCTTAAGATAGCTTATCCCTAGAAAGACATGTATGACTTGGAAATAGGAAGGACAGACTCCTGAGGAAATCTTCTTGCAAAGTCCAAGCACTCAGCAACACACACTACTGAGTTCTACACTGAGTTCTGCAGATGGGTGCACTGACATGGCAGCCATGAGCTGACTGGTCCGTCCTACTCAGATGAAGGCAGACAACTTCAGAGAGCATCAGGAAGATCATGCTACTCTATATTCCTTAAAGGTATTTCCACCCTTGTTGTTCATGGCTTTGAACAGAGCACTTCAACACAGATCATTGTCTTTCTTGTACCTTAACTAGGCTAGCCATGTTAGAGACACTGTCCAATTAAGATTAAAAAATAAGACACTATGATATTCAAGTCAGGGGTTTGTATTCTATTTAAATTAACTGCAAGCTAATTAGCAAACATCCTGCATGTACATACTCCTCTGGGCAGAGGACATGTCTGCTCTAGGACAAAAATACCTGTAACCAAACTCAAGTATATCAATCAATTAATTTGGGTTCAAGAGCTCGTGTTTAAACAAACCATTACTACTGGCCTCAGTTCATTCCTCAGGATAACAGTCAAGTTTTCCCAAACCTAACTTAGACTCTTAAGGATATATGAAGACCTCTTGCAGCACCCAGCACCAGCAGACACAGAGTGTTGTTTACCATAATACCTTCACTCAGGCAACCCTCTGTCATGCTTTTCCCTCTGTATGAAATATTTTGTTGATTTACCTTGAAAAAAATCAAACTATTTTAGAACAGACTATGGAGGATCTAGAAATTCTACTTGCTGGCTTGGGACCTTCTGATGTTGGGAAAGACGATTTCAAAAAAGCCAAGCTCTTCACCAACACCCATCTCTCTGCAAAATGGAGGGGGGAAACAAACGGGCAGAGGAGTGAGATACTTTACAGGTCCTTGTAACTCTTACAGAAGCTAGTAGTAACCAAGCTTTTAAACATTCCCAGGTAACACTTCACATGTGTATTTACTGTTACTGAGTGTGTTGTTACAGAGGTAAGGGGAAACTAGATCTGAAAGTAGGGAAGCACTGCTCTGCTTTCAGATATGCTCTACAGAACATACTTCCTTGGTACCTTTACCCTGAAACAGAATAGCACTGGCACAAGGAATCCTAACAAGTGGATGCAACTGGGTACTTCCCTGATCATTCAGCTGGAATGCCAGTCAGCTGGGGAAAAATGTAAGGGGTCATTGACCAAAAGTATCAGGTTTCCCGAGGGAGGAGGATAGCTCTTCTTTGCAGGTCATCCGTGAAGAAAGCGCAAGAGACCACATGGCCCCACTGAGAAACACACACTATAGGAAACAACTAACAGACAGTGTCCTCGCTCCCAATTAATGATGGAAAAAATTAGGAGGTTTCTCAGCCTTTTAGGACATGTCACTGTCCAGTAAGTAGGTAAAGATCCCTCTGGAGACAACTGAGACTTCTTCTGCAACTTACAAGCAAAACCACTCCACATAGTAATCTCAGAGTCAAGCACTGGACCTCACCACTTACACTGTTTGTTGACCTCTGGTCTCGACCTCATGATTAACTTTAGGAGACAATGAAGGAGCAGTCAAACATGTCAGGGAGGCACCTCCCAACCCATGTAGAACAAAGGGTTGAACATCAGAGCTACCTCTTAACACCCACAGTCTGCACTTGCTAGCACAGCTACAAAGCCTCACAGAAGAAACAGAGGAAAAGATCTCTGAACCTGCACCAGCTGTCCTTAAAATTCTCTAGTATCCTTTGACTTTGTATATCAACAAAGCAAGGTTACACCACAAAGCAAAGTTTACCCCATGAACAGTGTCCCCAAAACCTTAGCAGAGCACAAAAGAAGAGAGTTTATATTGCCCAAAGAGCACAAGAGAGCCTTGTAAGAGCTCTTACCAGTCAGAACAGACAAGATAAAGTTATGAGAAAACTTCAGAGATATGTAACCTCCAAAACCAAGTCCTTTTTAGTTTAATTGCTAAAATAAGAGATGGTAATTTCAGTTCATCTTGTTTCTTTTTTGGACATCTACGAAACTCATTGTATGCAATTCACAAGAAAGCTTAGCTTTTTAGAAAATCTGAACTTCAATTGCACTTCTCTGAAAACCTGGTGTCTGCTAGTTTTCCCATGGTCACACTGTGCTAAGGTCACACTTACTGAGGTGCTAAGTCTGGTGATCAGATACCCCCTGCCAACCACTAACTGGGCTTGCTCTCTCTGCCCCTCTGCCACTCCAACTTCGGGGCTTTGCACCGCTACAAAAAAACCTAACCATCCTCCAAATGTAACATATAAACAGTGACAGAAGAATTCTGTTTTTCAGTAAAATATCATAAGCTGATACATCAGTATTTAGCTCTAGGTACCAACAGTAAAGATTGCCTGCTAAAATTCTATATTTAAACATCTGCTACATAGGCAGCAGGCTGACACTACTGTGTGTCCTTCAAGGACAAATCCCGTATTTGCCCTTCTCACCAGAGCCAGGGGTGAGAGGAACAGATCAGCTTCCTCACTGAGCAGTTTTACGAGGTTTTATTATTATTAACAAGGATCATAAAAGCTAAATCTCTCTTATCTCCAAGAAGCTGGTTCTTGCTACTTGGTATCACTGCTAGACTCAGGGCACTCTGAGAAGGCTATGCAAACTGTTTTTTGGAGAAAATGTGGTTCCCAAAAACCTACTGCTCTAACACATTCATTTCAAAGCGCTCTAACTTGCCATATTTATAAATATATTTATATAAACATTTATATGAACTCCTCCTAAAAACCAAGCGACTGCCCTCAAGTAAGAGATTCCATGCTTTGGTAAAGGTAAAATGTTAGATTATTCACCGAGGGAAAAAGTATAATTGCTAAGCTTTGAGGCTGTGACTGACAGCACTACCAAGGAATTCAACCTAACTGTTCTCTTGACAGATCTCACAGCATTAAATAGCAAGGAACAAGACTCATCATTACCAGAGCTGAGGACATACAATAACATGTCTAATTGACAGTATAAGCAGAACAGCTCTTTCATGTGAAGTTCTGTAGAAAGCAGATCACTTCCACAGCAAAGACAAAAAGAAAATGAATGCTAAGTGAATTAAAAGTTACTGCAGAATCAATGGAAGCCTAAAGCAGTGTCTGAGTTCACAGGACTTACTCTTCCTCTCAGTGCAGTTGTTTACAAAACAAAAGCTGTTTGGGTTTGCAAAACCTTCTTTACCTGGCTTTGAAATATTTCATTCCTCTAAAATATCAACATTGCCCTTAGTTCTTTTCCATCTGCAGGATACTCTGCCTTACATAAGAAAAAAAAGCACTGGCTTCTCATGGTCATAAAGTCCTCTTCAAAATGCAAACCTATATTTGGTTACAATTCATTCCCCTTGCTTTCTTCTGAACGCTTCAGTTGATCCTTGTCCTTGCAACAGTAGTTGCAGAAACAAATACATAAATGGTCCACTTTGATGGTGTTGCAGTGGTAAGTATGTGCTAACACTGGTTTGGAAATTAATCCTCCATTCAAAAATTCCACTCAAGTGTACAATTTTTTTACTGCATTTGTCAACTTAGCAATCAAATTTTAAGGAGGTAAGACTAAAAAAAAAACTATTACCATTTACACACCAAATTGTGAAAAATAAACAGTAAATAAGTATGTCCAGACTAAAGCCAGAAGAGGAAAATTAAAATCTCTTCTCATTTTCATACCTTTAATAGATTCCTTGCATCTTTCTCCAAAGCATACTCTGCTGACTACTGTTAGAGACAAAGCACTGCATTACATGGACACAATTTGATCTGATAGCAGCTCTGATGTTCCTCACTATATGATGACCCTGATCCTGCATGACACTTAATGAAGCTCAAGCGTGGAAGCAGGAACACAGTGAGTTGGCCAAAGAGCCACACACTAACTAGTGGCAGTTTGGTTGTTCTGATTTCAGTTCAGTATCTCTAGCCTTGGACACAGTGCTGCATCATTACTTACAGAATGATCATCTGCAACCACAAAGCACCAGGCAACATCCCAACACATTTTACAAGTAAGTGGAGAACTACACAGGCACAGTTACATAGAAAAAGTCCTTCTGAATACCTAGAAATTCAGATTTGAGAGTCATCACTCTCAAGAACAATAAGAGACTCACAGATTTTGTTTATGAACTGAAGCCATAACAATTAATATTTTTTATGGCCTACTGCTTTGAGAACAGGAGGAAAAAAAGGGGGAAAAAACCCTACTTGCTATACTACCGTCATTAGACATTTAATAATATCAGCTATTGGTAGTATTATGCATTAGTTATGGATTAATGAACCATAAAACATGAGATCCAACCATAAGGGCTGATACCCTAGTTGCACTTCAGAGAAGTCAGTTAAGTTTTACTTACAGATCAAAGATCAAATTCTGGCTGCTCTGAAAATCCTAAGAACCTTGCCACCGCTTTCAGTACAGCTAGGAACTTGCCCACTGGAGCTATATTTATGTCTTCCTGGAATAATAGAAAAAAACCTTAGCCATTAAAACAAATATTATTGCCACTATTTTTATTTTGAAATCAGGTATCCAACAGGGAGCTATTTTCCACCACAGTGAGAGGTAAACACAATAGTCTAGGTTCTGACTCAGGTACACCTCTCCAGCCCACAAATTTTCATTGGGTTGAAGGACTATCATTTTAAATCAGAATGTGGCTCATCAAAAAATGTCTTCAATATTTGAAAATATTTACTTTCTTTGTTTTGAAAACAAAATGCAGGTATCTTGCCACCAATCTCAGTGCCATCCCCACTTCAGTATGTGGCAGAGCTCTGGATTCCAGTTATTTGTAGACTTACATCCTCCTAGTTGTCCTACACTGAAACATTTACCATTGAGTTACACCTCATGGAAAAGTGCAATTTCACCAGGCAGTTAAACAGGAGCTATGTGCAGACTAAGTTACTTCTGCTTCAAGTTACCAAAGTAGTAGGTGTGGTTGTCCTTCACTATTTCTGGAATTTCTCATCAAACATTTAGGGAGAAAAAAACAACTAAAACAGCAGACAGTATTCCAAAACCAAGAAATACACATCTGCAAACTCAGCTGTCATAGCTGAACACTGATCTTGACCTATCTCATAGACACACTTGTGCATTTAAAAACTTGGAATTAAAACCGCTGCTGTAAAATAGAGTTCTACACTTCAGTGCCAGAAGAGATGCAATCCTAATAATTCAGTATGAACAAGAAACACCATCAGTCTAATGATGGAATAGCGTAGATATTCTTAAATACAGGAAGATTACACTCAATGTGGATTGAGGTTTTTTTGTTGTGCTTTAATTAAAACGTTAGCATAGGTCTTTTAAGCAAGTTCCTTATAAAGAAGGTTTGCTTTGCTGATGGGTTACTGAGGTTGCCTGATTAAATTTTATTAGAGATAACAGAACCTCAAACTGAAAGACAGAAAGCAATGGTAAATGTGTAACTTTAAAAATATGTTGCCTTTTAGTGACAAGTAAGATGGGGCCTCGTAAAGTTTCCACTGCATCCCAGTAAGGAGCTAAAGGTCATTGCTAACTCAAAGTTAAAAACAATGGGAAGTAGAGGATGTCATTCTTTCATATTTGCCCAGTCATTCTGTGTTTTCTTTGTATGGATTTACTTAGGAAACTGGGAAATCTAAAAAACAATTTAAAAATGTCAAGGTTAACGTTTTTCCCTTAACAATAGTAGAAATCTGTTCATCTTGCTATGTAAAATGTTTGCTTTATAAAGGAAAATACCTCTTACTTGAAAAGGTTTGATCTTTTCAGGCATATAAAATCTTTGAAGTTTCATGTGCAACTTTCAAATTAACATGCAAGATAACTCTGCTTTTGCAAAGAGTGAATGCTCATTTCCAATAAAGAAACAGACTTTTTTTTAAAATATTCTTTAGCAAACAGATTAATTTCTTTCCCAAACAATTTAAAAAAATTTCCTTGAAATAATACTTTTTAGTTCACTCAGGAATAAAAGACATGTCTGGCCAACAAGGAGACTGTCTTTACATCAACAAAAATATGTCATCCTGATCTCTAGGGATCTAGTGCTCAAAAATGGTCTATCATGTAATAAAGTAACAAAACCAAAACCAGTATTTTCTCCTTCTCAATGCAAAGATGGGAACCGTAATTTGAGTCCCTCATTCCAGATTCAGAGTCTTTGTCATTAGAAACAGTATTTTATTCCCAAAATCGCTTTTTTATCTTGAGTATCTCTTTTTTATTCCAACTTCTTTTGTTTTGCAAGGTCATTACATCTCTACATAGATATGCAGACAACCTTTAAACATTTAAAACACTATCAAAAGCCATCTCAAACTACCTTGTCAACCACATTCAAAACAGGTAACTTAATTCACATGAAAGCATGTCCATGTCAAAAAGTATGTTCTGGCCCTTTTCCTCCTGAAACAGAACCATGCATGTGGGATCTGGTTTACAGAATACTAAGATTTTCACTTTTCACAGTGGCAAATTTAAAAGATTTTACAAGGAAGAGAAAAAAGGTCCTGGGAGTTTAATTTGAGGCCAACAGTTCCACCCCTAGTAAAAGGGGATGGTCTGGAAGAATGCATAAATGAAAGACTCCATTATTTAATTTCACAACATCTGGACTGACATCATTTATCACATTTTGGCCTTAACAAGGATTTTAAGAAAGAACCTAAAAGGAGCTGGATGTCAAAATCTTTTTGGAAACCAAAGGGTTTTAACAATATCTCCTCCTTGATGCCTTTTAGAATTTAAAAATATGACTCTGAGCAATAAAACTATTTAGTATGTCATGCACACTAAAGCTATTCAATTTGCACCTTGTCATCCTGTGCCAGTTTAAATCATGTTTAAATGAAGATACCAAATTAAATTAAATGGATGGATAGCAATGCATAGAATGTCATAGGGCAAAGTGAATTCCTAGTGAACCTCCTCTGGAGGCACAAGGTCTGACATGTAAAACACAGCAATTCACATGGAAGACTGAACCTTGCCATGAAATCATGCTCTATGTGCAATCTCAGAAACACTGCTAACAATGTTTTAATTCCACCCATGGCTGCTAAAGCAGTTTACAATGTAGACATAGGATATCCATACATACCACCAAAATAGAACACAATGCTAAATTGTTCTCCTATGTATGCAGGTGCTTCTGTGGTCCCCTGACAAAATGACAACTCACATAAAGGTCGTACTGAAACAATTTCACCTTGGGGCCAATCTCCTCATTACTGCATTTGCTTTAGGTTTCTTTCACTTTTTGCTGAGAGATAAACTAAGAGCAACTTTCTTAATGAGACAGGTCTCCACATTCATATAGATTGTAAGCATGTTGTAATCTAACATGTATTGAACATGAAGTATCTCCAAGTGGGTGTAATCATTTCATATCTTTAATTTATATTTAGACTTAGCATTTAGAATTTACAAATCATAGTTGCTGGCACCTTAAATAGCAAGGCAATGCTGGTACCTTGCACTGGAATTTTACATCACATGCAATATTGAGAATGGTAGAAATGGAGAGAGAATTAATAAGTGCATCACCTCCTGTTCTTCTGCCTGGCTTCTATGTACATTCTGTAACTAGAAAAAGTCTCACTATGGATGTACTTACACTTCAATCTGAGCTATACAATTCAGAATACAAAGCATACAATACCTAGCAATAAAGGTTTGTTTCTAATACTTCCTCTACTGACACATTCAGGTGGCAGAAAAAGAAAAGCTTAGAAATTAACTACCTAAAAGGGTCAAGCAAGAGACACAAAGCAAGCTCAGGCCAATGGCAACAAAGGCAAAGGGCAAGGAGAAGCCAGTGTTTCACATCTAGCAGATGAACTTACAACTGAAAGGAGTTTCAGTAAAGTTTTTACCAACAGTAAGTACTTCAAAAACTCGGGGTTTAACCTAGCTCATCTCAGTCACACAGAAATAGCTCTCGGATACAGTGACACACTTTGCATGAGTTGGTTTCCATGACCAGAAAAGGTACCAATGACAATTCTTTAAAAATTGAGAAAACAGCTTATGCTATCTCAACAGAGTAGGGATCTATATGCTGTGAGAGATTTACACTTGTTTGGGGTTTTCCTGTTAACATATCAAAAACCTGAAAATTAAAAGGTAAAGACAAAAAAAAACCCCCTTAATATGAACCCAGTTCACACATTAGTACCTCAGTTCACTTCATACCATTTACAAATTAGCCTCCCATTCTCTGGAGAGAAAAGTTCATGCCTTGCAACAGCAGCATAAAAAACATCAGCCTGAAAATCTGCAGCCAGATTGAGAAAAATTTGTGTATCTCAGCGTGGGAAGGATCTTCTCAGTGGGATCAAGGATCTCTGTACAGGAGGGCTGACGTTAGTGGAAGTGGGAGGGAAATGGTGACGGGAGGTTTGTTGGGAAAATGATTAAGGACAGTTTCAGTGGGAACAGGGGGGACTCAAGAAAGGGTGGACGGCCTGAGTGGAAGCCTGGACAGTATGTGTGGGAGTTTCAAAGGGAGGGACAGTTTATGTGTTCCAAGGGGAAGGAATTACCAGACAGGAAAAGAGCAGACAGCTTAACGGACTAAATAATGTGCTGTTAAAAGCTGAAACAAGATCCTCTTCAGTACTACAGGTACAACATAGCATACAGCCTCCGATATGCAGAATAATCCAAACATTGGTTTGCAGTGACTGTAGAATTCTCAGGCAGTTTCACAGGGTTTGAATGAAGAAAACTTTCTGGCTGTAGGGTCATGGATTTAAACTGGCTGGTTTATATCAGCTGATAAATCAAAAGGGCATTTCACATTTAGTCCTGCTGGCTTAGAACTACTTTTAATCTAAGAATAAAGAAAATTTTGATTTACTTTCTGATCCCCATGCACACAACACTATTTCTGTGCTAAATATAGATAAAAGGGAGACTTACACAAGAGAAGAGAAATTTCACATATGTAAAAATGTATGTGCTACAGTGTATATTAGTGCACTACGGAAGAGTGACACACACGATGTTGAGACAGCATATGCTAATGAA
The DNA here is from genome assembly GCA_013399015.1 of Galbula dea. Lineage (NCBI taxonomy): Eukaryota > Metazoa > Chordata > Aves > Piciformes > Galbulidae > Galbula > Galbula dea. The sequence goes on from VWZX01008287.1 coordinate 313,727, forward strand.
TACCTAAGTAAATTTTAAAATAAATGCCCATGAAGTCCTTATACCATTCCAGCATTCACTCCACATATGCTAAAGATTAAACTAAGGCATTATTCTAAAGATGTTTAAGCAGGTTTCCGTAAAGCCAAGTACCTTTACCTTTATCTTTTTTGTTGAGATTTTTAGAGTTAAGAAAAAGCACCCCCCAAAACAGGAAACTCTCTTTTGCAACAGTGCTGTGGGTAAGTGATATTTTTAATGTAGTACTGGATAATCAAACCTCAGTAACTGTTAATTTTATCTAACTCTTGCTCCTCTTTCACTGGGAAAAGTACAGAGTTTAAGCTGTGAAGTCAATTCATTGAAAATTAAGGGAAGGGTTTTCATGGCTTTTCAGTTCCCTTTTTAGATATGGCACTACTTCCAAGTTGCTCATAAATTTTCAAATAAAAGCCACATATGAAATCACAAATTAAGGAGGGAAATACAGGTGCGATAACCAAATATAATTTATTAAAAGGGCTGTTCTATTTCTCATATACTATCACCATACTCATTATGGCATTTATTTCTGCACACACAAAAGACTTCCAGGACTGCTCTACAAATTTGCTGTGAATAAACTTAGGATTTTCCATATTAGGGAAGGACAGGTAATTTTTTAGCTACAGTTGGTAAATTGATGCAAATCACAAAATACAGTATGCTCACATCACACACACATAGAAAATAATCCTCTGCTATTTGACCAGAAGAAAGACATAACAAGACAGAAACATAAAGCCATAATAACTCTGGGGGCTAGTTGTCAATACATATAATGCCATTTTACAGCTAGCATGTGTTATTTCTTTTTATAAGACACTGACTTGAAAAATGTGAACTACAGCTAACAAACTGATTCAGTAAAAGTCACTGCATTACCTATTATATGCATTTTAATAAATGTAATGCTAAATGCCATTTAAAGTGAAAATAAGACATTTACACACCACCCAGGTTTTTTTCTTAGCTCTTACACAGGACTTTCTTGGTTTTAGTCCATGCATATACAACAAAATAATGTGAATGAGTTTCAATAACAGTGCCCTGACACCAAGTGAAAATGCCATTCAGGTTACTGGGTATTCACACAAATTCTGATGACACTACCATTGGCCAAAGCACTAAAGGTTTTTAGCATACTCTACACCCTAATTCTTACATTTCTTCCTCAAATCAAAGATCCTTTTAACTCCAAAACAGCACAACAACCGGCCCAATGCCCCTTTTGGCATCAGGGATTTCAGGCTCCTCTCCTTAACCTCACACTTAGTTTCTTTCCAAACAACTTCACTGTACTGCAAAAACAGCTCTCCAGTGACAGCCTAGCCCCTCTCCAGCACAACCTTCGAGACAACAGTTACCTGGCACACTAAGAACTGTAAATCTGATCATACTATAAATACTAACGATAGAAGCAGAGAAATACTATGCCGTTTATGACACTGTAGAGTATTATAGGATTTTGCACATGAAAATCATGCAGATGTGATGTGTCCAACATTCTGTATTCAGCTGATCACAAATGGAAGTCCATTCTCATTTCTCAAAACCCATCATTTCACAGCAATGTGCTCAGAGTGACGACAAGGGCAGAAAAAGTGACTGAGTGGTAAAAATCAGAATGACTGTCAATGTGGTTACAGTATGCATATGAATCAGCATCAACCATATAGCATATGGCTGAATTATCCAAACCTAGTAACAGGAACTTTTACAAAGTTCTTGAAATCAAACATCAAAAGTTAACAAAACTAAGACTGCATCCCATGCATGCTTCTGGAAACACATTTTGGAGTTGCTTTTTCCCCCCCTTAAGCAAGCACACAGAAAAATTCACAGAATATAAACTTTAAGAATATTTTAGGGTTAGATTTTGCAATGTGCAAATAATACCATAATTTAAGATTCTGCTAGCCAAACAACTGTCAGGATTCTGACGACAACTTAAGTTTCCTTAGTGTGGTTACTGTGTTAAACATGTCATAAGCATGTATATTGTGTGAACAGGGCAGAAAGTTCAGTTCCCTGTACAGTGTTATTAACACAAAAATTTAGTTTCGTATAACACCACTAAGCTTCAAGTTCTGCCTTAGGTATTGTTAGTTCCTCCTCCAACTCACTACTTACAAAGTGTCTTCTCAATTTTCTAGACTTTTAAAAAACTCTTTAGATTCAGTAATCTGGAGGAAAACAATTGAAGAAAATCACTCAGAATACTGAAGAAAATTATTCAGGTCAATACTCTCAAAGCCGTTTTAATGAGCATGTAAAAGTCCTTAGCAAACTACAAATTCTTAAGAGTTTCTGTGAGTCTGCAAAAGACTTGACAGACAGCTAGTTCTTGCCTGAGTCTCAAGCCTGTATCTTATATTTACAGCATGTGTACTTCAGTTCTTATCACTGTAACCGAGAGCAGATCAGACATGTTATATAACAGTACCTGGGCTGCTACAGTTTGTTTTTTAATATATATTTGCAATTACTTATTTTTACAAAGTAGAGACTGTTACCCCAAAAAAAGCGAAAATATGGAATAATCAAAACCTACACCATTAGGAACTAAAGTACAACCCAAAATCAAACAAGCCATCAATAAAAAGTAAATAGATGAACAAGCACTAGCTCTCTGACTTAAAAAAACCCCCACAAATTACAACATTTTTTTCAGTATGTCTGTCAACTTCATATAGCCTTGCATTGTACCTTTACCCAAAAGTATGTACGCTAACACACGTGCAAAATACCCTCCAAAAAATAACCAATTTGCAGCAAGAGAAAAGGTCAACAAGTTGTTAATGTAAATCAGTACCCAGAGCAAAACCTGCTGCGCTTTCCTTTCAACTGTCTGAATGGAAGAGGAGTGCACATTGATCAGCTCAGCTGGCAGAGCTCTTCAGATCACGATCTGCTTCTGCTCCCAAACAAGACAAGCACAAACAACCACACTGCACGACCCAGCACAAACAAACACGTAGAACGGAGGAGTTGGTGGCAGTGCAGCTCCTATGCAGGACACAGTCCTACCACGGACATACAGATGGGACAGGCCCTCCCCAGTCAGAAAGAAGACCAGCGCTCCTGACTCTTAACAACTGACACGGACGATTACACGGCTGTCCTAATGCTTCCCGGCACTAGGAAAACTCATTTTGTCGAATGAAGAGGCTTGGATACATCTATCAAGTCATTTCATGAGACTGATTAGTCTATAAATGAAAGTAATAGCTCAAGCCAGGAGAAGATCCCCCACAACGCATCGCTTCGACAGGGAGACTCCTCCATGGGTTAAACCGGCTACAGGCAACTCCTGTTCTGAGAGAAAGAGTGCTGATGTTTAGCACCTTTTTTACCTTAACACTGGATCTGCTGGTCTGGGTCTCTGCCTCCATGCTCTGGCTGTTCTCCCTCTTGTCTTTCTTAGAGGAATTAGTCCTCACCTTATAAGTGGATGTGTTGGAGGATTTAATGAATAATCCTGGGACAGGGTTGCCATGCTGCTGTTGAGACATGGTTGTGTTGGTCTGGTGAGGGGAATTGCATTCCTCAGACTCTTTGCTACTGTGATAGACCACTCTGCTGTCAGAGATGTGGATGCTTGGAGCACAGCCCATGCTTTTGTGGCCACCCGGGGAATATTTCTAAATTGTATATACGTGTGTATATATATATATATATAGCTATCTTTCCTTCCCGTTGGTATTTTCCCCCTGCTTAATTTTTGTTAACAGGTTGAATCTCTTCCCTGCGTCTCCGCTATGCTCTGAAGCATTGCCATCCGTCCCCTCTACACCACCAGAAACGTGTCTGTTCTCCTCGTCCTCCAGGAGACAAGTCCTCAATCTCAGCAGTGGGGTGGGGAGCTGGAGGGAAGGGGGCAAATCAAGAACCGGTCGACTTCATATTTCACAGATAATTTTTCTAAGCCATCAGAGAATCTTGGTAAGGTTTCCTTTTCTTCTGGGTTAAAGCACCAAAAAAAAAAAAAAAACCCCAGGCTCGGAAAGAGGCCAAAGCAAAAAAAAAAAACAACCAANACACCAAGCCCCAAACCACACGCACACACAGCCCAGAGTATTCTCGACTCGGCGCTTAGAGCGGCCGGGGGCACTGCACCATCTCCTTCCTCCTAGTCCGGAGTACGGCGCATTTTCCACCTGGGTTTGCACAGCGTTACCGATTAACCCGGGAACGGGCCGGGGCAAGGCGGGGCCGCTCTCCACCGCCTCTTCCGCGCTCCCCGCCGGGCAGCGCCTGCTCCTCGCGGTCGCGCTCGGCGCTGCGCCGTGCCGGGGCCGGACTCTGGGGCGTGCGCTTTGGGGTCGAACGAAATAAATAAACTTCAAAACGGAATAAAAATAATTAACGATCGAAAGCCAGCCCCGCCGTCCCGGGGTGCGGGCTGCAGCCCTCACGCCGCGCTGGGCACGGCCCAAGCCGCCTCAGTCGCGGACAGCCGCCGCAGGGGTGACATTCGGGTTCCCGCGGTCGGAAGGAGGAGCTCCCGGTCAGGCGGTAGCGGCGGGGCTCTGCGGCCGCCGCAGCTGCATCCCGCCCGGCGGGAAGCGGGCTCCCGGCTCAGCGCCGCGGGCCGGCCGGCAGTCCTCCTCAGCGAGCCGGGCCGAGCGCTGGAGGCGGCCCTGGGAAAATCAGGGCACAACCCGGACGGCTTCCCAGATCGGCGGGAGTAGCCGGCTGCGCTGGCAGAGGCATCAAAGGGCCTCCATGTTGCCGTGGGTTGGGGTTTTTTTTGGTCAGAGAAATGATGCGAAACGGCGAGGGGGAAAAAAAATTAAACCCAAAAAATTTTCAAAAAAAAAAAGATGAAAAATTTTTAAAAGCGAGAAGGNCTTGACAGCGGCGGAGCCAAGACAAGCCCCCGCCGGGGCTGACCTCCGGCCCGCGCTGGCGTCAATGCAAATCACCCGCCGCGGGCCAATGGCGCGCCGCCGCTCCGCCCGCCACAGCCAACTTCAAACCGTCGCCTGAGACCGGTGCCTGCCGCTGGGGGGTCCCGGAGCGGCCGCTGGAGTGCTGCCAGCGCCGCGTCCCCGCGCCGCTTCGAGGCGAGCCGACTGCCTGGGCAGCAGGCGGAGAGGACAGAGGTTAGACGTGGCGGCGGCACACGGAACAAGAGGCACTATGCAAGAATACAGCGTCTGTGTGGTGATACGATCGCTTCAAGTCCAGTTAGCTTTTTTCTCAAAAACCTAAAAACAAAACAACCCCCCCAACAAACAAACAAAAACCCAACAAGAAAAAAAAAACACAACAAACCAACAACAAAATCCACCTGTACAACTCATGAGGAAAAGGAGAGAGTGGCTGATCTCTGGAAGAGGCTCCTCAGAGAAGTGGTCACAGCACCAAGTCTGATAGAGTTCAAGGAGCATCTGGACAATGCTCTTAGTCTCATGGTTTTTAGTGTTAGACAGCCCTGTGAGGAGCAGGGAATTGGACTCAATGATTCTTCTTATGGGTTCCCTCCAACTCGACCTGTTCTGTAGTAATTCATAACCCTGCATTGTTTGTGGGGACCCATAGCTTGGCTGGCTCACAGATGTTCAGTACGAAGGGTAACCCCAGCAAGCCTGCCCAAGAAAGCCAGAAACTTGCTTTGCTGTACAGACACAGGGTTCTGTGCTTCAGGAACCGGAAAACAGCCAGAGCCCAGACACTATTGTTGTTTCCCATCATCTTCCTTTTCAACTCCGGACATGCCAATTTCTTTGAAAATATTTTTTGAAAGCAAAGACTGTGAAAAGGGAGAATGGTGCTATATGGGTAAAGCCAGACCCCAGGGCTTGGAAAATGAGTTGCAAATAGACTTGTTCTGCCATATGTGTGTAAAAGAATCTTTTCCTGCTTCTATATTATATGTAGAAGTAGATCTACTTCCATACCATATAGATGTGTTGTGAAATTAGATGCCTGAATATACTTCAAGAGAGAAAGAGTATTTAAAGCCCTTTAAAATGCCATGCCCAGTGCAAGGAAAGTTACTGCGGTAGACAGTATGTGTTTCAGAAGTACCATCTCAATTGCAGCTGAAGTTCAACACCTTAACTGACCACAGACCACATACATCCAGATGGGCTCACAAGAGCTCACATCATGTTCCACATGCACCTTTCCTCACTCTGGCATTGGCAGCTCTGCCAGCCTTTGCTCTCAAGGACTCACAGAGGTGCTTCTCTAAGGTACTGCCTCCTGTTTTCACTAGCTGAAGAATTGCTCAGAGACAACAGCAGTTCAGGGAAGGCCAGATCAAACTTTAGATTTAGGAGCATGGAGAAAACCGAACATGAGAGACATGGCTTTTGTCAATAAGCTCCAGCATCTGAGGAGGGAAAATGATGTCTCACAGGAGGAAACTATTTGAATTACCCCAAATTTGTATCATGAATGCTTTTTTGTTTTCCTGTCAGAATCATACTGTTTCAGAAGAAGCCAATGAAGCACCAGCACTTCAGTGCATTCACAACAGTCAGCCTTTGAACAGTATCTTAAATACATGACAAATGCCATCAGATTGAAATTCAAAGCAAAATATGCCGATAAGCGATGACTATGACAGCAAGAACAGCAAAAAGCAGCTCTTCATTTACGTACATAAAAGCATCACTTGATGCAGATGAGAGAACCTTACAAGGTTGGGAGATGAAAAGCCAAAAGTCAGTGCTTTTGAGAAATGTGGTTTTTCAGGATAACCACAGTACTTGCACTGTCAAAATGCTTTTATTTACTTCTTGTAATTGCTAGAGCTAAAGGCTGGAAAATCAAGTCTTTCCTTCTCTGATGTCTCTGCTATTGTGCATTTTCAAGTGTAAGCAATAGTCACATAAACTTCACCCACCCCATTAATTTAGCTTATCTATATAACCTGTTAGAACTAGAAAAAGGCATTGGCTTTCTGTGCTCTCTCATCACTTTGGATGCCCACTTAAGATAAGCACCTAACAATAAATGAAGGCAAAGGCTTAACATACCTGCTTTAAACAGTGGGCACTGTTTGGAGAGGGATCTTGTCCTTGTTCTTTTCTTTATGTTAAACGTTATTTACTAGAACCCATTAATAGGAACACACTTAAATGCAGCTAGAAAGATGCTGTGGGAGAATGCTGCCGTTCTTGTGCTGTTAGCCACAAGTGTGGGCTCTCCTCTTCTTCAGCTTTAATGTCAGGGAAACTGCTGACAGCACTTTATTTCTGGAGGAGTCAGAGACAGCAGAACTTCATTTTCAGAGCTCCACATTCAGTTAACAGTGCTGACACCTAGAGTTAAGCTTTCTACTTTTTAAAATGAATGAGTTTGATTTACAGTTACACAAAGATGAAATGTACATTTCACGGTGTCATTAAAAAAGTATTGGAAACATCTCTGCTTTCCACTCTGGAGGCAAACAAATTCTCATTCAACGAATACTTCAATTTATCCAAGTGGCAGACAAATACTGGCCAGGGAGNTTGGAGGCAAACAAATTCTCATTCAACGAATTTATCCAAGTTTATTTATCCAATTTATCCAAGTTATCCAATTTATCCAATTTATCCAAGTGGCAGACAAATACTGGCCAGGGAGAAATGGTTTGTTGAAAATTATATAATAATAACATGACAAAACAACGAAGTGTGCATACAGATATGACATGCATGACCTCTTTGCACTTTTTCAAATGTTTTTCCCCCGTAACCACAGGCAGGTTATTTCTGATTATTTCAATCTACAGTATAACTTCAAACAAATACAAAAAAAAGCTTCCATTTGCAAGTTTTTCAGATGAGAATTCACACTGCCTTGAATGGGAGGATGAGGTGAGCATAAAGTGCCTGAATAATCCCTTAGTAGTTTAATAAAAGCCATTGAGAAATCACTGGAATTGTTGCTACACTGATGAAAATCCAATTAAAGACAAAAATTTATATTTTAACAGGACACTGGCACAGGCACTGGTTTGTTTGTCTTCAATTTGAAAACACTGGTGTTGTTTTTTATTGCCAATAGAGAAACAGAGTTGAAAGAATAGATTTATCTGCAGCCTAGAATCAGAGTGAAGGGGATAAAACATCAAAATCATTGCCAACGGTAGTGATTTGTTAGTACACTAACGAACGCTGTGGATAAAGGAGCTTGTTCAAGCTTACTTGCAGAAGCGTCAGGAAATGGTGGGCCCTATAATTAAAATAAATGAAATAGTGCAAAAGAGCAGAGGAAGAATAGGAGTGTAGACACTGGCAAATTAGGACTGTGGGGGAAGTGCAAGGTCAGTACAGAGTCAGTAAGTGAGAGGTCAGAAAAGAACTAGCTCTAGGAGACAACTGGGGAATGAGAAAGGTTATTTATGGACAATAAGGTTGAATTTCATTCAAGACTGCAGAATAAGAAAGAAGGCTAGAAAAGAGCTTGGAATGATTGTTATCAGCATGGTAAGCAGACAAGTGGGTGCCATGGAACATCAAAGTATTTAGAGACTAAATACATAAGATTAAAGTTTTTAAAACATTGAAAATTACAGTATTTAACCACTTCCCCATCCATCTCATAGACAAATTACATTGGATTCTGCATTTGTTGATAGAAGAATGAACAACACACTGCCTCCCAGATCTCGCCCACTGTTCCCCATGTCTAACTGGACCATGAAGCTAACCAGACCTGAAGCAAAAGCACTCCCTCTTTGTATCAGCAGCGTGCATCCATTTCACATGGCCCTTGACCATTTTCCATGGCACACTCTAAGAGTTTGTGCATGAACACTGGCACAATCCATTTCTGTCCAGTTACATAAAAATACGTTGGTATCAAAATCCAATTTTGATAGTATTTCAGCACCCAAGACACTGACAGAGAGAATTATGCGGAAGACATGATGGACTAACAACACTTGCATGAACACAAATATCAGTGTGCTTTGAGAAAAATGTTTGGTCAGCAATGGCAGAGTAAGTGTGCCTGCAGTCCTGTGAGCACAAGGCAGCCATCTTGATAGGGGATTACCCTATGTGGTTTTAATTACTTCACACACAACCACACGCCCTACACCCCCCTCCAGTCAGCTATATGTTCCAACTGTGCCTTTTGGCCTTCTGAAAAGTTAAGCAACCCTGCTGGTCTTTAGGCCAGCAAAAGAGGCAACACAGGAGGAGGAGGGGGAGGTGGAACTGTGGAAAATATGCCAGCACAGAAACAGCTAAACAGACTCTGCACTGCAAACTACTGACACATGCAAGCTGTGACAGAGCTCGTCTCTCCAGTTAGATATTCTAGAGAAGAAAACAGAAACCATACTCTGCCCTAGCCACAAGTTAGTATCAGCATTACACTTCACAAGCAGGCCAGGTGAACATCTGCTTGTTTTTGCATCAGTGACAGGTATCCTGGAACTGGGCATTTTTAAGTAACACAAGACAAGTGTAAAACTTGGCCTGAGATAGTTCATCCCCACTCTTGCAATGAACAGAGGTACAGTGGGTTTGTTTTCTGCATCACTTTTCTGATGTCCTGAAAAACCCCAAAGCAATCGACAGCAGCACCACTTTGGAGGCCTGGCAGGCTGTCTGGCTCGCTGTTGTTGCATAATTGCAATTGCAGAACACAGACAATTGTCTGTACTGCTTGGAAATCAGGGCCTTCAAGACAGTCTAAGTCAGCAAATTTTCAACCCTAGCGTCAAAGTCGTTCAAGTCTAAAGCTCAGATACTTCACGTTTGTGCAAACATCATCCTAACAGGTGACAAAATGGCTTTTGCAGCTGTAGTTCACACATCACACTCACTGCTGCTTAGTGATTATCTTCTTTAATGTCCCACGATGTGGAATTCACTCTTCTAACCCCATCATATCCTAAAGAATTGTTTCCCTTCTTCATATCTCTTAGTTTTTTGTCTTTGATTCTTTTATTTCCTCCTCTAATCATGCCATTGATCATGTGCTTTCTCTTGCTATTTCCACCCATCAGATCAAAATCCTTCACGCAGCTCCAAAACAATTCTCACCTCTATAATCTCCCAAAAGCTGAGTCAAGCCCCTTAAAACTCCACAAAAGCCCCCCATTTTTTCTGGTTTCATATTTGTCCATCTGTCTAACACTACCAATTATACTCTAGCATTATACCTCCTCTAATTCTTTTCTTTATACAGTCTCCTCACATTACCCAAGAGAAGCACCTGCTTGCATAGCAGACACAGAGCAAAGGTGACCAGATCTCTGACACCCAACTTTAATGACTGGGCATGGGGCTTCTGATGCTGCTGGCTTACAGCAGGCTTAGTTAAAGCCTGACTTCAGAAGCGAGGAATATGCAGGGGAAAAGGGTGACAGCAGAGTCTTCCTGAACCTCTTCTGTCCCAAAAGAAGCTGACTCTGAATCTGGGGGTAGCTGAGAATGAGACCTATTGCATTGCTGATCTTTCTAGGCACTGTCTGTATAGATCCTTGGATTGATCCAGGACCATACAACAACCTTGCCACTATCTCAAAGTCTCACAGGTTTTTCTCTCTATCCCAGTCCTCTCTTCCCAAGTGTCTTAACTCATTACATAGAGAAGATCACCACCTAAACCTTGTCTTTCCAGTCCCTGAGCCTGGGAGCCCTACACGGCCCAGGGAGTGCAGCACCCATGGGATGCAGGAGGTTGCACTGTAACACCCTGCTGCTCCAGCAGTATCAACCTCAGAGCTCTGCAGGAGGGAGGAGTGCCCTGGGAGCTGCTGCTGCCAAAGCAGCCTCCACCAGCTCCCACCGCCTGGCCTCTCCTCAAGTCAGCCAAAAATTTGTGGGGAAGGGAGGAACAAAGCACTGTTGTCCCCACCCACTCCCCTGTAATTATCCTGTGCTTCACAAACTGGATTATCTATCTGAATACACAGTGCCATGCAGCCAGCTGTGACCATAGAGAATTAGTTGTTCCTCTCTTGGAGAATTTTCCCTTCTCTCTTCCTAAGTATTTTTAAGCTAACTCACATTCATTTAGTGTGCAGCCCTTCCAGTTTGTGATTTACTAGACCAAGGATGAGAACTGGCCCTTCTGCTAGAAAACTGATCCCACTTACGTGGAGCTGTGTACCCAATTTTTACACCCTAATGGCCTTGCTGCCTGCTGTCCCTCTGCTTCCTCAGTATATTGGATCCCCCCTCTCAGCAAGTCACTCTCTGGTCCAGCCCAATAGTGCCCTACCCTCAGTACCCTTCAAACTCATAAACTGCTTCCTGACACCATAACTTCTATATCACTTTGTGGCCCGCCTGGATCCAGTAAGAGAAAGCAGAAGGAAATCAGTAAAAGAAATAACCAACCTGTCTCTATAAAAGAAATAAGCAGGTCAGCATTCTTTGGTCATTAAAGCTAGAAGGACAAGCTTTTAGTCCTTGTCATCCTACCCCAGCAGCTAAAAGATCAGCTCAGACTAATGAGGGGAAGACACACTCAAGGCAGGCTTTCAAAAACTCAGTCTTTTTCTCCCTGACTCTCCTTGCATTTTCCATCTCCCAGGTGCCCCACTGCCTCCTGTTCAGCAGCTGCTTTCTTACTTGTTCCTAGTTAACCAGCAGTCCTAGGGCCAGCAGCTTTCCTTCCTGGGCCTGCATCATCGACCCTTCCCAGAGACAGACGAAGTAAGAGTGACAAAAAACAGAGCCATAAAATCATCCCTGCAGAATGACAGCAGCAGGAGCTGAAAAACTCTCTGAAATTACTCTTTAAGACAGGCTGTACACCTGCAGAACAGACAGCTTTCATGGTTGGTGAGTTTATTATTTAAGGAACAGATCCATCATCTGTGGTCATACTAAGCAGTAATTTATTTGCAATAGCAAAAAGCCCCATGTACTGGCTGTGAAATTTATGATCCTAGATCACTCAAAAAACATCTGAAAAATTAATCCTACAAACATATCTGAACATAAGACAGGGACTGGACCTCATCTGAATACTTAAACAACTGTTAACTGTATTCTGAAGTACATTTCCTTTCCTTGGCTCAAACTAGTACCTTTAAATACACCCAATCATATCCAATTATGTACAATCCTTCCGTGATATTAGGTCTTTCTGTGGAGCAAAGCAGTACCCTCACATATGCAAGAAACTGAACGCTTAAGTAACAAAGACAAGTATACCCTACCATCAAATAGATAACCAAGAGATGGTTGTGCAATTTATTACTCTCTCCAAATGTACCCCTTTTTCCAGGAATGCTTCACATTCAGTTCTGACATTGCAATCAGTCTCTGTGAGTAATGTTTTATTCACAATTCTCTCTATTTTTCCAACCATATTCGTGTTTCTGTAAGCTCCCATCAGGGAAGCTGTGTTCCCTGCCACTTGCCTGCATCCAACTCTGCGTGCAGACAGCTGTAAGGAGGAATGTACGAGAATCTGACCTCTGCAGTGCCATGGCACAGCGTTCGTAGATCATGAGTTTTGTAAACTCCATTTTACAGCTGTCTGCACATGCAGATGAGCAATGGGAAGAGCAACACCAAAAGAATTGCTAACAGGAGATGACAACTTGGGAGAGAGATAAGGAGAAACCACACTGAGGGCAGGTGGAGAAGCCAGACCATGTAAGCTTTCTGGGGACAGCTATTTAAAAAGAGAGAGAGACAGGCTCAGGATGTGTTGAGGAGATAAATCTTTGAGTTTTTGAAAAGGGGAAGGCAGTCCTTGCAGGCTTACTCATCACAGCCCTAACAAACATAAATCTTACCCACATGGGCACCATCCTTCCCAACACGCTGACCAGGGCTGGCTGTAGCACAGCTATCACGGAAGGATCTGTCATATTAAGCAGAACAGCACTTGGCAGTTTCTGTGAATTATGGTTCTAGCCAGCACAGCTGGGTGCTGCAGGGGCTGACAGGCTCTGTAACACAGTCACAATAGCAAGCACTATAAAAAAACTTTCACCAAAACAGTTTGGGAACGGAGCTTGAAAAATAGTTTTAAAACATGTCCTTTAAACTGAGAGACTTCCAAACAGATGGGTTTGGGGGATGACCTGACAAAGTAGGGAAGGTTGACCTCATGGTTTATATCTGCCTTGGCAACACCTCCTGAGTCTGCACTTACTGTGCCCGTGTTGGTGGGTTCTTCATGCTCCTCTCACTTCAGATAAGATATGGTGCCACCTCTTTGTCTCCCTGAGAAATCTCCATGGCACAGTTCTCTACTCCCTTTGCAGAAATGAGACTTCACGCTTTGGTGGCCACAGATAAGTGTAACTAATGCCACTCCTTCCCTTATCTTTCACGTGCCCCAAGTGCTAAACACACCTTTTCCCACAGCCCTAATCTGTTTACACTTCTGGTTTGGGGGCATTTAAGAGGAAAACAGAGCACACAGTAGTTTTACAAAGAGTTAAAATAACCAAGTCAGAACAATCACTCTTAAATTCAACCACAACAAGTATATCAAACAGGACAAAACAAAAATTTGTTCATCTCCTTGCATTCTCATGAGTTTGTTAGGTAAGCATCAGAGTCACTTGGGAAGGTCAGGATAATCTCATGCACGTGACATCCCTTCAGACCCCCATGTAGTGTGCTTCCCTCTTGCTCAGCTAGTGTAAACACCTAAAAATCACAAAGCCTTAGGCACCAAAAGAAATAACCAGTTTTTCAACAATAGCTCTGAGGACTTCAAAACTTGACCTAAAGCAATCATTCTTCTAAAAGGAAACTAAAGTAGTAACTGTGCCTTTCACAGATTCATTTGTGAAAAGCCATGTGGCCCTTTGAGAGGAGGGTAAAGTGAGAAGGAAAAATATGTCAACTACATAAGATGCTTACTAAATGCTTGAAACAACCTCACTGCAAAGCTTTCTTCAAACACAGCCATGGTTGTTTTCAGCAGGAACAGCAAATCGTAGCAAAATAATTTTTCTCCTGGGGAGAAACACAGGTATTCAGGAACAATACTACAAAATGTAACAGTCTAAATTCAGCTTACTCTCTGCAGGTTGAGAGCACACACAGAGTTGTATCACACAGAGGCAGACAGCAATTGTAGCCATGTGGTACTCAGCAACTTGTTGATGGTTAGCATGGGGTGTTGTTCCCCACTTGCTGCACCCAGAGTTGCCAGCTTACTTGTGCACTTTTCACTCAGTGCCCTGACTAGCCCAGACTTTATGCCCAAGTGGGCAAACTCTGAGGCCTCCACCCTGGCTCACTCTCCCCCATTCTGGGGAAACTTACAGCAAGATCTGGGAGGGGGATGTTGGGAAAGATTTGCCTTTTCTTGCAGGTTTCCCCAAAATCCAGCAGCAGATTAGCCTGAACTCATACTTGCCACTGTCTAAGCAAGGCAACATTCAGCTCTGTAGCAAATGTCCCATGGAGATGGTGAGAGAAGAGACACGACCAGTCTCTTACACCCACAATTAATGTAGTGTTTAGGCTGGAGCCCAGGCCCAACCTTCCTTCTATCTTGGAACAGCAGCATTGAGAAGATGCAGGACCAAACCCCATTCCCAAACAATATTGCACTTCTGATTTTTAAAACACTTGCTCATTTGTAAAAAAACAAAAAACAAAAAACCAGCAACCTGGAGGCATCTCACAGCTGAAACTATGCATCCAGCTGCGAGGTATTTCACTGATTATGTAACAGATGATCAAAAGGAAAAACAAATTAAAGAAGAAAAAAAGAATATAGCAAATTCCATTCCTCATAGCCTTTCTGTTCAAATTTTTGTTAATATTATGACCTAAGTAATAGGGAAAAGTTAGTATACAAAGGCCGGTTTGTAAGTGCTGTGCCTGGGGAGAGACTGCAGGTGTAAGTATAAGACATCCATTTCTTTCATGCAGATGTTGTTTTTACAAAACAAACCAGAGAAATGCAAATTCTTCCTGACTGGCAGCGCAGGTTGTTGCACATTTAAGAATGGAAAAAAGGCACTAGCCTATACTGATAGTTAGAGATATGCATCGCTGTACAAATTACCTGCAACATTAGACACCCAGATAGAAATCACTGACACACAGGCTTAGATTAGAGGGAGCAGATCCTTTGATTGCATGTGCTTTGTAAAACACAGTTTATTCCCTGGCAGACTAACTGTCTTGGCTGCCCCTTAGTGTTGAAGAGAGAAATGAAGTATCACCAGAAGGTGACTAGCATAGAAAGGATCCCATTAAATGACTAGCTGTGCCCTGCAGCAGGGCCAGGGCTGCCAGGGCACCCTGGTTAGGGTGGGCAGCTATGCTGGAAGGAGCTATGGTAGTGGTACTGCAGCTTCACCTCACTGCAGCCCTTAACAGTTTGTTGATTCAAGTCTCAGTCACAGTCTTTTAATGCTGGTCAAACAGAAAGAGACATTTTTTCACTGCAAGATTGTTTTCCAAGAAAACCTAGACTTTTTCATACCAGCCGATTTTGTATCTCAATGCAGTGAGGTTAGTACACAGAATAAAGGTCTCCTTTGTGGTCATAACATGGCACTTAGGAAACCTAAGATAATTTAAAATCAGGTTTGCTTTTCCTTTATTTGGTTGTTTATTGTACTGTTGCATTTTCACTCATACAGAGAACTCCATTAGATCATCCACCTTCGCTGTTGCTCACAGGCTTTACTTTAAGTTTCTTGTACATTAGCACAGTGCTGCAAGTCATTTTAATGCAGAGTTAGGCACTTTATAAAAACTTCCGGTTAGTCCCCAAAAATGTGCCCTTTAGATGAAATGCTGGACCTACTAAATGTCTCAGAACTGGTTGGGATAATCTGCTAGGGATACAGTTTTGGAGATTATACTTCAATGTCATTGCAGATTACAATGTTGTTTATCTATTTCTAAACAGCTAGGCTGCCTCTAGATGTTGCTTTTTAGAGGTGTGGACATCATTGCTATCTTCAGCCCACAGCAGGAGCACTCTTTGCATCCTCCTTCCTCTCTGCTAATAATTTTCTGCTTTATATTAGATTTTTCTGAGAATTCCACTAATTCATATGCAACAGTTGATCACTGCAGGGCCCAGTTGGGCTGCTCAGCTGTACTGCTCCTGTACCAAAAAAAATGGATTGCAAGTTCCCACAACGACTCTTGGGGGTGCCTGGACACACCAAGCCATCCCAAAGCACACCAAATAATTCCTCTCTTCCTATCTCAGAAGTATTAGGCTACTTATCAGAAATATTTTGTAAGCACTTTCCACATGTACCTAAATATTGACCTATATGAAGAATATATAAACACTCAAAACTAAGGGCTGCTAGTTTTTTCCCTTTTTAGGATTTCTCCTTTTATCTTGTGTGTTAAGGGGTTTTTGGGGGTTCTTTTTTGTTTGCTTGTTTTTTAACTTTTCTCATCCTTTTGTCATATGACAACATTTTTAGTTATCTTAAGATCTTTCCAGGTCCCTTCCAAGCTCCTAACATTCTGTGAATATAGTAACCTAATGAGAACATCAGCACATTAAGAATTAGAATTATACTTTTCTGTCTGAGGAATTTATCTGATGCTGCTATTTGAGCTGCCCTAATTAGGGCAGATTGATCCCACTTTTATCCCATCATAGCCTTTTATGTTAGATCCTTGTATTTATACAGGGCTGTGCTGGCAGCACCTGTATTCCCCCAGGCTGCACAGAAGCTCTGGAGACAAAGTATATCAACCTTTTCAGCTGGATTTTCTGAATTTGCTGTGCCTATGCCCATGTAATTAACTCAACAAAGAAGTGAGGCAGAGATGAAGACTGTGAAAATTTTAAGAAGAGAAAATAAATTAAGCAAAGACCTTGTTAGACTAAGACTGAAACAGGAATAAAAATTCTTGGTAGTGCTGTAGATTTCAGACAAAAACTAAATACCCACCCCAGCTTCCTGTCAGAGTATAAACTGTGTGTACTTTGGCCATTTTCTCGTCTGTTTAAAGCCAACATCATATTTGTTATAGTGACAGCATATTTACTAATGAAAGCACTATGAATGACATTTTGAGAACAGAAACAGAATTTTACCAGGCTAAATTCACATTGCACAGGCACTGGTCTTTACTTACAGTTATCTGTGCCCCATGCATTATAAATCTGAGGTAACTCCCATATTACATCCTTTTAAAAAAGGCAGGAATTAACCAGCTCATCCTCCACTTGAGGAGAATGTGAACTTCTGATAAAAAGTTTACTTTTGTTGCTCTGCCAAGTGCTAGGCCCAGAACTTGGGAGGATTAATAACAGGAGTGGGCTGGAGACATGTGATTTAGCTAGCCTTGTTTGCAGTTCGGCTCCTTAGCAAGGTACAGCCTGACCTTAAGTGACTGTGGCTAAAAGGAACAATTAAGGAGCTCAGCAGTGGGGGAAAAAAAAAAGTAAAACAAAAACAGACAGAAGGGAGCCATATAACTAAAAAAATCAGAGTGTTCAGCTAAATGATGCACATTAAAATACACTGGATTCAAGCTTTGTTAACAGCTTCAGTGAAAAAAGAACTTCAGAAGAGATTACAGAAACCTTTATTTTCTTCTAGAACAGTTGCTATCCTGCCTTCTTTTGTCTCTTGAACAGCAAATAAAAGTGAACTTTCATTTATCTACGGTTATATGGCCCTGTCACAGACATACTGGGAGATATAAATATTTGTTGAATTATGATTCTAATTCCTTACAGATGAGAAATCATAAATTGAAAAACTTGCCCTAAGTCGCCTAGGAAGTATTTGTCATTACCTGGAAGTAAGGCTGTAATCTGACTCCTTTCACCACAGTATCCACTTTTTGAAACTTCAGTGGTTTCTGGGAAATTGTATGTTTGAGACAGTTAATATAGCCAAGTAAAATTCCTTATTTTTGAGGGATAACAAACTAACATAACCTTCTACAGTGAAGCTTTGCCTCTCCTAGAGTTAGCACATCTTGGTTAGCACCAGCAAAAAGCTGCTTGGTGTCAGCTATGGGCTTGAACTGTCTAAAAGCCTTTAATCACAACAAATTTCAGATATTTTTTAAGATTGCTCTTCTCTGAAAGTCAATATATCATGAAAATGCTAGTAATAGCCAGTGAAGCAAGATGGGACTTAGTGTGGCAGGCTTGCCCCTAGAAAGGAATCTCTCACAGCTTTCTTGTGAACAGGAACCACTGCAGAAAAAGAAGCTGGTGCACTGGGGACACATTTGCAGTGAGTTTACTCAGTTTCTGACTTGTGCACAGGGATAACATGACAAACGGAAACCCACAAAGAAATTCTCCACACCTGTACAAGGAAACAGTTCTCATCTCCATCTATTTTCTTAACTCTGCTGGTTTAAAAAGACTTCCTAATTCTTGTTGGAACATGGAACTGTTGGCATTTTCTGCATAACAGCTAGATTCCTGTTTGAGAGATGAATTTCTGAAGAGATGAGCAGCAAGCACAGAGTTGTGCTGGTGTGCTTTATCCCAGCTTGCTTATGCCTCTCTGCAGCCAAATCACCTGGAGATCTCGGGTGCTGGTACCCAGACAAGGAGCTCTGGGATCAGAAGTAACTACACTGAAGTCATTGGAGATTATTTTGGTCCTTTATGTGATGTTTTTCAAATGTTGTTTGTGGGCACAGAAAAACACTAGAGGCATGTCTTTGGGATATAGTCATCAAAATGCAGGCATCTTGGGACACTTGCAAATGCCTGCTGCAAGCCACAGAACATAGGCCTGCCACCCGCTGATCTGCTTTGGATAAAATTACTAGGGTTGAGGGGATTTATTTTGTGCTATACTTCAAGGGCCTCCTGTGGCCAGACAGATGGGACAGATGCAGCTGGAGCATTCCCTCCCCTTCCTGGTGCAGAGCGGAGGCAGGAGAGCCAACAGTGGCTCTCCAGTGTCCTGAGATGGCTTTGAACACGCTGTTCAGGGGAACAATCTCTGTCCGTTCCACAACTTGGATGGCATGTCAAGGAACTGGTAAGTGGCATCCACAGCCATCAACCTCCCTTTATTCTTCCCACTTAAAGCAGCTATCTAACCCTCTTCTAAAATGTGTATCCTGAATATTAAATTGTATGAGTTTAAAATTTGGGCTTGGCTAGCCAGAGTGGATGGACCCTGACATAAAGCTTTTAAGCACCCTTTGTGTAAACACTTGATATTTTGGGGGAACACATTAGAACATGACAATAGCTCCTTGCACTAGTACTACAGTTAGTGACTGTAATTCTCAACAAAGACAACAGATTAATATAGCCATGAAATTTAACAACCTTTGTAAGAAAGTTCAGTGTTCCCTACAAAGACAACACTAAGTATTAGCTAGGTCTGGGAACCTGCTTACACCAGCACATGGCTCCTTCCTCACATAACCAGCTAGAGCAGAGGTCAGCTCATCTTTCTGGGTATCCATGTTGTCTCAGTCAGACAAGCAAGTACTGTGATCTGATTCAGCCCTTTAAGCATGGATGCCAAACAGGAGATACAAGGCAGAAGGCTTCCATATAACAGGTGAAAAGTGTTAAGAGCGTTTAGAAGAAAAAGAAGGATCAAAGGAAAGTTTTGTAGCACAATCTCATCAGCATGGCCTGCACAGTGCCACCTTGGCCCTTTATCACATAGCATAAGAACAAAGCTAGATTAAAAAACATAATTGAAAAGAAACCACAAAATCTAGTCTTCTTATGATTAACCTTTGGAATCCAAAATAACTTATAATTGAAGTAAAAACTGCAGTGAAACCCCAAGAGCATCTGGCAGATGTATTGGCTACAGTAAAGCATTCAAGCTACTCACAGGAGATGAACAGTGTCTGGACATATTATTGTTTTTTGAAATATTTGTTGTACCTTAAACAGAAAGGAAAATTTTATGAGATGATGCTTGAGTGCCCATTGAAGTATGCTCTGAGACAGCTCTGTGAGCATGCAATGAAGGAATGACCACAGTTAGTCCAGTTGTAGGAGTTTTAGGAAGTCCATTAGTAAACTGGAACAAGTAAGTTTATGGAACAGAATAGTGTATGAGCTTGGGATCTCTTCTTAAAAAGCATGAGCTCTTTTTTACTGTAAATAGTGTGATGCCTGTCTGAGCAGTGGCTTACTGCAGAACACTGTCTTGTTAGCTCACCTCTGGTCATAACAGGTAGTTGTCACTTGCATGGAAATGAAAACACAAGTTAATGAACTAATTAATTCACTCAGTGTTTAAAAATCCCTCCTTCCTATACCCCCCTGCCCATGACTAAGTAAACTATGTAGAAAGCGGTCTAATTCCCCTGCGTCTCTGACTATGAGTATATACACAGTGCTCCCTCTTCATGCAGTTATCTTTGATGTAAAGCCACTGTGTGCTGGCTACTAACTCTACCTAAACCCATTATAGGCGCCCTTTGTATAATACGCACCTTGCTTTAGTGTGCAAAACCTTTGGCTCCCAAAAACACGATAGGGTGGCTAGAGTAACCACTAACCAGACATTCTGGAATGCCTGAAAGTGTCCAAGATTAGTCACTTGGCAGCAGTCTTAGGGAAATGTAGCTTTACATATCCCTGGACAGAAAGGTTTAGTGCTTGGGGCCTTCCAGCAGGCCTGAACCTAACTCCTTCCCTTGCAGCATAGCTTAGATCAGCAGTGACTGTGACAGCTAGAGCTGAGATCCAATTGCCATGAAAACCTGGATCATTCATTTTGTCAAATTTATCTCCACATATTCTTTTCTTCACCAAAAAAAAAAGAAGCCCAAACAAACCCAAACCCTTGGCCTTGATATTTATTTTTTTCTGAGTAATTTCAACTTCTGTGTTTGTCAGCCAAAAGGAAAATGTATGTGTGGCATACACATCGATCAGCAATCTGGTGGGTGTTTGTAGATTATACAAGAGATCAAAGGTTGGAGAAATTTCATTCTAATATGAGAGCAACAAATCAAGGTTACTGAGGAGCAGCGTGCCTGCTTGTCAGCTATAAAAATCCAGGCAAATAGAAGAGTGCATTTAGGTGCTACAGAACTGAGAAACACAAATACATATGTGGTCAGTGAAACTCGATGCAGGACTTGCATGGACGCATCTTATAAGAAGGGCTGTCATCTGCACTTCACTGGACTTTTAACAAGGCATCTAGTTGCCTTCACACAGAGTAAGGTAACCTGTTTCTTATGACACATCCACACCAAATAAGAGAGCACAGCACAGAGCCTGTGCCGTGGCATTGAGCAAGCCTGCACAGTCAAACTGGCATCTGAGAGCTGCACAGATGTCTCAGGAATAACTCACAAGCAGCACAGCTGGAGCAGGATGATCTGGTTCCTAGGCTCGGTGTGCCTGACTCTCAAAAGGGCCAGATTGCTCGAGATTAGTGCTGAGCTGAGATAGTCTTAGTCCCACCAGTTCAGGAGCTGGCATGCTCACCATGAGACCAGGGACTTGGGCATCAAACTAGTGTGCGGGGCTGCCATGGCCCCAGCTTTTCTGCTTAGACCTGCAGGAAATAAACCAGTTAAAACATGCAGAAACTGGCAGCTATGTTCATAAGTTTTATGTATTAAGCTGCAGAACTGGTGCCAAGTACTCCTGCACTCAGGACTGCACAGATGATATTGCTCCTTCAATGTATGACATTCATGTAGCATTCCAATGGCAAAAGAAACCAGCACAACCGAATGGATGAATGGAAAAACAAATTGCTTCAAGTTGATTTAAAGGAGATATTTAGTCATGCATGGGAAGGAAAAAAAGAGAATAGGTGACCAAAATAGAATGAAACAATTGGAAACAGCTGATGTTTGATGAAAAGAAAGATATTTTCTGGTGTGAGAAATTTACAAGCCTTGAGTATTTTGAAAGGGCATATTATGCATGACTTTTTAATCCCTTAAATAGTGCCAGGTTATCCAGAATCCACTCCAGAAAGGTTTCCGAAACAGTTTATTCTAGACCTAAGCCAAAACCTTCAGCCAACTGTGGAAAATCTCATTTAGAGTCAGGCTAAAGTTTTGGGAAGCTCGTGTCAATGTTGGAAAATTGCTACAGCTGAAATCATGAAGGAATAGTTTTGCAAAAGAACCCCTGTTTTTTAGCCTGGTTTTATGATTTGCAACAAGAAAAGGCAGAAAAGGAAGCTAAAATCCTTAATAGAACTAAAAAATAGAAAGGCTGAGTTGCAGTTTCTGACAGAGCCTTTATTGTTTTTTCAAAGAGTGGACAAGTTCATGCTGTACTGGAGGCAAGCAAAGGGGTTTCCTTTACATGAACTTTACATTAGTGCACTTAACGTACAGGCACACATGACAGATCCTCAGTCCTGCCCACAGCTCCTCATGACTACAAATGTGACAAAAACAATGTTATTTCTCCAGCCAGTGTCCAAGTCACACTAATCAGCACTAAAAATTTCTGCCAAAATGGCAACTCAGACAGTGCAGTCACCCCCAGCTAGTTGGAATTCGGGTGTCAAACCCTACAGAGCATATGGCTGACACAGCTGTGGTACCAAATGACTTTCCCAGTACAACCCTTTTTACAGCTTTGTGTAAACTTTTGGGCACCTCCAAGTCTGAGGCATCCTAGTCATTCATTTCTGGGCCATCAACTGTTCTTTATGTGCTATCACTTTCTTTTATACCTGACCAAAAAAAGTTAGTGCATAAATGACAGATGTTACTTTGTCCCTTTAGTAAACCCCTGGCAGACATGGATCAGCATTTTGAGATATATGGGCATAGGTAGGAAGCCAACCAGACAGTATCCTACTACTTTTTGTAACAAGAACTGGTGGTTTGCTTCCATGAGTGTCTACATCTTTTTATGTCACAAGTAAGATGTGTGTTGTAGTAACCAAGTATAAAGTTAGACACTTGTGGCTATATAAAGCCATATGGAAAACTATGTGAAACCCATTACATCTGGGAAACGCTTTGTATATGGGGTCCAAAGAGAGGGTGCATTGCCAGCCTGGCAGAGAGGACATAGATACCCCAAACAAAAGCCAAAGAAAACAGATAATCAGTAAGTATTAAGTTGACCTCCAAAATATAACTTGTGGGGGACCAGATCTGTTTGGAAATTCAAGACAAATTTAGGAAATTATTGTGAACACAGACATAAATTCAAAACAGAAATGTACAGCATATTCAAGTATAGTTTGAGCAGAGAGGTTGGGATAGATGATCTCCAGAGGTCCCTTCTAACCTCAACTATTCTATGATTCTGTGAAATGTTTTGCTTTGGTATTTTCTAAATGAAATGTTTTGGGTTTGATTTTTTCTTTTCCAAAATGAAAGGGGACAAAAATAAACAGCTTATAAAGCAACACCAGGCATTCTGTTTGTGACTAAACAAAAACATTCTGTAAAATTTAAGAATTTTCCTCCTAACCCCTCTCAATTTTCTCGAAAGGAATCTCTGATTTTAGAGTCATTTAGACCTATGGCTATTTTTCTTATTTGAGGGGAGGGGTCAGAGAGCAAATAAAAAAATTTCACCATTCATCTAGCTCTGCTCCCAACCCCTATTTTCTTATTTACAGAGGAAAATCTGCAGAAATTATAAACTCTTTCAGATGCACCTCAGTTTCTTCAAGGCTGAAGGTGCAGAGCAAGTGTCTCTGCAGCCAACAATAACAAACACTAATGCTAATTTTGTGCTTTTCCATGGCCATGGTGCCCTAGAGACCTCCTCTTTCATCCACACACTCCTCCCCTTCAAAGCCATCTCATCACCATCTGTCTGATATTAGGGGAGGAGGGACAGTTCATGTACTCCCATTTCCCAGTAGATTTTTGTTCCAAGGGGGATGAAGAATAAAGAAAAAAAAAAGGTATTTCTGTTCTTTTATCCTTTCCCCACCTTTCTTCTTTCCTCAGGCCTATTTAACTATCCCATGTGGTTACTGGTGGAAGAGAAACCACTTGGTTAGAGAGCAGAGAGAAGTAGCACAGGGAGCACAGTTACACAACCAGCAGCCACCAGGATTAAGCTAGTGTCCCCAGGGCTGTACAGGCAAAGCAAAGCAATATTTTCCTATAAACACTAAAACCACTTGCATTTAAACCTTCTGCTTGGGATAGCGTGGGACTACACAACACTAGCAGATCACCTCCAACGGAGACTGACTTGGGTCCTTTTGGGGTAGATAACAGCTTTGGACAAACACATGTTCATGGCCAGCACTGCAAAAGGTTCTGCAGAGGTTAGTGAGACTGACAGGGGCATCCCCAGGAAGAGAGGACAGTGGGAAGTGGGGTCTGAGCGTGTGAAGATTTCATGGAAGCTTGACATCCTCTCCACACCCCATGCCCATCTGTGTCCCATTCATATGTGCTAACAAGCAGCCCCCTAATAGTGCCCAGCACCCCGGTGGGGTGACCTCACAGTGCACAGTAGACTTGCTCCACTATAAAACAGCTCTTGCCAAAGTAGGCAGGGGCCAGGTGACCATTTACCTGCTTTAATACTGAGGGTCTTGGAATTACCAGCTAAACCTCTGGTTCCTCTTAGTATTTCAGTCTCTGATACAGCTGGTCAAAACGTGGAAGCATTTATATATGTCCAGCAAACTTTTTCTGAAGAAAAATTAAGGCTTTTGTTACTCTTATTAAGAAAATGCACATCTTGACAATTAAATAAAAAAAATATATTCTGAAATCCCAAATACTTAGGTTATTTTGGTTGGTTAGTTGCAGGTTTTTTTTCTTCTCTTAACTCCACCATCCCACTCTCCTCACCTTCCCTTTGCTACTGCCAAGAAAAAAAGGGAAAATAAGCATGTGAAGGGGGCAACAGAGCCCATAAAGTCATCTGTATCTAAAATAAGCTGTTCCTGGCACTGTGGCACATTACTGTACCACTAGAGAGAAGCTGTTTTTCTGTGCATTCTACCAAAGGTCCTTATTCTACAACAGAGAATACAGTTCCTACATATAGGAATTAGTCCATTTAGCTCTGAGGCTATGATCACTAGTTTCCTTCTGGCTCACCTACTCCACAAAGAAAAGCAAGCCAGGGTCTTGTTATGTGCCCTGAGAAGAGGCATTTGGAGAACAGCTTTCATGTGACTATGTGATCAACTCAAATCCTCCATGTGCCTTATTTATTTTAAGGAATAAAAGGTTAGGTCTGCAATCAGTACCTGCTACAAGCCATGGGAGTTGATTTGCAGCCTGATTCTCAGGGCAAGGCTTGTGCACGCATCAAAGGAAAATGTCAAACCCCCATTACACGCAGATATCCGCTGCTGGTAAAATGTCACTGCTGTGCATTTGTGCAATACCAGTTTCACCTCGTTTATCAAAAAAATCTCATACCTGTCCTGCAAACAAGAAGGAGCTTCACCACACCTAGGAGGAAGATCAGGATTAGTACAAATAGAAAAACAGGCAAAAGAGTGAGAAAAATGCCAGCCTTAGGGAGACGAGGCAGCGGAGTTCAGCTCATCATATCAGCTCTTGTTTGCTCACACAGCCACACTTCAGTACAAAGAAAATCATACCTCCAATATAATCTCACATTTTTGGACTAGGATCCTTCTTGATCGACATGTGGAACAGCACACTTTGATCATCTTGTTAACCAGGTATTCTTGCAGCAGTATGTGATGTAGTTTAAATAAGCCAGGTTAAGTTATTGTGTATGCAAGGAAGATACTATAAGAAAAGGCAATGATGAAACTACTTTTTGCAAGAAGTAACCAGTGACTGAGTGCCTTATATGCTTTGGAAAATTTCATTTCATTTATATAATTTTTCACTACCTTCTACTTAGCATGACATGGTGTTGTCCCCCTAGCCACTACCGGTTTGGCTTGAAAGTCAAGATTTGCAATAAACTAGTGAAACCCCTGAGGCTGTAAGCTTGCAGGGAGCTCATTTTGAGAAGGCATCTCCTTTACATAGTGTGTATCGTTTGCTCGAAATACTGACCACTCTTGAGGCTATTGCTTAGATGCACAACAGTCCTTGGCAGACAGGACTGCTGAGTTACAGTGGCCCTGTAGAAAAAAGGTCCTTCCTCCCTAAGGCACTGAAGAAGGAGACCCCTGCACTGCCATGGAGGAAAAGCACTGGTACCAGACAAGGCTGCCCAGTCACAGGTAGGCTCCTCACTGCATGGCTGACCCTGTTGCCCAACCTCCCAACAGAATGACATTTGCAAAAGCATCTGTTTTACAGAAGTACTGATCAGTCCCAGCTCCCACTGATATATCAGCAGGGACTACAAGCACCGGGATACTGAAAAATTAGAGCAGTATTACCAGACCGTGCCTCTCTTCCCCGATTTACAAGTGTGGCTCAGCCTCTCAGGGACAATAAGTGTGTCTTAATGAAGCCTTTGGATGGGTTTTACTGCAAAACAAAGCTAAGACCGAACATGCACGATTAGGCCAGGACAATAGCCTAAACTTAACCACTTCCTGTAATTGTCTGAGGCAGCCTGTGGAACAAAGAATCATCGCATGATAAATCCTTGTTGGTCATTTACCTTCATTAATCTATACTGTCAGAGTGAATTAGGTGCAGAGTAGCATGTTAATTACAATGTAGATGACAATATGGTGACTTCAAAGTAAACAGCGTCAGTTAATCGACCTCACTCACCATAAATGGTCGTTGAAGGAAATCATTATTCAGCTGATCGTACTGATGTCCACCTTGCAGGGTCTGCAGTCACAAGGCTGGGATTATATTACTACTTTTCCAAACTGCTCTCTATTTCTAGCCACGATAGCCAGGTTTATGGGACACTTTTTCCAGTGTTTATGACATGACTTAAATTAGGGGTGACCAATTTTGTCAGCATGTAGCAACCTAGATTTATTTATAGAACACTTCAGATTAAACAGCAAAAACTCCCTCTGTCCTTTTCTGCCTTTTCATTTTGCATTTAACAGCTACTTATTCATTTTACTTACCAACTAGGCTATGTTTTATGGCTTGTGGTTCCCATTTCAGTATTATTTTATGCCATTTTCTACAGGGTTAGGATTACGGAATAAACCTAAACACCTGGACAAGCTTATAAGTCACTGGGAGAGCAGCTAGCCATGTTGCAAAGGCCCCTAAATTCCATCAGACAAATGTAGCCTTTTTGTTATTGCAGGGCCTAAGATAAAACCTCTCAAATCCTATCAGATTACTCCTGAGATTCTCCATGTGAATCCTAGCAGACAGGCTAACTGCTTGCTCTGGCTTTTATCAGTATTAGGCTCCTGTGGAGGAGAAGAGATAAAGCTGTTCTCCATATCTCCTGCAGACACGGTAAGAGAAGGTGGGCTCACACAGCATGGAGATAGGAAGAAATACTCTAATGCTAAAGCTATAAAAGCATTGGAGTGGCCTGTCCAGCAAGTCTGCAGCTCTCCAGTAGCAGAGGCTTTAAGAAGCCAGGGTATCCAACACAGAGACAGAGCCTCCAGAGTGCTGGGAGTCAGCCTGGTGTGTTTCCTGGTGCTTGGTACACCTTGTGAAAAAATACCTTCAGTTTTCCCCCAAAAAGGTGTGAAAAATGTAGAAGCCTGAGAAGATTTTCCCTGAAACTGGTGTGCAAAATGCAGAAGCCTGGGAAGATAAAAATAGCCCATGAAATGTCCTGCTTTGCTCTCTAAAGGAGAGCAAACCAAGGAAATAAGGAGTTACATAAATAAATCAATA
Organism: Galbula dea; assembly: GCA_013399015.1. Lineage (NCBI taxonomy): Eukaryota > Metazoa > Chordata > Aves > Piciformes > Galbulidae > Galbula > Galbula dea. Next base: position 341,302 of record VWZX01008287.1, read on the forward strand.
AAATAAAACTAATGTAGGGTATTTAATCTCTCAGGAGACAGGAAATTCAAGGCTATGGTACCTGCCACAACTACTATTTGTCCACAGTATATGGAACATTAACCTTAGCTCCATGTGAGGAAAAAGAAAAAAAAATGGGACATATCATGTATGAATGCATATTTCATGCAGAGGGTACTCTGTGAGGGCTACCAAGGAAGCAGTAATCAAATTTCCTGACTGCAAAGCAGGTAGGTTCATGCACAAGCAGCTCTTCTGAGACACAAGCTAACGTCACCAGGCAGAGCTCCCAGCTCATCCCCAGAGTTTAGGCAGGGAAGACTCAAGGTCTTGGTTTGGCCATAGTATCACATCCTGCCTTATAAGCTTCTGGCTGCTGTTCAGATTTTGTTTTGAAAATTGCTATCTGTTGATTTAGGGAATGTTGTGATATTTCTTTCAGTTGTTGAGTCAACAAGAATTCTGCATTTCTTGTGTGTTTTCTTTTTAAGCAACTAAAGCAACATTCATCGTTCAACAAGGCAGAATTCCAGCTCCTACTGAATGATCAGTTTATTAGAATGTGAGAACCAGATTGTTACTGAGTTAGATAGCAAATATGATATCAAAACCTGAGAGAGCTTTGCAGTTGTCTTCAACTGAATTTTAACCACAGGCTGGGTGCTGTGAAGTCAGATTACTTACAGAAAGAGACAAAACCAAAGCCAGCCAGAGAGACAGTAATGCTGCGAATGAGACTGTTGTCCTTAACATTTCATTTTTCACATGATCTTGGACAATTGCTGACTGGTATATTGATTTTTGCTAAAATTTGGCTGACAAGAATTTGTGATTATAGAAACCAACAGCAGAAATGTAACAGCTGAGAAGACTAATTGCAATGGGGAGGGGATATTTAAAGAAAAATTGGCTTAATAAAAGTTATTTCTACCTTTTCTCACCACCATGGGACACAGAAGCCGGCAGTCTACTTGTTTATGACGCCCCTCCCAGCCTGACTTTGGAGGTGCCATGTGCTGTCTCCTCCCAGGGCAGGAGAGGCAGAGCCCCCTGTGACACAGCCTGCAAGGGAACCAGGTGTCTCTGCTGGGGCTTCACTACCCCTCAGCACAGTCCTGCCACACACCTTCTCTAGGTGAAAACACTTGACTTTAGGCAGAAATGGGCCTGAGCAAGGATCTCAGACCCTCACGCCTTAGGAAAAACTTGTGTCAAGAGGCAGCATGCCAGGTACCAGTGCTTGCAGGCAGCCAAATCTAGCATCCCCCACAGCAATTTTTTTCAGTAGGAGTTCGGTCAGACTCTAACCCAGTCTATCACTCTTAATAAATACTGTGACTTAACCCATCCACAGCACCATCCAGCATAGCTCAGGTCTGACCTGTGTCACCACTTCATAGGCTGGTAGGATAAGGCTGAGATACAGCCGTGTAAACAGAGGGGCTGATGGAGTCAACAGAGCAGCAGCACACTCCTGGGCAGGCTTAGATGCCTATGTGCTGTGGGGTGGTGGGTGCCTTTGCAGGCTCACCATCTCCACTTGGTAGGTTTGGGCAACTCAGTGCATCTGTGACTAGCAGGCTGTGTGCTCAGATGGGGCTCCCCATCCCCAGAAAGGCAAGGAGGGGAGCAGTATGAAACACAGTGAGACATTTTGCCTGTTTGCCCAGGGGTCCCATACCATGTCCTGTGGGACACCCGCCACTCAGACATATGCTTGTCCACATTCTGCCCATCCTCCTCCTACTAGGAGGTCTCTGGAAACCTCAAAGTCAGCTCCAAATCAGAGGCTGATGGCCTCTCACCAGCAAGTTACTCACAGGCAAGAAACTTCCCACAGGACCATGAAAGCCAGAAAGAAATAATTTTACATGAAGAAAAAAAATTATAAGGTAGGCGTCTTGCACTGAGGGTGACAGAAGAGGAGTGCCAGAGTCAGACCAGCTGATCAAGAGCCATGTCATAACACTAGCATCCTTCACAGGACATTTCACTCCAAACACTTTCCAAACAAAGTTTGGAAACTTTGGAAGTGGAGGACTCCCAACAGCTGTGCTGCCCTTTGCTCCTAGAGACACAGACAGTCTTCTCCAGCAAGGTTTGCCATCGTTAGTGCAAACCCCAGTCCAGGCTCATGAGAGCTGGGCTGAAATTACTGACCTTGTTTCCAGAGAATTGTTAGCAACCTTGGATTCTTCTCACTGTGAGCATTTCAAAGATGAGCTGTTCCTCATCAGGGAGAAATCAGGATTTGATACTGCACAGCAATGAACAGCTGAACAAGCCAAATCTTGAAAAATGGCTCTGCATGTATGTTCCCAGCAGTCATGGCAGGTTCAGGGATCAATCTGGCCAGACACTACCACAACATCTGCACATTAATCTGAGTTAAGGCAGGTTTGAACACTGCTGAAATATCTCACCCTCCAAGTGATTTCCATTTCTGAATCTCTGACCTGCTGTTTATGGAAAGGGGAAGAAGTGCAGTGGTGAGGTAAATGTGTTTATGAATGCATTACTGTTACCTTTCTACTCTAGCAGCTTACAGTAATGACTTTACCACCCATATTTATTGCTAATCAAGATCAGCACTGGGGGAAGAGGAGGAATCATTTCTGCTACAGAGTTTGTGTGGAGTCAAGACGCTGTTTTTCAACTCATCACATGAAAGCTATAGTCTGGGCAGAGTTATTTGCAGCCTGTTAATGACTAGAAGTATCCCTTTCCTAGGAGTTTGCTCTTATTTCTTACAAATGCTCACCTTTTACCTTGCACCTCTTTTACAGAGCAGCAAGCACAAGCCCGAGCTGCAACAGAGCAGGAAAGTCGAAGCGTTCAGCAAGCCCCGGTGAATTCAGGTTTAAGGAGTTTCCTCAAAAGCAACACAAGCTACCTCGCCACCTAATCTTTCCAGCCTGCAGCCATAGAGCAAAGCTTAGCTGTGGACCTCTGTCAAAGGTACATTTGTTAACACATTTCCCCGGGAGTGCTAATTAACATTTACATCAAGTACTATGAGAGTGAAAAATCTACAACACAAACACACTACAGGGAAACACAAGGAGCAAATTCTTTCCCCCTGGATGCAGTGTACTGTTTGCCCTTCAGGAGCTGGTGAAAATCCAGTTTGTTTTGTAATCTTCCGTTCTCTAAAATCAGATATTTCTGCAAGTTAATCACTAACCAGCTTCTTTTTATTTAAAAGCCTACAAGTGCATTTAAAATTCTCTGAAAGCAAGGCAGTGCTAGCAGTGGTGGAAGCCAGCCGGCGTGCAGGGTATGGCTCCATGCTGAGTTACAGCACAGGCACCCCCCAGCCTAATTACAGAAAACGACAATATTGTATGATTTTACAATAAACATAAACAAAACAACATCAACACTTTCGCTTGCATCTTGAAACAAGATTGAATCCTCTGAAATGAAACACTAAGATAGGGAACACAAACACAAATATTTGTAGCTGGATCTTCAATTGCCACATTTTGGGATACCGACAAAGAGGCTCTAATGAGTAACTTTTGTAACCACAATATGATGAAGATAAAGTTATTTGCAAACAAATTTGCACTTGAAAAAAAGCAAAGGCAGTTGCTGAATGGCTGGCTAATGAGCTATTCTAAGTATTATTTCTCAATTCTTACTGAGAAAAATGAAGTAAAATTTTTGAGGCTGCAAACAATATGACAACCATATGGCTTTAAAAAATCTCAGGGTTTTTCCCCAAGGGAAAAAGTTAAAAACAAGAAAACCCCAGGTTTATAGAAGGAAAGTCATGTTCCATGAGCCATGAAACAATAGTACGTCAAACTTTACTTGTGAACTTTTGGGCCATGAGAGAGCAAGTATTATTATTCAATATATTCTCTCTTATCACAAACATGCATACTGCTAAGGCTCCCATGAAATTGACTCTCAGTGTCTAAAAGAGTGACATTATTCTTGAAACAAGGCACACTTGCAGATGTAGAAAAATTTGACTGAGCAACGGCTACAGCTGCATGCTACTTCCAGAAATCAGTTTCTACCTCTGCCTCCACAGAAACCAGGATCTGAGATGAATAATATATACTATGAAAACACAGACGTTTTGACTGCAAACTGGTCTAGCATTCTGTGAACATACTTTGTTATTGTTGCCCACTTGCCAAATACTTGGGGTGAATAATATTCAGCCTCAATGTTTACAAACTGTTCTCATTGTTTCCTTTTTTTTCTTATTGCTTGTTTCTGCCTTTTAACTGGATATTCAGCTTTGTAAACAAGAAAATAAAACCAGCAAACAGCAAATGCAGCAGTGATGCATATTTTTGTTGGAGATACTCAAATGAAGGACCCTAAGCAGTAAGGAGAACAACTGTCTGGGCAGTACTGTGGGATATGGACTGTGATCAGTACCGAGCAGATGTTCCAGCAGGACAAGGTGGTTGTGTTTCTTTCACTTGACCAGCTCTTGAAACCAAACGTATTTTCATTAGATACACACACTTCTGTATTCACTAAGAAGTAACAAGTAGCAAACACAGATAATTTACAGGTTGTCAGTTTCCTAATTTCTCTGTCTTAATTTCCAGTAACTCGTATCAAGAAAAGGCAATTCTGTGCTAAAATCTAAACTGGCACACTCCTGACATGATCTCCCAGAGACTTTTTCTCCAAAGCATGAATGTCTGCACTGAAATCCTGGCATTAGCACAGGCAATAGCAAAACTTCCACACGCCCCTTCCAAAATTTGTGAAGACAAAAACCACAGTATTTTTGGGGAAACCGAAACAGAGGTAGAATGCCCAGCTCCCAAAATACTAATCGTTTAATTTCTTGTAACAGGATGAGATTAATATAAACATGTTAACCTCTCCAAATTGGAAATCTTTCAAATTTCAAGCACAGGAAACAACAAGGTTTTTTTCAGACAGGATGTCAGAGCTACCCCCATGGTTATATGCGAGCTGAGGACAATGTTGTTACATGAGATCAAATTACAAACAGAAGCAAACAGAAAACAATCTCTGACCACCCCTGTTCAGGATTTGACAAGAAGTACAGCTGACCCATTATGAAGGTTACATGCTCTAGAGTAAGCTCTTGGAGAATATGAGAAGTTTGCTGCTGGACAACTAGTTCCATGCCTTTAATTTGTCAATTTGTTTGCCCAAGTTAATGCTTATCTTACCCTATGCTTTCTGTGGTTTTTAATAAACATGTTTGACCTGCAAATCTTCAAGAGGTGGCTTTGCTAAAATTACAAGAAGTTTCTGGATTTTCCAAGCATCTAAGAAAACTATTTTGGTAGTTTCCACAGCACAGAAACCTGTAGTTACTCAGATATTTGAAAATTCCAGTGAGGTGGATAACAGTTGCTTAACCACACACGTTACCATTTCATTTCTATTTCTAATGTGTTAGCACAGCCTTGCTCTAAGGAATTTCTGAAGTTGTTTACAAAGGCTGATGCCGAGGTTGTGTTCAGACTGGTCCAAGGGCAATGGTTTACTGAAGTCACTTGTAAACAGCAGAGAGAGATAATATTTTCTGTAATTCGGGAAAAAAAAAAAAACGTCCTCACCTTGCACCAAGGACCATTAGAGACAGGGCTGGCTTCAAAAACATCTGCTCCTTCATTTTCTTCCATGTCTGATTAGTTGCAAAACGTTGGTTTCAAATGAAAAGCATTAAATCACCCTCTGGGCAAAACCAATCCATGCAGGCTTAGTACCCCAGTTTGCAAAAGCCCTGCTGTAAGTCACACGTCCGTTTTATGGTCACCGGTCTAATCCAGGGTTGTAGATCCTGGTTTCTTGTTGAATTTCATACAGCTTGGCATTTCTTTCAAGCCTTGATAGCTCCTCTTGTCAACCATTTATCTCCCTCAGATCTTCCCTGTGGATCCAGGTTTTCACATAACAAATGGCTAATGTTTACGGGCTTCCCAGCCACCACAGGAGAACTGACACTGAACCTCTGATCATCTCAGGAGAAGTCTGACAACAGAGTGTAATATGTGGCCACACCTCTCTGCTGCCAGAGCTGGCCTAGACCATAAAATCAGAAGCAAGGTCACCCAGCAACCAACCATTCCACGTCACTACAGTAATAAAGCCAACTTACATTCAACTTATTGCTTGGATAGATAAATATTTTTATTAGATGAAAGAAACCCAGAGAAGATGGCAGGGGGCTGACTGTTCTAACCTGAGGTACATTCATTTTTATCAACTTGAACCTCCCAGCAGACATGCATGGGCCACATAAAACCCCACAAAGCTCAGTTTGCAAATCCCACTGGGATCAAATGCCTAAGCACATCTCCCTAAGGACGAGCAGACCCGTGTGCCCCAGCAGGCTGGATGGGTAACCTTGCAGGGTGCCCTGCCACAGACACCATGAGCTCCCACTCAAGTGCCAGCAAGATTTCCATCTGCCATGTGCTCAGTTTAAAAAAAGTTCCACCCTGAAAAGTCTACATCAAATAGGGATGAACTTACAAAACATACCTCAGTTCCCTGCCAGAGTCTGTGAAAATCAGGCTATAGCACAAGGTTAAGGGAGCTTTCTGAAGCAAATGGCTTCTTTTTCTCAGGGTGTGGAGCAAACACCTACCTAACAGCACACAGTTTAGAAAGAAACATTCTTCTCCAAACACATCCTTTGTGCTACAGAGAGGGGCTACAACAAATATAAATAAAAGTAGATAACAAAAGGTTGATCCTCTTTGTTCTGTTTACACTGCCTATCAGGCAGAGCCACTGCAAATAGCTTGTGCCCTAAAATTTTGAAACTGACTGTGATCTCTGTCATCTGTTTAACACATGGCTTCGTTTCCCACTTGGCCCACTTGGGAAAGGCCTCTCTTTAAGAATCCCCAAAACAAGAGTCCAAGGTCACTGGCTACTCTGGAACAGTGAGGCCACATTTTTCTCTCTCTAATATGGGCCCTTTCTTGCTGAGCAATTGATCATAAATAAGTGTATGGAAGGAGACAACTTTCTTCTTTTTTGGTGGCAACTCTGCAGTAAGAGTAAAGTTAATTCTGTCAAAACACAAAATATGTTAATCAAACATTCATATTAAAAAATAGCGATACAGGGATCTGATTTGTAGACCTCTTTCTGCCTCTGAAGCACAAAGTGCATAAGTTATTTGGTCAGGATAACATGCTTGATTGTATAGTCATCTTTTCATAAATCAAATCGGATTTCATGAGATATTTCTCAGCAATTTAATTAAAATTGGTCTTTAAGGAGTTTAAGATTAGGTTTCACAAAACTCTTGGCAACTAGAAGCATCTATCTAGGCTATGGCATAAATAGTTACAGGCCATCAAACCCTGTGAGTAGTGTAAGTCTGTGAGCCAGGTGTAGACATTGTTGATTACATACTTATTTCAAAGAAGTGAAGTCAAATGTGACAAGCAAAATGGACAAGAAGTATAAAGGCATAGATGTGGTTTTATGGAGAGACAGCAAAGAGTTTCGTTTTGGAAGTCAGTAACCTAGTCTCCCTTCTGTGATTTTAAGAGGTCAATGAAAAGCTCTGTGCTTCAGTTTCCCCACCTGTGCTGCAACACTAGCAATAATCAGCACTGCTATCTCATAGGAACACCTGACTGTGCATTGAAGATATTCAGTGTCTTCATCAAACTTGCTTCTGTCTCTACTGACACATAGACTCCTATCATTTGCCCACACAAACACAATGAAAAGCAAAACTAACTTATCCCCACAGGCTGTGTGCACAAGTGTAAGACCATCCCAGCCTTCTCCCAGTGGCCAACACATGGCAATAGTCCTCAAGGTCAGGGGCACACCTCATTCCACTGCTGCAGCGTAATTGAGCAAGTTTTGCCTATTTTGAAATAATTCAAGTCTCACGTGAACTCACTCTTTAAACCAGCAGATAACCAGCCAAGGTACTCTCCGACTGGAAGATTCTCCTGCTACTAATATTCACCAGGTTTAAATCTCACTCTCTGTGGCTTCATATGCCCCAGTCATTTTCTGAGTGCAAAAGTGCTTTTACAGCACAGAACCTGACAGTCTCTGAAGAGCTGATCCCTGGCTCACCATTGCAGCCCTCAAGGCACTGCATGGAGGTTCCACGGGGCGTCTTGGGCCACCCTTCCCTGCCCAGCTAGTAGTCAGCTCTACCTCAGGCAAGGAACAGGAGTGGGGATCTATAGCAATCTTTGCCCCAATTATTCACAAGGGCTGTCTTTTACAGCAGCTTCAAGGACTCTTTTCCAACATTCTTTTTATTCTCTTGGGCAAAAATCTCCAATCACTAGGCCACTGCTGAATTTTAAGGGACCAGGCAAGGGGCCTGCCTGAGATATCAAATTGCTCTGCATTTTCCTTTTTCTCTGGTTTCTGTTAACAGGTCACCCTTTTGTGACATATTAGCTATGTCCAAGAGCGGGTGAAACTAACTTTCTGAAGTTTGCTTGCATCAAATAGCAAGCAAACGTGCTGTGTCTCATTATCCACGTAGGTGTCCCTGCTTCATCTTCTGCTTTGATGACATTCTGTGGCAGTAATTGTCACAGGTTTTTTTATTTTGAATTGGCCACTTCCTAATTTAAAAGAGAGCAACCAAAGGAAACACTTTCCCCATACAACAGCATAACAGAAGATAAACTTCCCCATGGTTGCTGTGGAGAAGCAAACTCACAAGGTTTTCAGCTTCAGCCTTTAGAGAAAACCAGACATCTGTTCTGAATTGTGTCAGATCACAGGAAGGATAGCCCACAGCTTGGTTTACTCCAGACTAATTTAGGAAATCAGGTCTCTCCCGATGGATTAGTCACTGACTTCTTGGGCAGTGACAGCCCAGACACATTTGTCTCTGCTGCTCAGCCGTTTTCCCCTGTAAAACAAGGGTGACAGCTCCTCCTCGCGTCAGAAGGTGACCTGCAGCTGGAGGATCTGGCCCCAATGCCAAGCCAGAAACTAAACTTTTCGGCCCATTTGTACATATGCAGTCTCGATGTCAAAGGCCACTAGGAATGTAAAGAAGAGGAAAAAGAAAGTGCAAATGCGTCTAAAGATGGCTTTGAAGTATAGCCCAGAAGTGGAGATCAGGAAGTGAGAGCTGTAATTGCAGTTGGGTAGCAGTTTCCTATTGCATTAGAGCCCACATCACAGTGCAGTTTCTTGCTCTCACTCAGAAAGCAGGCAGGAGCAACACTCACTCTTGCAGAACAGAAGGAGCTGTTCAATGAGAGGGAATAGAGACAAAACAACTCTGCATTTCCAATGCAGAGGCAAGTAGAAAGCATCATGAACATGTCTGAAATGGCTGTTATTTCTTCTGGACCAGCAGGGAAAGCTAAAAAACATTCCTTATTTTGTTTCCTAAGGGAATTGCACTGTATTAGTTGCAGGCTCTGCCTGAGTTTCTTACAATAAGGCTAGCTTCCAGAAAACTCAATAGAGTAGGTAACAGGTCCACAAAAATAGGTGGTCCAGCAAGACAGAAGAGGTCCTGCAGATACTATGCAGAGTGAAAGGCTTTCAGCTGAGCTCAGACCATTGAGAAGATCCATGTGAGAGAGCACACCAGAGCAAAGCTGCCAAAGCTACAGAGATGGTACATTTGACTTCAGCCAGCAGGCAGGCTTATTGCAAGCTGCCCCAAACCTGCCAATCCTGGGCTGTTAGTGACACCCCAACACTGTTCCTACCTCAACAATCAGGATGTTCACCCAAACACATGGTGGGCACAAGCATAAAATTTGGACCTCGGATCCTACAGGCCTTTGACCCAAGGCCTGATAAATTTTGCCCATTGTGGAGGCTGCCCTGGCCAATCAGTAACAAGCTGCTACCACAGGCAAATATGTCAGAACAGGTTAATGGACATCCTGCTGTAAATTCAACACTAAATAAAGGTTTATTTTTTTTTCCTCTTGAGATAAGCTGCAAGGCAGGGATCATGGCTGCTGTGAGAAAACATGGACTCTTGGTATAGTGAAAAAACCCTGTTTGTTCCAGTTAGAAAATGTTTGTGAGCTGAACTCGGGGCCAAGTTATCACAGAAATTACTACATCTTGAAGAACACAGCAAAGGGTTTAGGTTTTGTTATTTGCTAGGCATACCTTGAGTGTTTGGCCATTATAAATCTCTTTTTGTCTAGGAAAGAAATCTCATTTTGCATCATACTGTTCTTATCTTTCAGCAAAAGCAGGGACAGGCTCTAAATAGCTGATGTTTGCAGACAGCAGTGGTGCAGTAGAGCAGTACAGCTTGTCTCTTAGCTTCACAATGAAGAAAATGAGCTACAATTGTGAAATCATTGCCCAACAGTTGATAAAGACAACAACTGCAATCCTCTTCCCTGCCTCTCCTTGGCCAGTGTCCCGTTTACCACATACTACTGGATACATAGGAAAGAGAACTGCCATGTTGTTAAAGTGCAAGCTATACACACAGGAGACATACATTGTTTATCTGTGTTTCGTCTGTTTTCCTCTTTCACCACAGCCAAGTTCATTTAGTCTTTGCAATTCACTTTTTTTTCTCCTTTTGTGACAACATCTTTCTGACAGCCCTTGAGTTATCCCAAGGAATGAGGCTTTGTAAATAGGGTTGTGGAGAAGGAGTTGAAGAGACCTATCCTTTCAAAAAAAAAGCCAAATAGCATACATTGAACAAGATGCTGCAGGAGACTCTTTTAGCAGGCCTTTGCTTTGCAGGAGAATGTGGTTTGCAAAAGAAAAAATGTGCAATTCACAAGCAATTGCTGTTTCTGTAGAAACTCAAATGCTATTTTGTCCTAATGACTTGGAATTTCTTAAGGGTCGTGTGAATAACTTCTTGTTCATCTTAACTTCTAGTTTTTCTAAATACCTTACATATTTTGAGGACTAAGCAGTATATTTTTATTAACAGAAGGAAATATTCTGAAAAGTAATGATGGAACAGGAACTGCTGAGATAAACCACACCACCCAGAGAAATCTCACCTGTATTGTGGCTCAATAAAGTAACAACATTTGGCTTTATTTCCTGCAAAGAAGGTGTACAAGAACCCCAAGGAGGCATCTAAAAGAATGGTGAATGACTCCATAAATGTATGGCTTTTGGGCTATAATTTTAAAATTAATGGCTATGTCAATCCATTTTTTGTGGTGCTCAGCCCATATGAGGGAGGTTTTAAAATGCAAAGATCAATTCTCTTTTGGCCCTAATGTAAATTCTGCAAGCCTAAACAACACAGCTTAAGAAACAACAGTGCTTAAGGAAATGTCTGTGTCTTTGCACCCCACAGCAATTGCTGTCATCTGTATAGAAACATACTTTTTTAATGCTGAGAAATAGTGCTTTATGGATCATCAAGCAAATGATACCTACAGATGAAAAGTACTTTGAGGTGTTCTCACTGACTTTGATCAAAATATCAAGAGGAACAAGATGAATAAACAAAAATCATTCTAAAACATCCCTAGGGTAGACTTGAGGAAAACTACTGGCATCACAGCAGCACCCTCTAGTGCTGCTGTCATTAGGATTTGCCACACATCCTAGATAAATTTTAACATTTGGCGTCAGGATGCAACTTCTCTCATCCTAGAGTGGACAGTCCCCGAGGTCTCCACACTGGCCAAACCCTCAGCTGTTGGTGAAGTCTAGGAGGAATTAATGTTGCCTCAAGCACACCCGTCCAAAGCCGTTAACAGCTCAGCCTTTATTCCCTCAGACTGCTGTATTATCTTTTGTGCCTGGGAAGCATGGATGTGAGATCGTACTGAATCAGACAGGAAGAAGTACCAGACAATGGTGAAATGTTCACATATGAACCCAGCCATGCTCAGAGCCAGCTGGATCTTAAGGTCAGAGCTGTAGCAGGGGTAAGGCAAGAGATCATCATGTCCATTACACTGTTCCTGCTTCCTGCACAGCTGAGGCAAAGATCCAAAACTCCTTAAAGGCAAGCACTGGAACTCAAAAAAAAAAAAATTCCTACTCCACCATAGCTCTGCTGTAAGGCAGTAGGACATAGGTATATCACACATCAGGAAACAACACCAGTGAGATGCCAACACAGAAACATGGAACAGTATTTCTACACGGGAACCTGCAGAAGCACAGTTAAGTCTATCAGGTCCCAAAACCTTCATCCACACAGATAACAGATAGATCAACATACCTAAGGGAGTTAAGTTAGTCTCTAACAGTTCCTCCTCCTGCTTATCCCTACCAGCTGTAATCACCTTCATGTTATCCTGTCTGGGTCTTAGCCAAATAGCTTCCCCCTCATTCTTGCCCTTCAAAACATAGAAGGAGCAGGGAGATGGTGTAAATGTTCTAGAGCATATGTTGGATTTGCTAGGTTGTTTGAGTTTTTTGTGGGACTGCCCAATTCATCACACTACTAACCTTGTGAAAATAACACAGCAGTAAGAAACTGTTTGGAAGGTTCTGTTTCTCATTCACATATCTGACTTCATTAATACAGAAATCATGACAATTTGCTATAAATTAATGAATGAACCACTAACTTGGGACATCATTCATTATTATAAAGCTATTTCCTGCCTGCTTAATTGGGCTCTGAGAATGCTCTAACAGAAGGAAAGCAGAAGCAGATCTTCTTGAGAACTGATAAATGCCAGAGGCTCTAGAACATCCTGACAGTTTCAGCACAGCTAAATGCTCTGGGTTCTCTCTCAGGTAGGAATAAAGAGCCTTGGCCAGTTGGGAGGTTGGAACAAGGAATTCAACTCTAGCAACATATCTCACTAGCAGAAGTTATCTGTTGTTTCAACAATCTAATTTCCACCAGCATTGTGTAAAACCAGAGGAAAAAAAAATGTTTTCCACAGTGGGCCTAGTTTTTGATCTAAAAACCAAGACTAATTTTATATAGAGGCATGTAGATATCAGCCTCCCCTTCTTAAGCATTAACATATCAGTTGCAGAACTATCCACCACACTTTGAAGTTTGGATTATCAACAATATGGATGCCAAAAAATTAAGCCAAAAGACAGTATTTTAAGCTAGACTGCAGAAACATTCAGGAGGTACTAAAAGAAGAATCAACCATTTTCTGCCAGCACAGACATATGATTTGTATCATATTAGCACTTAGAGGTCCCAGCTATGAACTAGATACACAGAAGGATTTTATCCTTGCCTCAGATTTACCTTCTCTCCACATCTGCTTTGTTGCTGGTACTTATAGAAGCATTTCTTATCTAAACAACAAACAAAAAGAATCTTTATTACAAGCATCTATGCAAATACAGATGCCTTCTCATACTCAGTGAGCTTACTACAGCCAAGTTTCAGGAGCAAAATGGGAGGAAGGTGCTAGCTTCTGCCCAGGGAGGGGTTAGCTAATTCCTTGCAGGTGAGCTGAGCCCACCCTGAAAACCTCTGTGTAGATGAGGCAACTAATTGACCACCTTTCCTTCCAATTCTAACTGAAGCAGCATGTTAGGCCTCCCAGTCAGGTCTGTGTTTGTGCTGCTTCTTCTGATGGCTCTGTCTATTCTGAAAGCTGAAGCTAACCTTCTGCCATGCAATAGCAAATAAGGTCTTCCCAGCCAGTGAAAAACAAATTATGGAGAATTCAAGTCCAGCTGTATTTAATTTGCTTTATTTACATATAAACTTCTGCCTGGATAGAGATGGTCAAACACCATCATGTCTGCTTCCTCTGGTCAATAGTATCCTGTTGCCCACATGTAATTTGGCCTCAAAAGCTTGCTTGTAATTAGATATCAAAGCAGAAACCAAGCCCTTCTTTTCTCACAGTAGATTCGTGTTTCCAGGGTCTTGTCTAACCAAAATCAACTGTGACACAGGCTGACCTCTGTCTCTGCAAGAACAAAAATAACTCAGAAGATTATATGTATCAGTATTATGTGGTGGCATCCACCATAGCAATATTATATATCATGTTCCCTTCATCATTCCTCTAAAGGTTTTGCTGTCCCTGTATCATTCCCTCTTGTGTGGGTTACTGTGGAAAATGTTGCTTCTCATCAGCATTTTTCAAGCTCTTCCAATATAAAGAAAGCCCATTAAAGCTTTCAAATTTGCCTTTGAACTTTTTTTTAATCATTGTATTGTCCACTTTATAAATTCTCTCCCATAGTGGCACAATCATATCTTTAAATAACACCAATAAGACAGAAGAAATTGTGAGACATGGTAATTTTACATTTGCTAATACAGACATCCATATCCACCCCAGAGACATTTGTTAACATTTGACATACCTGCCAATAAATTCTCATAATCCCTGCACTGGTGGGAAAACACTGTGGTCCTTGGAGAGATACAGCGTAGTATTCTCTGGTCTTTTGCTGCAGGAGACTTACTCAGGATCCCATAGGGTTTCTAAATAGTCTTCAGCATTTCTGTAGCTGGAGCATTTTCCAGTGTTTAACCATCACTGTACCTTCTGAAGTACCTAAGTGTGATTCCCTTTTAACTTATGCAACAGTGGACGCGCAAGGTCAGTGAAGGAATCAGGTCTGAGAAGATCCCCAAAATATTCACCCCACCAGATCCTCTGTCCCAAAACGATGGTAGAACACTTCCTCACAGCAGTGCATTTCTGATCACGTATCTCTCCAACCAGTATTCCAACAACACTACCAAAACTGAACAGAAAGATTCTGCTCATAGAGAACAACTCCCCTGCCTTCCGTGTTGAAAGAAAGATGACTTAAGAGGCAAGTTTATTCCCAAATCAGTCCAAACCTCCACAGATTTGGTAAAGAACTTGTATTACTAGAAAAAAGAAAACACATCTCAAACTTCAGAAGCACACCAATGGTTTCCAGGCTGAAAGACTTGGTATGTTATGCACAGTTTAAGATTAATAAAGAGCATTTGATAAGGTATAAGCAAAAAGGCTCAGGAAAGGCTGAAACGTTTATAAAGTCAGAGTTTTGGCACCTAAATCTGGTGCTTAATAATATCCTTTTCTAAATGGAGTTTCTCTCATGAATGGAAAATTTCTGATCCTTTGAGAGCATATCCAGGATTTTTTTAAACAGAATTCAGTTTGCCTAAAATGGTACAGAGAGGGAACAATTCCAGCTGATCTGTGTAACTTCACCTAAGTAAAACAATAAAATTCCCAGTTACAAAAGAAAAGTAATATTAATCCTTGAGGCTGCTTTTCAAATGAGTCTTACAAATAAGAAGGCCAAAGCTAAACTATGACATTAGAAAGTTTGAAATCTATTTTTTTCATGGTCTGAATAGGAAAGCATAATAAAAACAATGCTTTCCTGTTAAACTTGAGGCCTAAACTTAAAAGTCAGTACTTTGGTTTGATTGGCTCAGTTATTTCAGCTTCCTAAAATGAACTGATGAAAAAAAATCAGTGAGAAAGGCCTGACAGCTTTGTGCCAGCGTTAGAGCTTATATGTCATCGAAGTAATAATTACTATACTTTCTTTAAAACCCTAGGAAAACATGTAAGTGTTGAGCAGATTCAAAGAGTACATGGTGTTCCATGGAAGTGTATCACATACCTAAAAAGAAACAGCCAACAAGCAACAGAGCCTGAGAATCACACAGGTGAGAATCCACACTTGCTTCAGATGAGTACACTGAGATGAAGTCAAAGCATTCATAATATTCATATAAAGCCCTGTCAAGTAAGGGTCATGTATATCATGATATGAAAATATAATCTCAGTCCTGGAGGTATCAGGCTGTACATGCTCTGCTACTAATCCACATTTGGCCAGAGTTTTCCATGATTTTGGCTGTACCTTGTGATATCTTGTGTCAAGCACAAATATGTAGACATCATTTTAGCACTACAGCATGCAGAACAATGGGACAGACGATCTGCTGTGCATGGCCCTCTACACAGCTGTCCAGCTCCACTGTCAATATTGTAAAGCAAAGCCTGGTTACAGGAAGACGATCTCCATTGTCTGAAGAACCTTGACTTTAAAGGGAAAAGAGAGACATCTCTACGTGGTTAAGTGCTGGCAGCTCTTCCAGTCTGGCATATCTTAAAGTATTCTACATTGCTGACATAGAAACTGCTTAGTACTACCCAACTGTGCTGTCCTGGTTTTGGTTAGAACAGAACTAATTCTGTTCAGTGATTTTATTTTTCAAACTCCTCTGAGAATCTACACTTTCTAAAACTAACATGTTTTTGCAGACAGTGCCTGCTTCTAGCTGTGATAAGACCTAATGTTTAGATTTACTACTAGGGATTGGTATGCAAAGCAAGGTCACTGCTAAATTTCATGTCTCACATTGGGGGGTGCAAGGTAAAGGCTGCACCTTCAGGGAGTACCAAGCAGAACAGGTGACCCTAAACTGACCAACTAGGTATTCCATTCCATATATGTCATAGTCAACATATAAACTAGGGGTCAGTTCCCCCTTGCTAGATGATTAATTATTCTTCTTTTTTGGATCCTTTTCTCCTGTGCTTCAGTGATCCCTAAGTTCCTCCATCCAGTATCAGGATCCAGCCCCTGAGCCTGACTCATCTGCTGCTGAGGCCTACTGCCACAGTATCAGTGGTGACGTAGTTACCATCAAGGGGGGTTTGGGTTCGGTATTGGGTTCTGTACATATTTGTATATATTTTATTTATCATCATTATTATTATTAAAGTAGTTTTAGTAGTTTAGTTTAGTCTCTCTTACCCCTTTCCCTTCCCATGGAGGGGGGAAAAAGGGGGTAACAGGGAGTGTCTGTCATTGAGTTGGTGGTTGGCCCCGCCTTGACCTCAACATGTGTGTACAAGAGGGCTATATGACTTGTGTTTGCCTGACATTTTTTTCTGTCAAGGTACACCGCATTGTCTGACTCTAAGAAACACCTATCAGTGTTACTTTCTCCCACCCCAGTCATACTTCTGCACAAATCAGAAGCAGAAACATACTATGTGAAAAATATAAGACAAGGTGTATTTGCATTAAACAAGTACCAAAGATATCACATATTTTACATTAAAAGCAGATCCATGTGTTATTTCATATTTCTATCTGTATTCTACAAATGGACTCATCCAACCATTTCATGTTTACTCATTTTCAGAAGGGCAACAAACTGAGAAAGCAAAACCACTTTATTAGCATAAAAAGTACATGTTCAGTAATCAATAATCAAATTCCTTCAGACCACCTGGCATGTGTGATACATCTTTCTGTATCTGGTACAGTTGGAGAAAAAAGCACTTGTAAGATATCAGAGGTTTAGGGTCAGAGGGAGGGTGTTGTTGGGTTTTCTTCTTTTGTGCTTTTTTGTTAAAGTTATGTAAACAATTCATGGTGAAACCTGTACAAGCAGAATATTAGCTATCATTTGTACACTTAAAAGTTAAATAAAAAACAATTTAAGCAATATAAAAAGCAATATAAAAAAGTATTCAGATGCATGATAAGTATCAGAAGAAAATGTAGAAGGACATGGCAAGTAAGTGAACATATCTTAAAAGTTAGATCATATTGGAAATTCTCTGTAAATATCTGCATGTCTCAATATGAAAAGCATTATAAAATTACTAGTTTCCATAAGAGATCTGTACAGTTGCAACTGTTTTAACTTCATTAAACACAAATATATTAGAACAATACACTGATTAAAAGGAGTAAGAAAAGTTTACTCGAGTTTAATGTTTCAAGCTGCCTATTTGATATAGTAACTAGATAGAGGTAGATGTCCAATGTCAGTGGCCAAGCTATTCTAGCAAGACCTTTTAGCTCTCTTGTCAAGTGTTTACATTCAAAGCCAGTGTGAAAAGGCTTCACAGGTGAAGGCTGTCTTTCAGAAAGCCATCTGGAAAACCAGTACCACTAATGGAAGTAGTTTCAATCATACTGCTGTAAGTTAGGGGGATATGTAAGAATAAATCGTTTACCAGACCACTGTAAGGACACCACTGATCAAGCACTAGAGCTCATGCAGTCATTCTAACAACAATGAAATTATTTTCTTCATTTCCTATGCTTATTTTAGAAGCTGAACCACTGCTACCTATCCAGCTTATAACTACTCAAAATAAGACTGCAGGGTACCACGGCGTCGGATATCGCATGTCCAGCAATGGAAACCACCTCCCAGTGAATTGGCATGGCGAATATTCACTTTAATTGTAGAAATGCCTGCAAGAAACATACATTGCATACTTCAAAATTAACATCTCAAATTCATGTTGTAAGCCTCAATCAGAATATTAGATAATGCTTTACCAGATCATATGGCTACGTGCTAGTAGAGAAAGTATTTCCTACTCATATGTTAAGAGTTTATTTTTCCAAATTCTAGGCAGAGAACAAAGTAGGAACATAGCTGGCTTGTTTATTCCAGCAATACTTTCAGGAATATACAGGGCCTGGAGCACAGCCAGTGTTTGATGTGTTATGATGTGCCAGTAAGAAAAACAACTCAGGTTTTGCAGGATGTGAAGAATTAGCTGAAATTCTGTTACAATACACGATCAGGGAACAGTCACATAAATGTCTGTGAGCATTTATGGTTCAGACACTGAATGTGCTCTTCCAAGCACCTTTTAAAAAACAAAAGCATTTAAAGTAGGGCTCCAATTCCCTCTTTCTCTGAAAGGGGAAAGAGGCTGTTATACTTACTACCTAGGTTAACCTTCTTCATCCCACTTCTTTTCAGCTCTGATAGCTCAGCTGTGGTTCAGCTTATACAAAGTCCTGACAGATGGACTAGGATCAGAAGACGTTTCTGTTATAAAGTTTGCCTTTTTGCTTCTTGGTACTTCCAGGAGCTCAGGAGGAGCTCAGTAGAATCCACCAGCTAGGTCAGAAATAGCTTTGTTCCCAATAGAGCCATCTCAGTCCTAGAAACTTAGTGACTACAGGAGTTTATTTAGAACTCACACAGTGTGAGTTCAAGTGTCAAAGTTATGTTATGATTAGCGTTAATGGCTTCATTTTTTAAGTACTTTAAAGCATTTATAATCCTCAGCTCCTTGGTCACACAGAGAATTAAAACAACCTAAGACTGAAAAGCAAAGGGACTCACTGAAGGCTGTATAGCTCGTTTTAAAAGCAGATAAAAACATTAGATTGCACAGTTCTCACCAGCAATCACCTCACATTTGAGGGAAGCTTCAATAAGTGCACTCACATCCATGACACCAACCCTTCTGTGTTCACAAGTTGCTATTTTCCACTTTTGGATCATTCTCTCCTTTCTATCATTTTTCTCCCTTTAAAGGAGTCTTCTGCTGCTGGAGAGTATTATCTTTTACTCTACAATACAATTATCCCTCACTTCCCTTGACTTGTCATCTACCCACCAGTTCTCTTCCTACCCTGTCAACTTTCGCATCGCCAGGTACAACTTACCTCCTGCAGCAATAGTCAACTGGCTGTAGCACCAAGCAATCTCACCACCCTCCTACTAACCACCTGTAAGTCACAAGTAGATCCACCTACATCCTTCCCTACCAGCATGATGGAAGCAGTTGAATTAACTGCATGAGTTAAGATTGTAAAGTTTATACTATTTGCCTTCGGAGTGAGCTATGCATAAGACGACCTTCAGTCACAGTTCTCCCGTCACTGCATATCTAAAGGAATTCCACTCTTTCATGAGGTTACATCCCACAGGACTGTGATTCTCCATAATTAGCAAAAATATCTGGTTTTAGTGGTCTTACTTTGACAGTTTAAAGTACAATGAGGTTGAAACTAGAAAAAATCAGAAAGCATTTTTGTAGTGAAGGATAGGCAGTTCTAAATCACTCAGCAATATGGACACTCAACCTCTCCATGACAGATTTTTGACCACCAAACTGAGTAGACAGTTTTACACTACAAAAGCTCATTCAAAAGCATGCTAGCAGTAGCTTTAATTCCTACATCACATTTGCTGCAGGCTGTAGAGGGCACAAGATATAAGAAGCCTATATTCATATGAATGAAGTATTCAGGAGAGAAATCACTGAAGATTCTTGCATACTATTCCAACTGTTTGAGTACTTTTTCCAGTGCAGGCTGCTTTGACTACTTTAAGTGAAACCTCCATTCATCCTGAAGTGCACAGCTGGTATCAAAATAATTTATTTTTAAGCATATGTTGAAATATGTTAGGACATACCCAGTTTCTCAAACATCTTCTGAATTGATGTCTCGTTGGCTTCCACCATCACACGTTTCTCATCCAGCATTAGAACATTCATGGAAAGCCATTTAGAAGACATCCAGAGGGGGTGATCTAAACACATGAGAAGAACCTTGTACTGTACCAATGCTGCCTCATATTAATACTCTTAGGAATAGTCTTGGAATTCTTAGAAAAGAAAAAGTGAATATACCATCTGGGATGAGTGGCACTGGGGGGCGAATCACAGTCCAGCCTGCTTTCTTGAAGAGTTCAATCTGAAAGGGCAGTTCAATTAGATTCTAAACAGAAGCCTTAACATATCAAATTCTATCCACCAACATCTGCCACATTTTCTCAGGATGCTCCAACATATGTGACATCCCCTTCCCTCTGTTCACTGCTCTTGCCCTCATTCAAGTTCCATCTACAAACCCCATTTTCCTACGAGCACTTTTGAAAGCCTTTTGAAACTCTGCATTTGTTTCTACTGTTTTTATATATGTTAGGTATGCTAAGATATGTTAAAGACAACACAAATGCAGTTTGGAGGCTGTGAGATAAAGATATTAATAAAAGCACAGGATTATTAAATCATTTTTGGTATTATTTCCTCCCATATGACTGCAAAAGCCACTAATATGAACTACACTGCCATTTACAGAAACAAAACCACCAAAAATACCACATAAAAATTATGTTTTTAAAAAGCATCTTGCTTCATAAGAAACTTAATATGCAGTTTATTTAACATAGGAAACAAAATAAAGGCATTCTAAGGAATAATTTGTGTCTCTGAGAACTACACCAATTAAAAATAAGAGGAAGATAATTTGGCTGTGGAGAATTGACTTTGTGACTTCATTGCCTGAATACTTGGAAGAAGTCTTTATTCATGCGTTACCACAAGGTGGAGCTCCGTTCTGAAAACCCAATAACCAGCTTGGCCTGCAGGATTTTAAAGAAAAGCTCTCTTTCACTCGCACTTCCTCCTGAGCCCCACCATTTCCTGGTCACCCAGAACTGCCAAATCAGTTCTATGAAAGAAAGCTGCATCTATCTTTTCTATCTACACAGACAGCAGTTTTCCACGAAGAAAAAGTCCCAACACATGGGTTTAACACAAGGAGACCAAGAGCCTCCTCTTGCAAGTAAGATTATGAAAAACAGGGGAAGGGAAAAGAGGAGGAAAATACTATTATTGTTTTAAAAATTATATTCTCATAATGGATATTACAAGAGGCAGTAATCCAATGGGACCGTTTGCTTTGAAGGCACTTGCTAAGACTAACACTGCTTTAAGAGCTATGCTGTGTACATGGTTCCATAATCTCTGCTGCTACATTGATTCAGTATTGGTTCATCTATTCCCATATGGTTGTATGGCTTCTGAAATCATGGGGATCCTCACAGAAATCCTCAAGCACTGACAGCACAGGTAACATGTCTGTAACAGAGAGAAGCTCTTACTCTCTGGAAGGCTTTTTGTTCTGATTGCACTGTTTAGCAGTATTAACTTTTTCCTCAGAGTGAAGCAGTAGGTTTTACATACCAAACCATCTCTCTCCTCTTTCCTACTCTTCAAAAAGTATTTCTAGCTCAGTTATTCAAAACTGAATGCTTGAACTTACCAGCCTCCTGCCATTGGTAGAGTTAACAATACCAAAGGAGAGGCTTCCAAAATAGGAATAAAAAAGAGGGATTACTCATTTGAGCAACAGAAAACCTTCAATTTCTCCTTGGATACAATTACGATATTTAGGTGAAAGTGTTCTGAGAAGTAGCACATCTTATATACTTACTTCGATACCACATTATTACAAAAAAAGATCACTTCCCTCATATTTAAACCACGTACATAAGGAAGAAACACACAACATATCTGCCTAGACTCACTATAAAAAAAAAAGCAGAAAGAGTACCAGCAGATTATCGCACTGCTGAGAAAGTTCTGGAGTCAAGATGCAAATGTGTTCCTGAATAACTGTCTGAGCACTATTTAAAGTCAGTAATTTAATATTATTCAAGTGTATATAAAATAAACTTGTGGATTAGCAATTATTCAGCAGGGACCTAATCCAGCTGAGTTATTTTTAAACACAGAACACCTTCCCATCTGCCACGCTCTTACCTGATGGCAGGGACGGTCTGGGTTAGAGAGCACAAGACCAGGTCCAATGATATTAAAAGTGGCATCAATGTGCATAGGGTTAGGATCCTTAAAGGATATTATATGCACCCTATAGTCTGGTGCAAGATGCCTCCTCATCCATTCAATGCCCATGTAATTTGTAACCTGGAAACAGGACAAAGTAAATTTCTTTAGGCTAGAATGTAAACTGCATCCAAGCTTAGCTTGTCTAAGGTTTTATTTAAATAAATATTTAAAGCCAAAATAAGAGAAGTTTGTGCCTTTAGCTAACCTTTAGCTGTAAGATAGTCTCATCCTGTGTATCAGACATTCTATGAACAGCAACTTCTCTAGTCAACACTCCTATTTTAATGCTGTTTAGGAATTTTAAAAAACAAATACAAGTATGAATTATTAAGATAGATACCAAAATTGTTGGAAGAAACCTTTGGTTACCTGGCTCCTTTGTACAAAGATATCTCTTCCAGCTCTAATAAAGTCAGCAGCATCAAAGCATGGCTCAAATTCAGTAGTTACAAATTTTCCCTGAGCAGCCAGTTTGTGCCTATCTTCAACAGAGTGGATTGGATAATCCTAGTTATAGAAAAAGGAATAACATATTTAGGGTGGAGATACTAAGGGAAAGTTTTCAAACTACTTGCTACTGAAGAATACTTTGAAATTCATAAAATCTGCTTATATTGATAGCTACTATGTCTCTTGGAGGTAGTTTGGTTTCCTTGTTACTAGAAAAAAAAACCAACAAAACACCACAAAAAATAACCCCACAAAAAAACCCCATAAATGTGGATGTTTAAGTAAAAGGTTTTAGGTACATTCAAGAATAGGTGATGAGAGACAACAGTTACATCAAGAAGCTGATCACTCTTCAGAACCACTGTCTATAATATTCTGACTTCTCTATCAAAAATATTCATTACCATGAAGCTTAACTATCAGTTCAACAAATCTTTGCCCAGTGACAGGAGCACTGGTATTTAAGCTATTTCCTAATAAAGGCAAAGTTCCTACTTTTCCCACATTTCAGAATGGTGCAGTACTTCTAGAAGTATTTCTAGCAGTACTACTAGAGAGCAGATCTTCTGGAATTTAAATAGATTTTAGAATGAAGCAATGCAATTAAGAACAGATGAGGTGTAAAAAACATCACAGAGGAAAACTACTGGATAGGTACTTTCTATGCTTTAGAACAGGGTCTGGAAGTTTAAGGTAGTTTTGTTTAACAAAGAGTTCTTTGCATCATTGATGAGATGCCACTGTTCTCAGAAAGTTATAATCATTCTACAACCAGTTTTACTGTACTTATAGTAGAGGCTCTTAACCAAGGTCCTAATAATGCATTTGGGGGCCTAAAGGAAACTACCAAAATTGACCAAGTCAAAATTATGACAAAAGAAAAAAATCAAGACATTTATTAACTTAAATATTTGGAAGGTAAATACAGTTTTGATCCTCCGCTATTTCTTTTATGTTACTTTCTAAATACTAATCATCATGCAAAACAAGTGTTAATGATTTTTTTCTTTGACAAAATACATATTCTTTTCCACTTTCCTCATACACTCATGACATATGGATATTCTCAGGGAATCTTAATTCTTTGAAGTAATCTTTGTGGTGTCTTTCTAGCATTCCTTTCTCCTTAGTAACGCTAAGTTACAGTCAGTAATCAAAACAATTCAAAGTAAACTTGAATTCAATAGACACAACTTCCTGTTTCTTACTCCCTAACTGTACACACACAGTTTAGTTGGAAAGGTTACAGAACACTTGCATACACTAGGAAAAAAAAAAGTTAACTTCCAGAGTTGTTTTGTGTCATCCATCCACCCACCCATCGTCCCCCCCAGTTTTGTGAAACCCAGGTATCAGGTTGCACAATCAACAAAGTTCTGTATAATCAGAACTGAAGTTCTGAAGCAAAATGAGAACAATACCTGATCATACAGTTCATCTGCCATTGTGGGTTTGGGGGCAGTTGTCCACTTAGCCCCACACTTGAAATACTCTTTGATTATCTGCCTGTATGCTCTGTATTCAAAGAACCGAGCCCGCCAAGCCATCGGTGCTTCAATAATTTCATTTCCCACCACCAACAGGATGTCTCTTGGCATGGCAGCATACATACCTGAAAGGAAAACGGCCATTAACCTTTTTCAGCTCTTTCAGCTTACTCACTTTGCAACCCCCTTTTTACCATTACTTCTATCCAAAAGAAAGTCAGGAAACTAGTGCATAATTTGAGGTCCTTAGATTTTTCAGTCAGTTTTCAAAGTGACAATTTTTTGTTCAAAATACATGTAATTTTGCTATAAAGCCTCCCTCATAACGAGTTCACTCCTAGATGAAAGCCATCCACAATCTACAAGCCTCCACTTCATAAATTTGTTAATGGAAATTAACTAGACAAATGTTTAAGAATTACTCAGACAACTTAAAAGATGATGATGGATAGTAAGTTTGCCAAGTGGACCTCATTTCTTTATATGTCATCCTTTTAAAAAGTAATAGCACAGAAGAGGAATTTGATAGAACACGAAGTGCAGGAAATAGTCCCAACAAGTGTTTTATTAACATTATCTGTTCCCTAATGAATTTGAATTCCACCAGAACAACTTAAGAACACATTTGACAAGAAAGGAGCCTAGAGACTATGCTTAATGCAAAGCTGAGTCTGAGCCACTGCACTTTCACTGCAAATAAACAAAGTCATGAGATGCTATATGAGGAGGAATGTGGCCAGCAGGTAAAGAAACATCAGGTTTCCTTGACATTAGTGAGGAACCTCCTGGAAAACTGTTTCCGGTTTTGGCCTCCATAGTTCAAGATGCATCCAACTCTAGGATCCAACAAAGAGCCATCAAGACAGTCAGAGAAACCTTATAGCATATGACCTGGGAGAAAAAGTATAGGGACCTCAGCTTATTTCAAGTGGCAAGTAGGGGACAAAGCAGTAACACCCTATAGCTACTCTCAGGTCCAGATGAACATTTCTTGGTAGTGGCAGTGACAGCAAAACAAGAGAATCTGACAACAGATGCTGGTGTTGGAAGTTCAAGTTAGGTGTTAGGAAAACATCTTTCACTAGGAAATCCATTAAGCACTGAAACAGATCAGCAAGCCAAGTGGCAGAATCTCCATCCCTGGAAACATTCCAACTCATAGCTACACAAAGCCATCATTGACCTCATCTAGCACTGGCAGTAATCCTGCTCCAAGCAAGAAGGTAGGCTAGATGAAATCTAAAATGTCAGACAACAGCTAAACAGTCAAGGCCTTCAACAATGGAAGAACATTTACCTGTAGACTCAAAATCAGGTGTTTTATACTTGACAGACCAATCAATTGGATCAGGCCTCTTGACAATTACACCTTCTTTTTTCAAAATATTGCACATCTCTTCAATTTCAGCAATAGCTTTCTTTACATGGTCTTTGGGGAAGCTTTGGCCTCCAAATTTCTGATAAAATTCCCAATATTTTTCATATGTGTTGGCCTAAAACAAAAGGACAAGTAAGTGACAAAGAGTAAGCATCAGTTAGTTTGGTAGCATGAAGCTGATGTGTAAGACAACAATTCAAAATATTCAAAGTTTCTTGTTCTTTCACTGGCTTCCCATTGCTTGTTAATGACCGTAAAATGACACAGTGTGCCTTGCATTTGATTCCTGCAGTATTTTCAAGAGTAAGTAAGAAATGTCCTGCTGATTATTCTAAAATAAGGGGTGGGGATGGGGAAGAGAAGCATCAATGCTTTAGATAAATACTCAACTATTCCTGGATGAGAATCCCTATCCTGGTAGCACTCTACTTACTGTATTTTTGGTCTTTACTGCTTCTACTTATACATGCCACTGGCGAAGGTTTCTCTCATGTTTTATGGTGTGCATGTGTTCAGTCATTAAACTGATGTAAGTGTAGGTGTTAGACTAGTTGTGAATGGCTGATGGCTTCACAAATACATACAGTAATAGAGTTAAGTCTCAGCTGTATGTGCTAAGCAGGCTCATTGAACTAGCAGATAGCTTCAGTACTGCTCAAAGACTGCACAGGTGGCATGATGCCCAAGAAAAGTGTTCCCTGAGGAGCAGTAAGAAAAATGGCAAAGACATTCTGGAATGTTGAGAAGTAAGTACACATTTCCTTCCCACTTGCAAATTTAGTTTGACTTTTAAATGGGATTTCAAGAGTATTTCATCTCATATTTTTTGGATACAGATGAATTAGCAGCTTATACTACTTGTTTCTACTGATGGAAATACTATTATAAATAATGTAATAAATATTTCCTAGAAGTCTCTTCCCCTCTTTAGCCATAGCCCTACAGAAAATCTTGTTTATCAAATCACAGATGAAAACCAAGAGACTACATTAGACTTCATTTCATGTTTAGTTGCTAGTACTGCCAAGTGGCCAGAAAAGATTTCATCCCTATTAACACTAGTCCTGTACAAACACACCAAATGCTATAGACTCTGCTATTTAATAAGGCTAGCAGACATGTTTTGAAATGAAAACAACCTTGGGCTTATCTCCAAAATGCATTCATCTGTAGTCACCTTGTTAAAACCTCACTTCGGTACTGTCACAGTGGTGATATCAGGAATTCTAAAGCCATCCCAAGTACAGGTAACATGCCTTGCTGGCTAGAAGGGGCCATACTTCAGGTACAGCAGCAGTCTAGAAAATGCAAGAGATACTAAATTCACCTGTCATGGTTGGATGAAAGCAAGTAGTACATTTATAGGCCTAAATCCTCTGTTCCTGAAATCCTGTAACAGTCTTCTCAAATTAAAACTTATTTCAAAATAATGTCCTAGTTCTCACAGTTAAAAAACTCCAGTCAAACCAACTGATGCTGCTTCACTTCAGTGTATCTTTGAAAGTACTTCAGATTTCTAAATTGTGAAAACAGTAGTTTTGATGGGTCTCTGCTAACACTAACATGATAGAGGAACATGTGCATATGGAGCCCTTCTGGAATGACAGCAGAAGGGGTCAGGTGAGCAAATGGCCAGGCCTTCCTTCTACTAGGGTTCTGCTCATTCAGGCAGCATGAACAAAAGCAGTGGAGTGCAGGAGAACCTGCCCTTCCACACATGAGGTTATCTCTTGATACTGCAGGTACCGATTACCCTCCAGAAAGCAGTGTTCTGGACAAAAAACAATACAATCATGTTCCTTTTGTGCTAGTAATGTCAATGAGCCCTGAGCAGGCAAGGCCATTATCTGAAGTCATGCCTGATCTCCTTTAACAATCAGGCTGTCCTCTCTATTCTCTCTTTCTGGATATTTGCTCTCAGGCTATAGAGGTTAAGACAGAAGGAAGAGAAAATTTAAACCTTTCAGACATCCTTAACATTTATATAGAGAGCCCAGGCAAAGGTCTCACCATGGCCATCCTGCTCTTCCAGTACTGAAGCTTCTTCCTGTCCTTCCTGAAGGAATTTTTTCTTTTTCTCTAAGTGAGGTTTTGGGTAACTTGAGCACCTTGCCAGCTGTTCAGAGGTCACATGCAGATCATATGAAGTGCCTAGCATTTCTATGGAAACCTGTTCTGCTAAAGAGACAAATTTGTCCTAAAGAGTAAACCTAGTTATTTTTAGAGCCACCCATGATCTATTTGAACATCACTAATTCCTAAGAGGTGCAGCTCCCCCCTTCACCAGGTGTGCTCTAGTCCTGCTCTTCTTTAAACCTCAGAAATGACACTTGTGTTACAGTAATATGATAGCATATTCTTAAAGTAACAACAGAGTAAGGGGTTAACACCATAACACTACTCATATTCCCTACCTTCTGAATAACTGGGACATCTATTTATAATAATTTAGGGTTGAGATTTCAGGTCCCTTTGGTCATATACATATAACTCACTTCAGATTGTCCAAAAAGTACCTTGGTCAGGACACAGAAGAGAGCTTTAAATAATCTCCTCAATGCACCCTATCTACTATCTGAAAGTACCTGAGAAACTGCATCAGCTTTTAAGAAAAACTATAATTCTGTTGTAGCTTTAGGCACAGAAAACCCCTCAAAAACAGAGTAGCATGTATTTTCATACAATTTTCATACAATACTTACCATAGCACATAAAACTCACAGTGAGCTATTTAAGAGCTATTTAAAGAGAATGGTCCTCCTAGTCTACAGCTAAAGAACTCAATTCTTCTCAGACTGTTAAGTAGAAAACTAAATTTTTTTTCAAGTGGTAACCCTACTTAGTTTTGAGCCCAATTAAACTTTCATCAGTCCTACCAACTGTCTCAAAAGCTAGAGTGTGTATTTTGATAGCAACAGGGCAATATTACTTAAGAAGAATGCACATATTAGAGGTTCTCTCTACAACTGGCTTCTGTTAAAACAGCTAATTCAACTGAAGGTATAAAGAAAAAGCGTATCTCCCCATTAACATGGCTATGCTGTAAAGTTTCACCGATGTAAACAACTACCTTGAAAGAAGAATCCTCAAGAGTAAGCACCACATCTTGTGCACTGTAAAGCTTAAGTAAACTGTACATATAAAACCCACACTATTCCCTATTTAAGGTTGGTTTTTTTATTGTTTACCTTAACCTCCACAGAAAAAGGTGGGACACAAGCATTTTCAGCTCTTCCTACAATGACCTCTTCCAGGGGGTCCCATTCATTGTATGAGCAAACAGGACAGTCCTTAGGCACAGGGCTAGCAGCCTTGTTGTCATGAGCAGCACAGGTGTTCTGGGAGGCTGTAGCTGCCTGGGTGCTCTGGAAAGATCGCTGCACCCACCCTGTAAAGACTCTTCCAAGCTTAAAATAAAGATAGGAACGAAAATTATGTTTCCTTACATACGGCAAAGAGTAACATTTCAGTCCACAAGCGCCTCACTCTGTAATCCCAAAGCAATGCACATTACTTGGAGCATTAACAGAAATACACTGTTACAGCCGTTCTAATTCACCCACAGCCTACTAGATGCTTAAAGAAAACAATCTGCCTTTTAAAGTCTACTCAGTTTAGAAGGGTACTGAGGTAGGAGCACAGCACTGACAGTGGCGACTCCGTGCCACTGAACTGGGAGGATGCATAGGCCAGCCCCAGTCAAAGCAGCCTAGGGCCGGCCCGCGCCCCACCGGCCGCAGCACCCCCACCCCGCCGGCGCAGAGTCCGCACAAGACCTCCCCAATCCCGCCCCCGCTGCCGCTCCCCGAGTCCGGCGGCGGATCTTGCGCGGCACCAACCCGCGAGCCGATATAATGCGCCGCTTCGGCTCCCCGGCTGCCCCCGCGCAAGCACCGCACTCGCAACATCACTGCCGGCAAAACCGCACAGCTCCGCTCCGCTCCGCGCTCGCAACGCGCCTTTATAGCAGCCCAAGGCACGCCCGCCAGGGCCCCGGCACCGCCCACCGGCCGAGAGGGGCGGGGCGGGGCGGGGCGGGGCCCGGCCCTCAGGCAGCCGGGAGGCAGCCGCAGGCATGTACCTCCGCGGCCCCCGTTTGGATTAGAGCAGCCGGAGCCGTCAGACCCCGGCCACGGGAGGCGCCGTCCAGCTAGGTGAGGCATACCTAGACTTCAGGCTTAAAAGTCTTCTCTAAAAAGTGTGCTGAAGTGCATCCTTCAGTTATTTTCAGTCGTCAAATATGCATGTTCTTATTTCAACCTGCAGAAGACAAACGAAATCCAATTTTACCAGCGTTTCCAGTAACTCATATATTAAGAGGTCACATTTTCAGACTACAAACTGGAGATTTTATAACTCACCTGAAAATATTTTAATTCTTTAACTACTGAAAAGAATATCCCAAACACTAAATTTCAAATTCTGGTTTCTCAAAATCTCAAACTGTGATACAACTACATCAGTTACATTTTGAACACACCTTAGACACAGGAGTAAGCACTGTATTCCACCGGGTAATGAACCATTCAGCAGTTTGCCTTTTTGGCACAGGTAAACACCACACCTTCCCAGTATGAACAACAGTGGGAGTTCTCTCTTCATGTGCTTACATACTTTTCGGAGAAAAGTAAATTATTTTAGCTGGTTTGATACCAAGTGTGCTTTTACCCTGTTTCATATGACTGCAGAACTTCTCTGTAACCACCCAGTTTGTCAGGATTAATTTGTAACATAATAGCCTCAAACACTATTCTTGTATCAAAAGGGATACAAGTTGGGGGGGGGGGTGTTAAGTTTAAAAGAGAATTTTCTTGATGCTACTTCACTCCTAGTTACCATTTTTTTGTAATTTATTTAATTAAAAATCCCAAAGCCAAATTGTATGCTAGTTCTGCTCAAATGCTTATTTCAGTTGATTTTGCTAAGGTCACTCTACTCACATTGACCTTCTAAAGAGATTAATGATTGGCTTGTAGCTAAATCCAAAGGTCTTGCTTCTTTCTCTGTCCTTTTCAACTTATCAGCTCGTTTTGGACCTTTGGATCATTCTTTATCAACTCAGTTTACATAGTTTTTCTGACTCTGCACAACTACTTACTACATATGTCTGATGCTTTATGAGGACCCTAAAATTGCCGTGACCATCACTGGAATGAGCTTTGTGCTGAATGCCCTACAATTTTTTGTTGTTGTTTTTCTGCTGGAATACATTTTTTCTGCCCACTTATTTTCAGTCAAAACATTCTTTCCCATACCTCAAAGGTCTGTTTCTTCCACTCTTAAGGGTAGTTCCTCCTGGACATAAGCCAATCAAGTACCATCAAGGCAGAAAGTCTTTCCTTTTCCTAACTGGCACACTTATGGTCTGACCTTAAAACCTTTACTCATGGCAAATAGTATTTTCCTTCCAGCCTTCAGTGAGTACAAGCCATTTGACCCCTAGACTGGCCTCACACGGCTCTTGACACCTGCAATGCTATCAATGCACTAACCATCTAAAATGCACTCTAGTGGTATCCCTACACTTCTGTCATCACTTGACCGTCTTCTGGGTCACTTAAAGATCTCATTTGTCTCCTTGAAGCAGTCACTTAACATTTCTCTGCTTACATCTTTTTATTCCGTAACACCCAATACAGACTTCACACAGTTCCCATTTATGGCATATGAATCACAGAATCATTATGGTTGGAAAGGACCCTCAAGATCATCTAGTCCAATGGATAACCCTACACTACTCTTATCCCTAAATCATCTCCTGAAGAAACACATCTATCCTCTTTTTAAAAACCTCCAGGGATGGTGACTCCACCACCTCCCTGGGCAGCCTATTATATGGAAGTGGCATTCCTCACAGTTCTATCTTTGGCATCAAAATGACAGTCCCCTTGCTTTTTGTATACTTCATATCTTCTTCCCTTTCTACAGGAAGGGCTTGATCTACTAATATATGTTTTAACAACTGTACAAATCATGGAGCACACCATTGGTAATGCTAGAGTTACAACACCTTGAAAGCTCAGCTCACTAGCCAAAGCTTGCCAGTTCTTTTCAATACTATGTGCTGATCTAGTAAAGATATTTTCTACCTTACCTCAGTATGGAATTTTAACTTGAAACAGAAACAGGACCTTTGCGTCACTATTGCTGACATCTGGCCTATAAAGATCTATTAGCAAGTTGTTTGATTTTAATTTTTTAATGGGCTCTATGCATCTTTTGTGATACTCTATCCATCATTTTTGAATGACTTCAGGTGCCTTGCAGGCTTATGTAAAACCATCTCATTCTGATAACTACGTAATCCATTTAGAGCAATGTGGTTCCAGTTAAGGAAGAACAACGCTCTGGCCCAACATTAGAGAATAAGATATTAAGTAGTAAAATTCTAATACAAAGCCACAGAATTAGAAAAAGCAACAGGATATCTGAAGTAGAGAGAAGTTACAACAAAACCTCTATTAGTGCAGATTATTATTTGGCAACAAAACCTGTATTAGTGCAGATGCAACTATAAACTCAGCTATGCCTTAGGACAGTATCTGGTCTCAGCCTCACATGTCTTTTTCTCTAACACATATCTATTAGAGAAATAGAAGTCTCAAGGGATTAGAGTACTGTTTAAATGTGAATTCCCACCTGTCCAGGAATTGAGATCCTGGTTTTCAGAGCGTACAATGCTGTCTGGATTTATAATGTGGCATAGCAACATGCCTGAAGCACTTGAGGCACATGATGTTAAGGTTGAGGAACAGCTTACCCTTTCTTACCAGTATCTCTGCTATATTACTGATTAAAAACAATTTGGTATTAGATACCTGGTGTGAGCTGGTCTTAATATTTACATGCCTTCATCAGTTTTTACTTACCCTTACTTACAGAAACTGACTGATAAACAATGCAAATGTGAGAGAATTCGGTTCCTTCTAGTGCCTTGTCAAGGATACTGCTTGCTAAATTCCAAGAGACTACACCCACAAGAAGAGAATTTGGCACAGCGATCTTATCTGTTAGCTATCAGGAACAACACAGAAGAATGCAGTATGCTTCTTAGAAAGCAAGCTTCCAACTTCCTGAAGTTCAGAAGTCTGGACTGTTTCAGTTGGGAAGAAAAAATGCATCTCAAAATATTGAAATGACATTTTTTTTCTCTTCTAAGCTTGTAATTTTGTAGTCAACTCTGAACTCTAAAACCAGTCAAAATATTTTGTTACACAGAATTAAAACAATTTATTTAAAATACTTAACTTATGAACTATAATAAGAGCTGAAAGTCAATATACCATTTTCAAAGTCCTCTGAAAGATATTTCAATTTTAATAATATAAATCTTGCTTTATTATTCTTCACACTCCAAAGAAAAATACAATTAGATTTGACCCCTTATCCAGCCAAACAAGCTACATTTGTTAAATGGCAGGAAATTCTTTCTCCTTAATCCCAACTTCAACAAAATCAACATATCAATATTAATATGTGTTGCACTAAATTTCAAGCATGTCTCATAATTTAGGAAATTATTTAACACCTTTTTTTGGGAACCAGGTCACTGGAATACTGGAATGATGTAGAGGAACAGAGTTATGTATCTCCACCCAAAACAAGACTCAGTAACTGAGCAAAGGAAACAATACGGCTAGTAGGGATGCATATATCTGAAACACAGGACACTGGCTGCAAAGAGATAGAAGGTGCAGTTGAAATAGCAAACAGAATGACAGAGCTCAGGTGAGATAATCATTAGACAAAATTTTTGGCTTAAAAGTAAAAAAAAACGTGTTTGGAACTTTGAGCAAATAGTCTAGTTGATTCAATCCTTGTTGACTGAATCCACCTGATTTCAGGAAGAGAGGACTTTCTACTGTCCTCCTGGTTACTCACAAACCATGTTGTATCATAGAAATTATGGATTTACAAATTAATTTCTGTACCTAACACAGCTTACAGAAATCCCCATTCTGATTAGCTACAGCATGTGTGCACCCAAACATGAGCACCAACATACATATAAATATCTGGTTTAAATTAGATGCCATGTTTCTATTATAGAAAGGTGACAGAGCTGAAGAAAGTTCTATGAAGGCAAAGGATTTGGTGATCATAATCCATGACATTCTACACTCCGTCATTTCCAGAGGCAGTGCAATGCTGACTACTGAAAAATGCAGGAGGTTCATGCAGTAAAAGGCACATCGCCTGTGGGATAGATTTCATTCAGACCAGTATTTCCATGTATACAGTAACATGATCTGCCAACATTTTCTAGGGTCAGTCCTGTGACAATACTAGCTCTCAGGGCTGCCAAAGAACTTTATGTCTCTAGGACATTTGAAATCTCTTGAATCTCAAATATATGATCTTACAACATAGCCTGTTGTACCTTGGCATTTCAAATCTGAAAATGTGCTTCACATCTTTCTTAAAGAATATTTATAGAAATTATTAACATAACTTTGCTTTGCCCCTGAAGTAACAACTGTGTCCAGCTTTCTCCTTGCTCCCACTGGAGCTAAAACTGTAGCCATATCACACTATACATTTAACCAACATTTGAAAAATTCTGGTTCCTTTAACCATTCTGTGAGTGGCAACTGCAAGTAAGCTACTGGCCTCCCAACGTGAGGAGCCTTTGCATGATTTTTGTGGCAATGCTTAGTGTGTGTTCCACTTTTGTTTTCTTTCTTGGAAGGGAGAGGAAGCCTTGGCTCTCCAACAAACTCTTATCCATCCCAAGCTTCCAGGAGAGGACAGAGAAATGCACCAAAGTCATTAGACCTCTGTTTACTTTAGAGAGAATGCTACAAACCCCAGCTCTCCTCTGCTTATCCTTCCTATGCTGAATCACAGAATGCCCTGAAGAGACTAGAGACTCCCTGACAAGAAGAATAAGACACAGAATGTCAGTCACTCTATGCTTTTGAATGTTCCCTGTGACAGACAAGAAATGACTCAGTTTCTATTTTCTAACATATGTATGCAGTTTATTCATGTAAAAGATGTTAGAGTAGCCTCAGACTAAAGGGCAGATCTTGTCTGTTCACTTTGCTACTGGCCAGTAAACAAGGCTGTGAGAATGAAGCCTCTTTTTTCCCCCCCTTCCCCAAACACAGTTCTTTGATAAGCACTCCATGTTCTTGTTGGCAGCAGCTATCAATGTTGCTCATACTGTAATGCCTCTGAAAAGTTTGCTGAGTATAAGGTTGCCTTGATGGTAAGATAGTATAAATTATACAAGTAAGGTTTGATTTGAGCGTCTTCTTGAAAAGATTTAACAACATAATTGAGAGTTTTATGCTGAATCTGACTCAATACCAAAGTTAGTGGTTATAAAACAAGGTTGGATTTGGACATATGGATGTCATTTATTCTTCCATCAGAAATGAAAAACTATGGCAAAGCCAAAATTTGGTGGAAAGGAGTAGTTTTAAATTCTCCTGAGGTCAAGGCTCAGCTAAGCTTTCTGCTTAATACTTACCCTTTCATCTCCTCTTGGCCACTCCAGTTCTTGACAGATAACAAACCTTCAGCAGAGAGGCAAGAGGAAAGACTAGGATCAATGACTAAGACTAGGATGACTGTACTACAACTACCTGAACCCTGAACTAACTTCTGCTGGCATAGCTCTGGAATGACTTGGGCTGTGTATCTGTAATGAACTAATAGAAGTGAAAATCTATTTATGGGATGGAAACATTTTCTTAACCCCATGAAAGAGAATTGAGCAAGGCTCTCTTTGAAGTTTCTGTATTAGGATATGAGATAATTCCTGAGCTTTGACAGCTCCCTTCCCTGATCCCGAAGAACACATATGTTCTGATGAATCCCAACCATGTCCATCCAAGGAAGATGAGGATGGGCTCAGTGCCAAGAGTCTAGTTATCATCCAACACCAGGAATCTCCCACATGTCACAATTTTGTTCCTAGAATTTCATACCAGTTGCTTCTAACACCTCTGCAATAGAAAGATGAGTCCCACAATGATTCAGACAGCTTCACCTAGAATTTCTTTAGCCAGTCATAAATGAACAGAGAGCTAAGTCTATTAATACTCAGTCCAAAAGTAGTTTAACATTTTTCACTTCAATAGCGTAGAAAAAACCACAGAATTGTAAGGAAATCTGATGGGCAATTTTCTAGCAAAACAAGCTCTTAGTAGCAAAATGGCAGTTTCTTGAACTGGAAAGGTTTCATTAAAAAGTTTTAGATCAATAAATTTAGGTAGAACATAGGAGAGGTTCTCTTTCTTTCTTCCACCTTCTGCTCCACTTTTCCACACAGGCTGCCAGGCAGATAGACACAGTTTGCTGTGAGTGCTACATGTACGCAACAAGCCAGAATTCTGGCTTTGCAGCAAAATGGTTAGATCTCCAATTAAAGCTTCTAGAGATTTTTGAAGACCAGGTGCCCCTCTCAAGATACCATACATGCTTCTAACCAGTGGGCTCAACTACTAAGTCATAATATACAGGATGGAGTAGCTAAGATCCATAGTTACCTAATTGCATACATATGAATAGCACTGACATTTCATACTACCCTACTAACCCACCTCTGACCTTCTGTGAAGTGTAGCAGATCTCCTGTAAGGCTACACTATTGGATATGTCTGCCTGACATACACATCTGGACTATCTATATGGTTTTGTCTAATGAGACATGGCATGTTTATTCACAGTCA
Source organism: Galbula dea (assembly GCA_013399015.1). Lineage (NCBI taxonomy): Eukaryota > Metazoa > Chordata > Aves > Piciformes > Galbulidae > Galbula > Galbula dea. Next base: position 377,582 of record VWZX01008287.1, read on the forward strand.
GGTTGCACCTTTACCTTTTAAAAGCTATGTCTTTAACATAAAGGAATGTACAAGAGCTTGTGACAGACTGCAGCAATGCAAAGGCACCCTATAACATCTAGATTTCTTGGTTTTTGGAGCGACCTGGGTAATCCATTAGACAAAACTTTCTTGGAAATTCCAGGGTCCCAAGAGCAGTTCACTCACTTTGAAGGAGACTTTTTTACTGGTCAGTGATTGCAAAGTATTTCAGTGAATGGAATGTCAAAACAGTTGCAGATAGGACCAGCAAGTCAGCTGACCTAGCTGACCCACTAGAAATCCTGATGCATTATAAATTTGTAAGCATCACTCCACAGAAATGGTTAAAGATCTGGAAAAATACCAATAAACTGCTGATGTTAGCACAGTTTAAGTGGTGCCAGAGCATGTATTTCACTGACCTTCATCTCCTGAACCTCTGCCAGACAGGGAGGACAAAAATGGAATGGCTTGAACTCTGCCATGAGTATTAGTCCTACTATTGGTACCAATATGACTCCTTGATGAGACAGTTCTACTCGGTGAGTCAGTGAAGGACTCACCCAGCAAAATACAGTTTTCTGCTGGCTTAGTGAGCTGAATTCATCACCAAAGTGTCAGAAGAGCACCAGAGCTGGAGCAAGGGAAGCAGTAGAGATAGGAGAGAAGGAAATAGAATCGCCCCTTTTGGCAGCAGCAATCTAATCTAATTCTTATTAGATCAGGTCAGCCTGTCTCATCTGACTGCAACCTTACAGAAACACTGTGGTAATACTGCAAATAAAGCTTTAATAGCAACAGTAGTAGCTGTGAATTTGAAAATGGGACAGAAAGGCATTTGAAATCAGAAACTGAAATTGAAGATGTCAGTTTAGCAATCCTGAAAAATATCCAGTTGGGGCTTTCAGTGGGAAGGGTGAGGTGAAACAGGTGAGAAAAGAACAGTTAGCTCAGCTGACCTGTTATACGAGTTCACTAAAGCCACAAAGTATGCACCCTGAATCTCTTTCTCTCTGCCATTCATTAGTAATTAGGTAAATGTTGTTTTGGGCAGTGATTACTGTCAGTTGAGCTGGCTAGCTTGGAGCATGCGGCCTTCTACCATTACAATGAGGTCTCCCATCAAAACCGTAAAAAAATAGAAAACAGAAAATGCTGCAGCCTGGAGCGTCCTATGGTTAGCCACAGTGAGAAGTGCTGGGCTTTCCTACGCCCCCTGTCCGCGTACCTCCCCCTTAACTACCAGTACAGCGAGCTTGAATCCCAATTTCACACTAACTTCCAGTTACTTGTTACGCTCTGGTGACATCTCGTGGATCAAAGCAAGATTTCCCTGCCTGCTGGCAAACCTTGCAAAGCCTCCAGCCTCTGAACCTGCAGAGCCGAAGTCTCTTTTCCAAGTCTAAGGAGCTCTATTAGCATATGACAAGGTTTAGCTTTTTCTTACTTTTTGTTTTCTTTCCTGCTCTGTGGATAGTGCAAATGAGCACTGTAGCAACAAGTTCCCTACAATGAACTGGAAACAGAGATAAGCAGGAAAAAAGCAAATGAGGGTGTAGAGCACAGAAAATAAGAAAAGAGAGGAGTAGTAAATATATTTCATGAACAGATTCTAATGTCTAAAGCTGAACATAAGCAAGTGTTAAGCAATTAAGATTTCATAGCTGAAGTCAAGGGGAACCTATGCACTCCTTGCCACAGTGGCAGAAGCAAGGAGATAATCAGCACTATGTAATCATAGCTCATTGTACCCTGCAAATATTAAGCAGCTAATCCTCCTGGCATTCCTATGCATCATTCACCGTGGCTGGAACAAAAGCCTTAGCTTTAGATTCAAGATGTGACAGTATGTGTCCTGGTTTGGGTTAGAACAGAACTAATTCTGTTCAGTGATTTTACTTTTCAGTTAAAACTCCTCTGAGAATCTGCACTTTCTGGAACTAACATGTTTTTGCAGACACTGCCTGCTTCTAGCAGTGATAAGATGCAATGTTTAGATTTACTACCAGGGATTGCTATGCAAACCAAGGTCACTGCTAAATCTGGTGTCTGACCTTGGGGGGTGCAGGGTAAAGGCTGCACTTTCAGGCAGGATTGGACAGGACAGGTGACCCTAAATTGACCAACTAAGTATTCCATCCCATATATGTCATATTCGATATATAAACTGGGGGGAGTTTTTTCCTTCCTTCTCCTCTCCTCCTTCTTCTCCTGCGCTTCTGTGGTCAGCATCTGGGAACTCAGTTCTGCCCTCGATCCTGATCCATAAGTTCCTGCATCCAATACCAGGATCCAGAAAAGAAAAGATTTCCATGAATGTCAGTTATCACGGAGCTAGACTGGAAAGGTATCTGTTTTTCAAGTGCTTCCACAAAGCATTAGGAGACTGAAAGGTGGAAATGAGGAGACTATGGAAATGTGGCATACATGGAAAGTCAAACTCCTTTACACAGCTCCCACTAAAACCACAGCGAGCAGCTGTGAGCAGCATCCTTTTGCCACACAGTCTATGACTGTGCAGGCTCTGAAGGGGTGCTTGGGAAGTGCCAAACATGGTCAAGAGGCCTTTTGCAGCGCCAGGCCCCATGGGCAACACCCAGCACAGGACAGCACTGCTGATTGTCCACAGCAAGCCAAGCCCTTGACAAGTTCCCAGAACAGGCTCAAGCATGCACACTTCTTGCGACACTAAACAAGTGCTAACCTGTCATAGGAAGCTCAATCAGCTACCTCTGAAAAAAATCTACAGTTAGAGTAGCTAATTGAAAAAAAAAAGGGAAGAAAAGGTATTAAAGAGAGTTTACTGAACTATAAAACCTAGGAAACAACTAAGTCAACATAAAAACCCTCCTTGTCCCTAGGCTAACAATATTTAAATTGATACTTGGTTCATCAAAAATACTGAAGCTTACATACTGCAATTTATAGCCAATGTGACAGATGTTTGTGGAAACATATCAACATACACTATGGCTATCCATAACGTTAGTAAAGCACAAAATAACCTGCCCAGATTAGTAATTCCCTCACAAAAATAACTTTAAAAATGGAAAACCGCCAACCACTTCAAAGTCACACCACATCATATGTGACACTTTTCATGATATATTAACCTCAAATAGTAGAGTTGAATCATACCCTTTGATCCAGACTCCAGAGCTGATAACCAGCAAAACAGGGAGCAAGTAAGGTGTTATACAACATAGATATAGTAACATATTTCAAAGCAAATTAAGCAACATTGTGACCAGTAACTATTAAACCAATACAATGAATACTTGTAACAAATTTGTTTTAACACATTCTGATCAGATCTGATTTTATGTCAACCCTTTGAATTCCACGTTGGTCACCAAAAAAACCTGTCATGGTTTAACCCCTGTCAGCAGCTAAGCACCACACAGCCACTTGCTGAGTCCTCCCGCACCCCTTGGTTGGATGGGGAAGACAGTTGGGAAAAAACCTAAAGTAAAATTCATATGTTGAGACAATAGTTAAATAAATAAAACATATTATTAATAATAATTGTAACAAAAAAGAAGACCAAAAAAAGGAGAGAAAATCCAAGAAAGATGATGCAAAACGCATGTGCTCACCACCCACTGATCGATGCGCAACAAGTCTTCCTAGACACGCAGGCTCATTCACTCTCTTGCGCACTACACATCTGTACCGCTCTGCCGCTGACACATACAAACCTGTGGAGCACACTAGCAGCTTGGCCTGCTGCAGACTACAAAGAGGGATCCTTCCTCACCCATAGAGAAAGGCGCTCTCTGCCCTGCGGCGGGAGGCAGCTGCGGGTCGGGTGGCCTTCGATTTCTTCTTTAACTTTGTCTGGCCTTTCCAGCTTCAGCTACAGCAGGTCCTGTCCACCGCCAGTAAGTGCTCTGCCTGTTCCTTTTCATGCCCATGGTGTGAGGAGAGCGATGCCAGGCAGAGACAACCCATGCAAACCTGAGACGGGTACAGACAACACCATTCCCAGGGGAGGAACGGACAACGTGGCCTCTGGGAGAGGGAAAGAAGAAACAGCACCGTTGTCACCGCAGCTCGCCCCTGGCCCAAGCCCCTCCTTCCGCAGGACCTGCTGGAGACACATCGAGGACCAGACTGCCCCACCAGGACAGGGCTTAGGGTTGTCGGTGGGCAACGGGACAGGCTTCACGGAAGCTGTTGGAGTCGGGGAAGCTGCACGGGGCGGGCAGGGCTGGCAGAGGCTCCTGTAGAGCTCTAGCGAGTTGAGGAGGCGTCCGCCTCCTTCCCTTCTTCCATCAACTCCCAGGTAACTCCCTGGACCGGCCCCGACCCGGCTCACCTCTAGTGAACCGGGAGCCTGCCTCAGCGGGCGGTATGAAGATTCCCATCCCCCAGGCGGTCAGGAGATAGCCCCGCACCCACTGAAGGGACTCATTTGACTCACCGGTGGCCTGTTCCCGCTCGCCGCCGACACGCCCCGCGCCCCGCCCTGTTGCACCGCCCGGTGCCCGCGCGCCAAGACCGGGTTGCAGCACCACGCTGCGGCCACGCGGTGGCGGCAGCAGCAAAGGCCCGTGGGGCGGTGCGTGCCGAGGGGCGGCCTCGGCGCTGGCGTTCCGCGCTTTGGGCGCCAGGCGCCCGCCGGCACCGCGCCACAGGCACGGCATCGCTGTTAGCGCCGGGCAGCAGCATGAAGCATGGGGAGGCCACCGCGCACGAGCCGCTCCCGAGCTGCAGTAGCGAATGGCAGGCGCCAGGGGGCAGCATCCTGCCCTCAATAGATTTTTTCTTCCCCCATATTTTTTAGTTTATTCGAGAAAAATATGTAAATCACTGGCCTCTTTTAGCAACAAGTTTGTTTGCTGCATAGAGACCCTTTCTTCTGTAATGACCCTTAGATCTGTTATGAGAAAGGATGAAATAGATTTAATAGATTTCCTACTCTTTCCTCATGCACTTGTTATTTACAAACTATAGGTAATGCTGAGAAAGGCCAAAGGTGCTTAGCAAGGGCAACTGCTCTTGCAACATAGTTGCATTGTAGACAATTAGCACAGATGGAAAGGCAGGGAGCTGCCCGGTTTCTAAACTTGGGGAGTTTTACAATTGCCATAATAACAGCAAAAATCTGTCAGAGAAGTTATGCCCTTCTTTTTGTACAGTTCAGAACTGAAGTTGGCACTGTCTGCACACACAGATCCTCATAGCAATCTATAGAGTTTAAGTCAAGATACTGAAAAAAAATTGTGTTGCTAATTGAGAGTTAATTATTTACTCCCTACTGAGGCCAGCATATTTTGTGAAAATGGTTCTAGCCTATCAGCTAGAAACTGTCCATTACCAGGACTGATACAGCAGAAATTGGCATTTCCTTTACCACAGTCCACAAACCAAAGTGTTTCAAGTCATATGGCTGCAAGATTTATTTGACATTTTACTCTATAAATACACAAGGTTTCCACTGGTAAAAGTACAGGAATTTTCTCTGTGGTCATTGCCACGGCTTACATATTGAACAAAATAACACGTACTATTGCAGATGAATAAGCAAACTTTGGTTCTCCTTCTACCTGGAGAGGTCTTAAGTACCAATCTTTTATACTTGTTAAACAATGGCTTGCAGAGGACAACAAGGCAGCGGTAGGCCACACTGAATGTTACACTCTGGAAAACTTGGAACACTGTAGAACTTAATGAGTTTTTTGAAGGCACTTTTTTTTAACATCATCACTTCTTCAGGCAGCCTGGAAAGAATTCTGGCATTTGCATGAGACTCCTTGTCAGTGGCTGCTGCTTTGGGGTTACATTGCTCAAGACTACCAGTCGTTGGTACACTATTGCAGCTAAGGGAGCGTGCTGTCTTCTTCTTGCCTTGAACAGACAAATAACTGAATAAAAAAGAGGTTAACTTATGTTTCGTAACATCTTGGACATCTTCTGGAAAACAGTCATCTGGAGAATCCCCTTCACCTTTCACTTGTTGACTCAGGACACACATACTGGGACTCACTGCTAACTTCTGAGGCTGAGCTACTATTTTCCTGGAAGATGTTTTGTATTTTCCTCCATCTAGATAAAGCTGAGGAGCATTACTAGTGACATCAGAACTAGGCTTAACAATCAAATTAGGAATTCTTGCCCCATCACCAGAATTAATGCAGTGCAACCCATAATTCTGGCTAACTATCTGGGCTGCAGTCTGTTGAATGATGTTCCAGTCTTGCAGAATATCTTCCCTGGTTGTGAACTGAGATGTTACAGTAAAGCGAATGATGAACTTGTCACGAATGGTTGCTGGAATAAGGAAGAGCCTGCCAGAATGGCTTAGTTCTTTCAGGAGATTTTCTGTCAGTGAGTTGGGACCCTGTTTTACATATGAATAGGAAAAAAAAAATCCACAACTATAGTTAGAATTTCCAGTGACATCCAAACTTCTCCATAAGAGTTCCAGCATTACAAATTCATAGGTGAAAGCTTATTCACAGTTCTTAGTGTCTGGGGAAAGATCAGCAATTCATTCCAAAGAGACATGCAAAAGGCCCAATCTTTACCTTTAGACGAAATACAACCAGCCCAAGATATCTCTTGGCAGGAATTTCAAATAGTGGATCACTTTTAACCAAGGATTCAAAGAATTTTGCTGTTTCAGTACCCTATAATTAAGAAAAAAAAGTAGTTACATAAGACACTAAATGAAGTAGTTACAACTAATTCCTTTCCTTGCTAAAATGCATCATTCCAATGCACAAAGGGTAGTAAACAGAAGAACGACAACAAAGCTAAGAGTTTTAAAGTCTGTCTCTATTAGTCCAAACCCTTGAAAATGAATAAGAGTAACTAGACTATCCATAGGAAATTTCTAGAAGGTTTGAAAGCAGAATGTTCCTTCTCAGATTAGAGTCCTTTTGTGGCAGCTGTTGATCCACAATATAATCCCTTGTATTTCAACTCCATCGAAGACTTAAGCCTGTTAATTTTCATAGCAGTGGGTTCAGCCATCCATCACAGCCTGCCTTCCTCAACAGCTGCCACTTTGCCTCAAAGAAGGCTTCTACAGATTAGTACTCGGGGATGTGCAGAAGGCATTGACTTATCAAATCGCTTTCCATTGCCTACTGCTTCCAAGAGTACAGGAAACATTTTGTCTACACAGTGTTCTTTACAGATTACTTAAGAGTAAAATCAGCATGTATTTAGTGTTTACATGCAAGCTTTGTATATTAGATTTCTGTTACTCATCTTTGCATCAGTGAATTTATTAAACTCAGCTAACCAATAAATGAACATAACACATTTATGCTTGCATTGGTAATTCACATACATGTCGGACATGGGCTTGAAGCCTTTTCACCCCAAATGAACGAATCACAAACCACAGCTTCAAAGAACGAAATCGACGACTCAGTGGAATTTGCCAGTGCTGTGAAAACACACCAGAGTATCAGTGACAGCAGAAACAACAGAAAGAAGTATGCTTTTATGCTGCTACTACTGTTCTTCAGACTCAGGTCAGAAATCACTGTTGATACAAATAATTTCATATTGCTGAAAATCTGCTAAGCCTAGGAAGTAGCTGTCAAAGGAAGGAATGCTATGTCTACATATTTTTCAGTTATTTGCAAAAATAAGATTTTTGGTTATCCTGCATAATCTATGGCCTAGATATGCCTGGACATTTTAGTTCATTACCAGCTAATAACAACACTTTTGCATTTAAAGAGAATTACCAATTTAAGATGTGTTCAGTTACACTTTAGGACCAAGTGCTCACTTCAGTTCCTGTAATTGGCATATTTAAGTGCCCTCCTGAACGTTTTCCCATATCAACCACAAACAGTGAGAACTGATACAGGGGTAGACCCTTCTAGAGAAAGTAACAACTACTGCATGGAAAAGTGACAAAACAATACTTCTACGGAGCTACATAGTTACATGCAGGGTCCTACTTACCCACAAGAGGGACTCATTGATACATTTTTTCCTCCCCACAGTGTACACTAACCCTCTCTACTGAAAAGCACTACTGATCTCAAGAAAACAATTATCTTTTCAGGACTAGGGTGAGATCGCAGCAGGAACAACTGGCAGTGAATATTCTTTTGTTTTACTGTGCTGAAATCTGCTGTAAGATGGATCTAAAGTGAAATGCCTCTTAGCTCTCCTACGAATACCTTAATCTGAAGAAAAATGTAATTTGTTCCACTGATGTTTCAGAACATAGTTGTCTCCATTGCTTACTTCTTTCCCTCTTTTATTACATATCAGAGACACAAGAAAAACAGCCAAAACCCCACCAGTAGGAATTACTTCAGCAACATAAAGTACAAAAATGACCTTTCTGACTGAAAAGGCAAGGCTGGATCCCCCTATGTGTGTAAAAATCCTCTGCACTTCAATCTCTATTTCTGAAAGCAATTTTATAATTACTTTTCATAACCAGGGCTCACTTCAAATTGTTATTATTTAATCTGCATTAGTATCTCAGTATAATTGGGTTTATGCTTTTATGTAGTAAGACTAGCTGTAAGATAAGCACACTCCAGAGTGTGAGGAATTTTTGCAGTCTGTCTGAACATTTTATAGGCAATTGAAAATACAAACTGAAATAACTTACCATGAAGTCAACGGCAGCTCCTGAGTTGGGATGTCTGAGGTAGACAGGGTTAACACCAAAGGTTTGATGTAACTTGTATTTATCCTTAACCCTATCGATCGCAGAATAAATTGTATTTATTAAAAAAATTGCACAACAAAAACACTTTGCAATTTGCATGTTATCCTTTTGGTGTTGTTTGTGCTTTGCCTTTACTCACCAGAAGCCAGTACAGTCAAAGTGAACCATCATCCATTTAGAAGGGTTAAAAGTAAAGGAATCTGCATATTCAATTCCATCCAAGAACAATCGGAATTCAGGACATACAAATGCTGTTCCTGCATATGCAGCATCAATATGAAGCCACAGTCCCTCAGCATCACCTGTTGGAATTGAAATTGTTGTTATGTGACCTAAGGAATTCAAACGCATGCTTAATCTCTCCTCTCTGAAATTAGGTGAGTGTTTTTGCAGGAGGCAGATAGGCTCACAGCAAAATAGTAAGCAAGACGAACAGTTGACAATCAAGTTTTATTCTAAAGCTGTGGATCCAGAACCCCAAAATATAGCATAATGTTAAAGTCAGATGGACTCTGTAACAAAACACACTATTCTGTATTTCATGAGTGAGGCGTTTTAATGTTGAGTTCTCTCATTGCCTTTTTACTAACTGAAATTCCCCAGTACAACTCAGTTGCACAAAGCCAGAATAAAGACACTGCAGAAAGCAAAAAGGACACAGAGATAGAAGCCACTCTCTGACCCATAAAAGAACATTCCGCAGGTCTTCAGTGGCTACTTGCCAGAATTTATGCTGGAATAGTGTCTCCAACCATGCCAAATTTGCCTATTGAACTGGTGGCTACCAAGGATGTCCTACTAAACATTAACTTTAAAACTCCTTTGCTAGGTTTAATATTTATTTACCCACCCTACAACAGTACTGCACTCTGTACTGTACCTATCAGTTGGCAAATTTCACCTATCTTGAATATGTCCATCTTAGGGCCAGTACTGTTTCATGTCTTTATAACTTGGATGCAGGACTTGGAAGTTTAACAAGCGAGACAATATGCAGATGATACTAAGCTGGGAGAAGCTGTTGACTCTAACGAAGGCAGAGGACTGCAGAGAGATCTGGATAGATTAGAAGACAGGGCAGTCACAAACCACATGAAGTTCAACAAGGGCAACTGCCGGGTTCTGCACTTGGGAAGGGGCAACCCTGAATCAACCTACAGACTTGGGGAATGAGAGACTGGAAAGCAGCACTGCAGAAAGGGAGCTAGGAGTTTTGATTGGTAGTAAGTTCAATGTGAGTCAGCAGTGTGCACTGGCAGCCAAAAGGGCAAATCGGGTCCTGGGCTGCATCAAGCACTCCGTTGCTAGCCAACCGACAGAGGTGATAGTCCCATTAGGTGCAGCCTAATCTTGAGTACTGTGTACAGTTTTGGGCACCACAAGACAAGGAGATGAAGTTGTTAAGAGAGCGTACAGAGGAGGGTCACAAATATGGTGAAGGGTTTGGAGGGGAAGCCATATTAGGAACGGCTGAAATCACTTGGTCTGTTCAGCCCAGAGAAGGTGAGACTGAGGGGAGATTTCATTGCGGTTTATAACTTCATCACCAGAGAGGGAGGGTTAGGTGCTGATCTATTCTCTCAGGCGACCAGCGACAGGGCCCAGGATAATGGCATGAAGCTGTGCCAGGGGAAGTTCAGGTTGGATGTTAGGAAGAGGTTCTTTACCAAAGAGAGTTGTGGAGCACTGGAACAGGCTCCCTAGGGAGGCAGTGAAGGCACCAACTCCAGTGGAATTCAAGAAGCACTTGGACAATGCTTTTAGACACATGGTATGACTTTGGGGTTGTCCTGTGCATAAACAGGAGTTGGACTCTGATCCTTGTGGGTCCCCTCCAACTCAGGATATTCTGTGATTCTGTGAATGTATTTTAGCATCCTAATCTAAATCTTACAGAAATTACTGCAAAGTCTTGTTCTGACTCCACTGATCTTTGGGACACATAGGAAAAAAATCAGGTGATTAGTGCTTCTACTGTCCCTGGCTTTGGCATGAATAATTCTCATACTACATTTTCTGTGCTTTCATAGTTCATAATCAGAGAAATAAAGACACTTACAAATTGGGCCCAATTCTGAGAGATTGTCAAAAGCACAGACACCAGTTGTACCCAAAGTTGCACAAACCTAGAAGAAAACAAACCTGTTAAGATGGTATTTTTTTTAATAAATGCAGAGGCTGTCATAGACAAAGTAATATTAACTTTTTTTTGTTCAATAAAATAGAAATTCTTGTATGTTAACCATCAGCCAATGCATTTAACACAGTAAGAAATGTTTCAGTGCAATTTTATGTTGATATTAAGAATATAACACTATGTCAATACCCCCAAACAGAAAGTTGAACATACAAAGACTGGCACTAGGCCTTTCTTTCTGTCTTCTGCAATGGCCTTCTTCAAAGTTTCACCTCTGAGGGAAAAGTTCTCATCCACAGGCAGAAATTTCATCTTCACAAGAGAAATCAAGCCGGCCTTTTCTACGGAAGAATGTGCCTTTAAACAGAGAAAAAGAGTAAGAAAGCAAGCTTTTAGGCTGAACAGCTGTGACGAGTTATGGCCTTACAAAACACAGTGATTGTAAGAAAAGCAGAGATAAGGTCCTATTATAATCCATATTAGTACAAGTCTGAAAGTTGTGCCTTTGTGAGTAACTAAAAAAAATAAAAATATATACTGTAATTCCAAGGCTCCATTTATTTGGGTACTGGTCTATATAATGTAGTAATACACATCCTCACCTTGTGTTTGGAGAGCCATTTATCAAAACTCAAGATCTTAAAGGAGTCTCTAAAAGTGGATAAACCTCAGTTTACTCCCTCCTCCCTGCTATAAGAAAATAAAAATCCCTGAAGTGTGCCTATTTCTGGGAAGACCAAAACCCTTCACTAGAAAAAGCCCTTTTAGTTATGCTAAGAGTGAACCAGCATGAGTGTCTTTCCTATTCAGTTTTCACAGGGGACTATGTTTGTTCAGTTCAGCAATCCAAGCACAGAACAGGTTTGCATGCAGAGTCACAGTACAGTGTAGATACTTCCTCCAAGAACAAATGTAGAGGCCTAGAGCAGAGACCACAACCAGAAGCAGCACCAAGGTAATGCCCTGAAAGCACCTGTCTCAGAGCGGAAAGGAGGCTGTGAAGAAACAAGAGATGAAGCAGCATGAAATCAGCACCCAGTTACTGGAGGAAGGCTTGGTGAAAAAGGGAAGGAAGTGCAGAAATCAGTCACGTGAAACAGTCCTCTCTCGAGGACTTCTGGCACCCTACAAAACCTCATCTCACACTGATTGTGGTTCCCCATCTGCAGAAAGTAACATGAGAGGGATTTGTTCATGCTTGTGAGGCATTTGTATTTTTCTCTTGGTACAGAAATGTGAGTTCAGGTGGTATGGTCTGGGTAAGGCAGGAGAAGTAAATTTGTTTCCTTTGTAACCATTAAGAACCTACTTGATCAGATGCATAAGCGATGAGGCGAGAATTGAGTGAGGAGTCATCAGTGTCTGGCTCAGAAAGCTTCATCTCCAGAATTTTGTTTTTCCTTGCTGCTAACAGTGCAACCAAGGTTGATTCACTCACAGTGCTCTGCAAAGACATTGCTCATTTACTGCAACATATTTCTACTTCATTGGTATGTTGTTAGGGATTTGCTGAAATCATTGAAGTGTTCAGCTGCCCACCCCCTCTACCACTGCTTGCTGGCGTGCAGTTGAAAATCACTAGCTGATGAGCAGCTCTGGGCCATCCACATGAAATAAAGCCTTTTAACTGCTATGTATTTTTAAACATGCAGGACTGAGTTGGAGGTAGAAAATTAATCACATTTTCCTTTTGTTCTTCTACAGCTAAGATGTAGTATCTCACATAAAAATGACAAACCTAAGAAGTTCCTTATAACAACGCTGAGCCTCAGCACTGATTCCAGGGGATACTCGCTTAAGCCTTATGAAAGGAGATAAAGCTTCAGGCCTTCATCTTGCAACCCTCAACGACACAAACTAGACATGAGAAAAAGGGAAAATAATTTCTTGTGTGGCTAAGGATGGCTGGCAGAGGACAGTGACAGGGATTCCTTCTCTAATTATGTAAGGATCACTGTGGTGAGTGATTTGGTGATGTGAAACAGACTGAAGAAACCAAATCTGACTCCACAAGAGTACTTGCTTCTCATCCTTAATATAATTAGGACTAAAAGCAACAGCAATTCCTATTCTATATTTTATATATAGATATATATATATATATAGAGAGAGAGAGAGACAGATATATGTATCTTCTATATTTAATACTAAAATTTGGGAAAGTAATGTCAAATTGGGATTTGCTTCTATTCTGACCCACAGAGCAAATCTTGCTGGTTTTGCCTCCAGGAAACTATTCCTGAGAGGAACATTCACTTGAATTAAAAAAAAAAAAAAAAAAAAAGTTAATGAGGCCACCTCTGATCTTCCCTACCTGTAATACTCCTCCACCCACACTGTCAGGATGGTGGTGTAGGAACTTCTCTGGGAGGCCCAGCATTTTAGCCAACCAATCCATCACATTCATTTCCAGCTCTGTACAGGCTGGACTGGAGGCCTAGAAAAAACAGGAAAAGAGAATCAGGCTGTAGTTCACCCTGCAAACACAGTCAGAGTATAACCCTTGGAGTAAACCACAGCTCATGTTTTCATTAATAGCTATTAACAGTTTTTAATTGCCTTTGGGGAAATCTTACCTAGATGCAACAAAAGCACGTGACAACCTTTCTAACACTGGATAGAGAAGTCGCTAACTGTGTAATATTATGGCTCATACCTAGCAGAACACAATGCTACTGTAATATTGTTTAGTGAGTTCTGTAATACAGAACTCTGTGCTAAGGTTGCAGTTGAAGGTGAGCTCCAGGTACCTTGCTCATTACCAGCTGCTCTCTTGGAACACCAATTACAGGGACTCTCACCAACCTCCTTAAAACGCTCTCTCCACATTACCTGCATTACCTCAGTGTTGAGCTTCTAAACTATCAATAATTTTACTTTTTTTTTATTTGAATATCTAAAATAACAACAACAACAAAAAAATTACCCATGTGAATCCCAAGCAGTTAATTGCATCAGCCAACATATCTCCAAGGAGTGAAGGCCAGGAAGTAAGAGCTGGAAAGTAGGCATGCATGTGTGGACTTTGCCAATGAACTACCTAGAACAAAATTATCTAGAAGTTAAGTTTGAAAATATCTCAAAATTCTACAAGAAATGTAGTGATTAGCACCTGTTTAGACCAATGAAAAAGGAACACAGCAACACAGTATGTGCAATTATAGATCTGCTAGCAGAAAGCTACAGAGATAATATCAACAGGACTGCAGCACTAGCAAATGATAGCACTATCATTATTAGATAAATTCCAAATTACAGCAAAAGTATTTATCTGAATTAAGCAGGCAGACAGATTCTGAACAGGAAAGAATGGTCTTTCGAACACTGCACAACAGTCAGAAATATTTATTGAAATATTTATTTTTATAAGTGGAATCCTTGCAACAAAAGATTGTTCGTTTTGTCAAAAAACCCAGCTTGCCTCTAGCATGTTTAACGTGAATACTCCTCCTCCATCACACCAGCTTTCTGCAAACATCTATAAAGAAAACTTCTAAATAGACTTTGAAACAGCTTCTACAATAAAACTTAAGTAGGTAATATGAACATCCTTAGCAGAATCTGCACTATTAACGTACAAAAATGAAGGAGACTTTTACAGTCAAGCGGCAGCAAACAAGTCTTACATGTACATGACCTTGGGCAAGAGGCATTTCACCTTGTTGTGCTGTGCCTGAATTTCCACATCTTGGAAAGTGAGATGGTGCAGTTCAGCAGGTAGAGGCCTTGTGAAGCTAAACTCATTGGTGTCAGGAAATCATTTGTTTCCCTCTGAACAAACATGAGTTATTATTTCATAAAACACATTCGGTCTATCCCCTAAAATTGTAGTTAGGAACACAACAGTAATCTCCAGAATCCTTATGTAGACATAACATCTACAAAACATTCTACATTCTACATATTGGGTGCTCCACTTATTTAGATAAATATTCTGCAGAACCTATGCATTCCCAGGATTTGGTGTTCACCCTAGGTAGCAATAGCTTTTTCCTGCCATGATTATACTTTATTTCTTACCCCGGGCATAATAATCTTCTCTATATCTCCAAAGATGTTGTCCCAGCTGTCTGGGTCCATTGGAGCAGAATTCGGCAACTGGGCTCTCATGTAACCTGGTTGCACATCAGGAGTCACCCGTCTCTCTCTCACATTGCTCAGGTACTGGCAAATGTAATCCACCATCTCTTTCCCTGGAAGAAGCAAACCAGCGCTTTGAGTTTTGACTGCGAAAAAACTAATTAGTATTACTAGCACTTCATGTACTCTGTCAATAACACTGGACAGGGCTTTGAATACTGCTCCCAGGCTAGCCACAGGAACTAATCTTCCTCCAACCCTGCCTGTCCCATCTAATAATGTAGGAACTTAGCTTCTAGAACAGGCTTCATGGGGATAGGACAGATTCACAGGGTTATTTCAGTATTGTCATTTAAGAGTTCAAATATTAACTTTAAAATATAATCATGGTACAAGTACAGTTTTATTACTGAGACAGGCAGATTTTCTTGCCTACAAACAAATCAAAACTGCATTTCACAGAGATTTTCCTGACGTCCCATGCTTCCCTGTTGTTGTAATATATCCCCTTTTGCATCCTCTGAAAACGGCTGCAGAGCTTCACACCTCTTCTCCACTTTTTAAGCTATCTTCTCCAGCTTTGGGACCAAATTTTGCTTCCCATCTCCAGAACTGTATCAGTATCACTGAAGTTTCATGACAACAGATGGAGGAACCACTGTGCATAACTCACTACCACAAGTTTACTCAGAATCAGTTTTGCAGCTTTCCCACATTATTTTAAAGACCAAAAAGCCCAAGTCATTTGCTGACTTTAAATCCATAAATTTAAACTCAACCTTAGGTCATGCTTTTGTCTCAGTCTCAGCAGATCTAAGTCTCAGGGACACGTGTGCAAAGAGTATACAGCCCTTTCTAATTTTGGGTACCACCCTCAGCCCCACAACAGCTAATCTCCATGAGCAAATGATGCCTGTTTCTAAGAGCAGAGGATCACTCACCTCTCCTTCTGTACTCCTCAGGCTCCATACTGATGCCTTCTAAAAGCACCTCTTTAGACCTGGGCCACAAGCTTTCAGGAGCTGTGGGCAGTTTGGTCTGGTGTCCTGCTAGCTGCTTCACCCTTTATAGCTCCCTTATCTCTCAGACTCACGCATCCTGGAAAAGGTTTAACGTAGGCAGGTTACTGGTGGGGGTTTATTTAACTCCTCCCAAATGAGGGCTTTTAGTCTCTCATATGTTCTCATCTGTGCTCTTTTGATGTGTAAGACAGTGTATCACTAAGAGGAGCCGTCTCTGCCCTAACCCTTTTCCCTTTTTAAACAATCTCTCAGAAGTCTCACAGTAATCCATGTTATGAATAAAAGACACAGTAACATCAGACTTTTAGGACAGCAAAAGCTCAAGAGCTTCCAAAACCCAAGTATAAACAGCCATGTTAATCTAGCACACACAACTACTGAACTAGCAGCAGTCATTAAAACAAGGCACCAGCATGTAACAAATTTGACACTGCAGGAGGAAACTATTTTCTTGAAGAACTGTAAGACTGTGTTTTCCCAAGAAGAGTATGTGTGTGTGTATATATATATATATATATGCATCCCAAGACTTCAGTCCTTATGCTGTCTGTCCTTTGCTTCCTGAAGTCATTACAATTGTTGCCAGTTCCAGAACTGGAATACAATACAAAACAGCAATGACCCTTTTTGTGGATTTTCTGCCCTCCCAGATCAGAGCAGGTTACACTGCACGGAGATGCCCCTCCACTGACACCACCCTAGTTGCTGAGTTGGGAAAATGCATCTTTTTTACTCACACTGTTCTTGCTCTTCTCACATACGATATGCATAAGTATTGGGCTTTGGCCTTCTACCTCTAGAACTCACTCCAAGTCCTCCATCTAGGTTGTTCTCACTTTGGAAGGATAGCCATTTGGATTCTTCCTCATCACAGTTTTAGGACTTGGAATGACATCCTGACCTATCTTTGGCAGCAGGACCTTTGACACTGTACTCAAAAGTTGAGCACTTATCTCCACCAGAAGGAACTCACTTGCTCTACAGGCAGCCCTGGATAAAGAGAGACGTAGGACTTAGGACTGAGCACCAGAAAGAGAAATTATTACATAGTACAATATGCACTTGCTCCATTTTTGCTATACCCTAGGCGCCTGCTTAGGGCTGGTGCTGGCCCTGCTGGAGACAGGATACCAGGCTAGGCAGACCCTTTGTCAGACACTGTGGCAGCAGCGTCTCTGATCTCATCATACAGAGGAGAACTGACTGTCAAGAGCAGCTTTTATTTTCTGCCTCATGCGCTATAATGCAGCCTAAATGCATTTGTTATTCTAAGAAGCTGTTACATCTTTCTCCACAGCATATTTTCTACAGAACAGTGTGAAAACCTTTCCTAGTGTCTGCTGTGATTAGATATTTGAGAAAGAACTGTTTCATAGATATGACAAAGATTCTCTGATACACACACATCAGATTAATATACTGAAGTAAAACTTAAAAAATGATAAAGGCATTGAAAGAAGTGCAAGAAGTGCAGAAAAACCCCCATACTACGTGCTTATTCATCTGCTTTATCTCGCATTTCTCTGGCAACATTAGGAAAAAAAATAACAAGCTGCCCACAAACTTAATATCAATTCACGAACCTCTCTTGCCTTTACTGTAAATGCTAGCATAAAGGGGAACAAAAGAAGGCAGGAAGGGACTGACATCAAACACAGGACCAACTCAAAAAGATCTCAGAGTTCTCAAAAACTGCAATTCTAGCTCATTACAAGTAACTAACACATTAATATATGGATCTCTGTTCAAAGAAAGCTGGTAGCTAATTACATTTATGATTTCAATTCGGAACAGCAAATAAGAAGCAATACTTTTAACTGTTTTCAGAGCTAAACTACACAATAAATATTTCATGTGACACATAGCCTACACCTTTGCTCAAAGGTGATGGTTTCATCAGACTGGCTTCTCACTCTGTGCAGAAGAGAACAAACAGCAGCTCCTGTTCAGAACCAGAATAAAACAGGTGATAATGAATTACAGGCAGGGTAAATATTGCTGATAATAAATAAATTTTTGTTATAGCTACCCTGCACTTAGAAGGATTTTGTTACAGACAATGAGTAATGGTGTATTTGCCCACAGGAAGGAGAATGAATAGAACAGGTTCTTTTCATCGTTCGCTACAAAGGTCTGTGCCATCAAAGCCCTGGGAAATTCTCCATTTGGACACGAACATTATCACTATCAGTACTCAGACTAACGCTGAAATTCTTATCATTATGAAGAGTTCACAGAGATTAAACTGTGGTTAAGTTTGTGGGATATGAGGACACAAACACTATTTTGATCACAGAATAATTCAATCGGAAAAATGTCTAACCAGCACATTTAACATGACTAACTGGTTCCTGCATTCACTAATGACATAAAGGATAGTTTATGAAAAACTAAAAAATCCCCAAACCTAAACTATAGCAGCTTCCACTCGGTCACAGCAAAAAGCTTGTTTCAAGTCCTCGTGCCAGCTAAGCATGATTATATTCTTGAAAAATAATTTGTCTAAAAACCACCACCATGGATTTTCCAGTTTTTATTATCTTCTGATTGGTTTTGGATTAAATATGCCCAATTTATACTCATACTAGGATATTTTGGATTTTTTCCTAACTGTTAATTCCATATCTCAAGCTGAAGTTTTAAGAAGGAAGACGATACTTTGTACCATATAATGCAATTATTTCCCCACTCCTCTTTCCTACCTTTGATGGCCATTCTAAACCTACAACTGTTTTTCTGAATGCCTAACACAGCACAGTTTTAGTGCGCATACGAAAGAACTGAAATGGAATGGATTCGACACTATGTATGTGGAAAAGATATTTAATTGTAAAATAGAAAAAGTAGGCCAGAGTACAGTTTTAAGGGTAATTCTTTTGTGTACAGTATAGGTAAACTAGACTTTTTGCTTAAGTTTATATAAACAATTTCATAAAAGCAGTGAAACATGGAACAACAAAGCAAAGCACAAAGTTTTATCTTAGAAAAAAGGAATCTGCACAGTAGTTCAAAATGTAATGTAACACAGCACTGAACAATCTTAAGGCAGCTCAGCCTAAGCACAGGACTAGAAGCCATGAACTCCTGAGATCTAATCCCAGGTGTACCACAGATTTACGTGGTCTTGGGCCAGTCATTTAACACTCCCTTTGTTGCACTTACACCAGTTATAAAATGGAGACAATAATACCCACTTACCTGCCTCAGGCAGTAAGTAAGGGTTCTTTAAAAGATTTTACAATGCTCTGAAGATGTAACGTGCTATATAAATCCTAAGCATAATAGATCACTGCACAGACACACACAAACACAGTATCACAGTGAAGAACAACGATGCTAGGTAAAAAGAGAATCACTACAACATAAAAAAAAATTATTTGTCCAATTGCATAATTAAAATGCAAAAGTCCATTTAGAAAAAATGAAATGACTTCCAGGCTATTGGGGAAAAGCGATCAATAGGAATAGGCTAAAAAAACTCCTATTTGTGTTCCAGTGGAGACATTCTTTTCTATTGATTACTGAACCTTAAAATGTTTGTAAAGGAAAATTTTAAGTTTCAGTGCCTCCACTACCAATTTTCAATTGCCTCTAACAGGGAAATGACAATTTGTTGTTGTTCTTTTTAATTACAAATTACATTCTTCCAAGAAATATACCATCCACAATAAAACTGGCTGCTAGCTTACTTCAAATGACCTACAGGCTAAACGTTTTTCCTCATCATTTTTCTCATCTTTGCTGAAAAATACCTACGTAAGATGGGTAGAAATTATAAAAACATGCAGCATATGTACAACAGAAAGTTTAAAAAATATTAGCTTCATATACATGTAAATCTACTTGGATATATCTGAAATTAAATATAAAAATTTCACCACCTAAAAAAACCCCCCAAAAATGGTTTTCAGAGAATCTGAGACAACTACTTGAAGCTGTACAAAGATTTCCACCTGGAAATGTCTTATTCAGAGAAGTTTTTGTTACCATGTAGAAACAACTGTTAATTCATTTTGTCACATAATTCATTTTCAATTTGTCAGCTTAAATCAGCAACATCACCCTTAAAACTGTCCTGTTTCTCCGAAGTTAGATTCATACTAAAATCAAAATTTCACAAAAACATTGGCTTCTCGTGTTTCTGGATCCCTTCAAAAAGATTTATCAACTCATTTTGAAACTGTAAAAAAACCAACTATTTACAGTATTTCATTTTAAATACTTTTCACAATTTCTAAATTCAGAGTTTTTATGTTACAAGAAATTCGCCAGAGCTCACGGTTTAAGTCCAGTTATCAACTTGTAGCATCTTCTCTATTATGGATTCCTGTGTCTGTACCTATATAGCGTACAGTTCAAGATTGTATTGCAGGTTTTTGAAAGTAACAGGCTTTGCAGTATGTTCATTTTTTATTAAACAGCTTCTTTATTAGTCTGGAGGCGGTTCATTGCCTCTAGTTTCTGCCGATACGCCTCTGCTTCTTGTTCTTTCTTTAGAAGTTGCTGACGATATTTTTGTGCTTCTCTGTTTGCCTCATCCAGCTGTTTCTGAAGAGTTTCTCTTTCCTATTAGAAACAGAACCAGCAAGATTTTGTCAAATACATATCAAATACAAGTTAAAATGGCAACACTTCTCCTCTACATGCAGCTCAAGTGTTAAGGTATCATGTAGAAACTGTTCAATTCTTCCTCAGGCAAACTTGTATGAATGCTGCTGTCTAAATTAGACATGAACTCTCACATCAGACAACTTCCCACAAAAAGGCTTGAAGAGTAAAAATAGTAAACTTAGGTTACTTTTGCAGCAAAAATACCAAGCAACTCATCATGCAAAAAGAGTGAAATAAAGTGGAACCATGGTGATTAAATACTAACATATTAACATTTCTCCAGGAATTTAATTCCTGTTATTTTTTTAAATTGGAATCCAATCTAACAGGATTGTTCCTTTCTGGTTTATTTCTAATCAGACAGTATAACGAAAAACTGTTACCTAGCAGCAGTTTGCACAGGAAGGTGACAGCTGCCCACTAACCCAAATATACACAACCGATTTCTAAATGAAGTGACTGAAGTGATTGATACCATGCCATCCAGAGGGGTAATTACAGCCCCAAGGACACTAAATATTTATGAATTAACAGGAATTTAGCTAGATAAGCTTTTTCAGTTCAAAAGGAATAACTTAAGCTTCCGTCCTGCATACAAGTTTGTTGGGGCTGGCTATAAAATAGTTTCTAAGCAAAATAATACAAGAAATGTCACTTCCTATCAAGTTGCCTTAGGAACTAAGGAGAATGCATTTCTATTTCCAGTGACGTAGGTACTGTCATTTTATTTGATGCTGCACCGAGCCCAATTGAAAAAGCAATTTGCTCAGAAAATAGTTTTGTTTTGATCTTCAACCAAATACCATTTAATTACAGTGGATCATAAAAATGAGTAATGTAGTATTTGATTTCAAATTGTTCCTTCCACTGTAGTTGTTAAGTAGCCACAGGAGGGAGGATGTCAGAGAAGCAAGCTATCTCCCAGAAAAAACAACTCTTATCAAAACCTGATTTCCAGTGAAAATAAGTTGCCTTTTCATCTTATTCCCATCCCAGCAGTTCTGTTTCACATTCCCATTTAATACCTCAAACAGCTGTTAGAAGTTTCTATTCTCACAAGCCCCATAGCAGCATCCCTATTCTTCACCTCTTTGATGCACTCACATATTTTCATGGTCAGAGCCTGAAAATACAGAACACTGCCTCCCTTCTACTTGCTACTGTTCTCAGTACTTGTCACAGCCACATTTAGCAGTCCCATGCTGTGCTGAATGTGCTGGAATACAATGACATTGGTGATCAGATCATTGCTAACAGCAGCGTCTATACAGCAAAAGCAGCAGGTGAAAGGGATGTAATTAACAGATCATAAAGACTTGCTACAATACAGAACAGAACAAACTTCATTAAGTACAACTTGCGTAGGGCTTTGAGAGCTGAAGGAAGCTAGCTAGGGTATGCTTCATTTGGAGAATATGATAATAGAATGAGAGCTCATCTGATGTTGCTTACTTATTCAAAAAGGAAGTTCAGCTTCCACTTTGAAAATTTGGATTCTTTAAGTAACTTTATGAATGGCCAACCCACATAGCAACTGGACTGACAAATGCTAAATGAACAGTAGAGTCAACATCTCAAAGGATCTGAAATACATCAATGATGTTTCAGCACCAAAACATTACTATTTCTGTAAGTAATCTATGTAGCACAAGGGGAGTCAAGAGCTTGTGTAGAACAGCCTGGTGGAGCAGAAAGTTGGTGAAAAGATCTACAAGATAATTCTCAGGGAAGCAGTTAAAACTGTTGATCCTGCTACTTGTGGAAATGACCTTTCCCTCTTGAGGGCACTGAGCACTGGGACATACTGAGCTTGGTGTTCTATCTCATGAATTTGTCACACAATGTCTGAAATCTATACTGGCAAGAAGTAAAGCTATTCTATTTCCTGGGCTCCAGAAGAATAAGAACCACTGGTAGCTCAACAGCCAGTGGTTCTGCAATGCATTACAAAAAGCAAGGCATTATCACTACTACAGAGTGTATGCATACTGCAAACACTTGGGGGTGGAGAGGTTCTCAGACCTCATCTTATGACTATTTCCCACGGAACAGCGAAATAGAATAAAACAGAACATAGGTGAAAATACTCTCATTATCTGAAATCCTTTTGCATCAATATAAAAACCTATCCAGGTGAAAGTTACATTAGAGGATTCTGAACACTCTTACGGAATCTTCCATTTTATGAGGCAAGTTTCTTCATTACACTTAACTTTTCCTAAGAGTCTATATATTGACAATAGGGACACCCGTACCTAAAATAATCAAAACATGCAGTTTTTAACAACAGAAAAACCACAAATATTAATTCATTAATATAATTAATTTACAATTATGTTTTTTTTAACTTGTTTTACTCTAATGAAAGCATTGTCCTGGTTCTAATGTGAGTCACCTTTCAAAGATGCAGCATGGGTAAAACATTCAAATTCAAGAATGAAAATAAAAATCGCTGTATGTTAATGAATTATGCATGAAAATGAAAAATGGTATCTGTGTGACAGGTGTTTTTTTGCTGCCATCCTATGTTTAAAATATCAAACTGTTTAGGAAACCCTCTATCACTCTTCAGAATGACCTGAAATGTTTGAATTTAACAGACTCAAAAGAGAAAAATCAAAAAAACCCACAACTACAGCTTTAATTCTTCACAATACTTCCAATGGAAAGTTTGTTGCTTTACATGAATGCAAAGAAGCTCAACTTAAAGACTTTCAAACTACAGTTAACTATTCACACACTGTGAATTTAAAACATCTGAAGAAAGCACTCAGCCTTGAATCAACTCTTTACAATCAAACAAAGGAATGAATCACCAGGGAGGCAAAGAAACTAAAACCTAAAGGTTTTCTACATCTAAAAATAAACCCAAAACATTTTAATGAGAAGAGCTGCCCCACTCCCTCCAAAGGATCGAGGATCCACCACCTTCTATGATGATGCAGTTTGAAGCGTGCACTTCTCTAATGTCCCTGTTACCAAACTGAAGCAGCACCACACCCCCTGTTAATCACAGTAACGCTCCTGAAGCCAAGTCTCCAGTCACAGGCAGAGTGTACATTTCCAGTTGTGTAGTCATCAAAACTTGTACTTAAAAGTAACAGATAAAGTAACTCATTTAAACTAACTTCGTTCAATATTTGAGAAGTGTGTTTAATATATAATTGAAACTGGTAATCTCCCTAAAAAATTATTTGTACTCTTAGACCAACTGTGATTAGGAACAGGTCAATTTATTCCTTAACCAATCCAGATTTTTTCCTTCACCTAACAGAATTACTAAAATACTTAAGGAAACATAATTTCCTGCATGAATAATCCAGGCAGATGTTTGAAAGCGTGAATGAAAGAAATGGTTTTATTGTAACAGTCATACATTTAAAAAATGCAGCAAGAAAATTTCAACTGTCACGATAATCTGTAATGATGAAAAAGCCACAAAGGCCAAAAGATGTGACAACTTAGGGACAGGGAAAGAAGTGATGAAATGTGGTAATTATTGTTATTAGACATGGATAACATAGCACATGCTGTACAACAAAAAGTATTCAATTAGGCACAATTCAATAATAGGAACAGAAACTGGAGAATATAACCTTTGAAATGAAATACCATGGAGCTGACAAAATCTGAACTTACAGCCTCGTCAAGGCAGACAGCAATTGTCAAACTTTTGACCAAAATTGGTCAGCATAGTTATAAGTAAGAGAAGAAGGAATGAGATGGCAGACCTATTGTGGCTAATAGAAAAAAAGCTACCAATTTAACAGCTACATCTATTTATCATATATAAAATGAAAAGCACAATGTTGTTAGGTCTTCCACTCTGTAATTTAAAAAAAACACCACACCAAACCAAACAGGATGGTGCAAAGATGTGTAATAGTAAACTGCTCCAGAATTAAAAAAAAAAAAAAAAGACAAACACAGAACCTTACTGTTTTGCATTTCCATTAACAGTTATCTAGATATCATGAATGGAGAGGAAGTATTGCTAAAAATATGATCTCACAATCAGAACAAGCACATGGTCATAACAGAAAGATAAAGGTACAGCACTTTCATTTACTGCTAGCAGAATCAAGTCACTTGAAAATATATCAGTACCTAGTTTCAAAAGCTAGCTAGTGATCTTAAAGAAAAAAACACAAACAACAACAACAATGTTATTCTATACTTAAACAAGTGTCACTTTTACATGAGTGACCAGAAGATGAATCAAACAGCCCTCCTATATTCTTTTTACAACTACTTTGTAGAAGATGAACTCCAGTAACAGGGGAGACTGAACAAGTTATTGTTTTATACACCTCCTTACACACATGGAAATCAAATTCTAGAACACTATAAAAACCACAGCCAGATATACAGTGTCAAACACTCTGGTTAACACATATCATGTAATATACTCCTTACTTCTATTTCTGCAGACTCCACACGATTTTCAACTATCTCAATGCACTGTCTCTTCACTGGTGGTTCTTCACTTATCACAGTTTCTTCAGCAATGTCTGTTGCTGGAACTGTTAATACTGAAAACATGTTTGTACATATAAATAAATTTACTTTGAACAATATTTGCACTATATAAAATTCCTATAATTAAGTGATTTTGTTAACAGCAATAAAATGCAGACAGTTTCTCTTACAAAAACACAACTATACAAAGTGCATTATAAAGCCAGTACAAGGAAAATTTACTAAAATCTTCAACTGCTTGTATGCTACTAAGAAATTTTAAAAATTCTTTGCTACTGTGGTCTACAATAGTTAGTTGCCACTCTGGAGTAATGTTGCTGTTTTTCATGCAGTAAACAAACATGGAAGTAAACTGCAGGAGAGTTACCAGTCTGGCAATTCTGTAACTTACGTAGCAGACAATCTTTATAAGGTTCTTAAGCAAATACTACCATAAAAATGGCTTTTGATTTTGATTAATTAAAACACCCTAGGTAATCTGAAAATCCAGTAGTTATTAACCTTGAAGGAAAAAGAACTGGGATCTAAAGAAATTCAGAGTCTTGATTTACTCATGCAACCATCTAGCAAATAAATGTAACTGTCACTTTAACTGCTACCTATGTACATTGATGCTTTCTGATATCTAGATGTACTTCTTCAGACAGACTGTAAACTGAACAGTTTGTCTCTAGTGTACAACTCTGGAAGCTCCACACTGGCAGTCCTCATGTAGAAACCAGAGATGGAACACTTTTTCTCTAAGTAGTGGTATAGTATTTAAAAGAAACCACCAAAGAATACACATCACAAAATTGCACTTAACTACACTAGCAGCTTCCAGAAACTACACATGGTCCAACGGGACAATTTGTGTCACCCTGGCTTCACTGGTTTTGCCACTGCTCCTCTAAAACCTCAAGCATGTAAGATCCAGCTTTCCCCCCCACAGCCCCCCACCCAGCATCAGATTTCCAGAGAGATGAGTCCTCCCTATTGTACCTCCAGTAAGGCAACACAGCATAAGTATTAGAAAGACTCTTTTGTTTACTACTTCTTCTATTTTTCATAACAAATTTGCAAGAATCAAACTTACTGAAGGCAAAGCAAGCAGTTAAATGCCCTATTTCTATTCCATACATTTTAGTAATTCTACTCCAGAGACTCCGCTTGCATGTGGTAATTCACTGAACTGCAGTAGCTCATTGTGTCTCGAGTCTCTGCAGTATAAGAATTCAAAGATGTATTTAGATTGATAATTACACAAAACTGTCCAAGCTATTTCCACCTAAGTGTATTATTACTACTGTATCTAATTGGTTACTCAAGCTCAAACTATACATGTTTCCACTCACCTTGTTGTCCATCTGGCATGGTCACAATGATTGGTTGCCCTATTCCACTGGTCGGAATCGAATGCAGATTACCAAGCTGAATACCATCTGTAACTATAGTAATAACTTGCTGACCTCCAGAACTGACAACTTGCTGGATAGCACCATCCACAGATTCTGCAGTCACAACTTCTTCAGTAGCCACAACTATCAACAGATTAGTAAAGGAATTAAGTCAATACATAAAAATTAAGTTTTATGATTTTAAATGTACTTTTGTACTGCTGAGAAAAAAATTCTTCCATGCCTTTTAAAATTTGATCTCCCCCCACCCTCCATTAACCCATTGTTAACAAAAATCTTTCACAAGGCCAACATAAAGCACAGACACATTTAAGCATGCATGGAACTCTGGCCTAGTTTACCTTGGTCAATCTAATCACTTTATTTAGCATGTTTCCTAACAGATAGGCTCCACTCAAAACTAACACTTTGGGTTCACTGTTAACATGGCAGCAAAAACTATAGTGGTTTAAGAACGTCAATAACTATTCATTGTACACAATCTGGACTGGGTTACACCAACAGCAGAATGATGAAAAAAAAGTTTAGACTTTAGGTACTAGCTTGAAACTACTCATCAATCAGTGCCTTGCCAGTGTATCACAGGATTCAAACCTGATTTCTTGGCTTATACCATAATGGTCTTTAAGACAGTGACAGAATGAAGGACCTTTACAAAAAGTCTTACTGTCTGTACTATATGGGTACTTCAAAACAACCATAACACTACTTATTATGCAGAGTATGAAATAAGACTAAAGGAAAAGTTCTGCAGTGTTGACATTTTTACACTTTTGAAGGAGAAAAAATAGGCTTAAAAAGCAAAATAACCATTGTATGCATGTAAATTATAGATACAAATTTAAAAAAAAAAAATCACAGTTCAACTGGGTATTTCAAATCCATGATTTGATAATGAGTACACAGCAGTGAACTCTCACAGTTCTGTATTACACCTATAAATCAAGGTAAGACAAGGAAAGATGTCATTCAGGACTGCAACACATTATCACAGCTTGCACTATACACACTAACCAGGGTTTTGCACTACCACCTTTATTTTTCAAAACTGATACTGAGACAAAAGAGCAAGATCACTAGTAACACAATCAAAGAATTTCAAGCACACTAACTGTTTTATTTGCAATTTGTCAGGGTAAAAGCAAAGCCTTTGATTTAAATAACATCCCTATCTCCAGGGATGAAATTAAAACCCTACAGACTGTGTTCTGATGCTCAAGATGACAAAAGATAAATAAACCCCTGAAGCTTTCATCTTTTAAGTTATATTGTAATAACACACAAAAAAAAGTCACTCTTGTAGTTCAAATAATGACTGCAGTCATTGTCTTCTGAAGATCTCTTATGTTCAGAGACTACTGTCCTGAACTGCTAAGTAAGATCACCATCACAAAAATTCAAAGTTGTAAGTGTCAATACTAGCTGCTGTGGCAAACAGCTCTAATCTTTCAGTTTCAAACTCAACATTGGGTTTTTAGTTCTGGAAAGAAACTTTACTAGGAGTTGTTCAGACCTTGAAAGAAAAATGAAGATTTTGTCCAAAAAAGTTATTCTATATAAAAGAAAAAAATCCCTACAAAGAGCCATCATTTCTTCCTTGCTCTCCTTCCATATCTAAATCCATACAATCATTAGTTACCACACTACTTCATATGCTGAAGGAAAGCTGAAGTCATTTAAAACAGCAGGTCTATTTTTTCAAGAATCTCTACATTAACGTGCATCATTTTCTTCTGCAGTGTGAGTGGAGAACACTTGCACATGCAGTAAGACTTATACCCAATTCCAACATAAGCACACCAAATACTGCATTCCTAATACGTATCTTAAATCAGATTTTTCTCTAATCCAACTCTCGAGTTCCATACACACATTATGCATAACATTTGTAGATAATATCCATCCTCATAAAGGTAACAACTGAGAAATGCATGATTTCTGTGTCCCAAAGCTAGCTAACAAAGAATTAACATGGCACTTGACCTCCTAAGTACTGCTGTTACCTCATTTTTGTGCAAGGGCAAGATAAAAAAATATACCGTAATTGAAAAATATGGTCTGGAGCTGAAGTTTAGTGGCATCGTCTTATAAAATGACTTCCAGTAATTCAGAAGCTTTTGATTACATGTTAATTTTATTGTAGATGGTATTACAACTTGCTTATATTATAAAAGGAGGTCTTTTCCTTGCTTAAACCTGCTAGAGGTAATGACTAGTCTTTATAATCCACTTTGATTCTGTAAGACTGCCATTTCTTTCTTTGCTTTGCATGCTGTGTTTAACAGAAGCGAGAAAGTATACAAAGCAAGCAACACACTGTTCAGAAAGAATGGAGAAAAATATCCAACTTGCAGAGTATGAAACCTTGATAAAAGCTGTTGCTTTGGGTTTTTTTCCCCAGACAAAGTAGTAACTGGCAAAGATCCATCAGAGAGAAGAAAAAGGGGTTTGTGTTAACAAAGAACACAAAACTTATGAACTAGGGCCAATAGAATTCCTTGTGCTTTTCTAGCTTCTTGTCATGCTCTTATGGAATAAGAGTGTGCATATGGCTGCAGTGAGTCATGCAGGCTGCTTCTTCCTAGGAGACCAACAGTGTATTGCTAAGGTTATGTTTACCTGAGGTGCCATGTCAACATATCAGCCTGAAGAGGGTCATACTAATTACTACGTATTATTAGGAATGCAAGTAGAATGTTGAAAAAAGGACCCAAAGATATTCTGTTCTAATGGGAAAACTTCACATACAGATCACAAACATTCCTGTGCCTTTTGGGTGAAAGATTTAGAAAATTGCTGACGAAGTATATGCAAACAACATTGGGTGCCATTTAACAGAATATTCATATTTAACAGAAAGAAACAGTCAATAAAAACATTCTCCCTCCAAATGCAACTAAACTGTACGTATGCAAAGATGTAAATTTGATCACCTGAGTTGTGCTTCTTTCAGCATGATGAATGCTATTTATGTTAGGCCCAGAAATATCACTTGTGGTCAGAAATCTTATCAAGAAATAATTGTACACATGAATGTGGCAAGCTTCCAGGTGAAAGTAAAGGAAAAATCTTGTTCGTGCTGAAAGATGGAATGTTGTGATCTCATTTCTGTACGAATCATATCTCTGGAAGTGCCAGTTACTTATTTTTGGTTTAATAAATGAGCTTAAATGACTTAGCTTTCTAACCTGGTGTTTCTGAAGAATTAGACAGTGGAGCTGATGCTTCTGCTAAAGCTGCCAATGTGGCCAATACTGACGTTGATGAATTTCCAAACTGTACAGCAGACACTCCTGTTTCATCTAGTAGCACACAAAAAAAAGTTAGCTGATACATTTAAAACCACTGAAGCCTTTCTTTTCTTATTACTGCACTGAAGCTTCTAACGCACACTGTTCTCTGAAACCATTCTGCTGAACCAAAGTGCTATTCTGAAGGCAAGTTTTTTAAGCAAATACAACCTCTGCTAATTTCCTGTGAAGACTGTTTTAAGTACCTCGTATTTCCAACTCATGAAAACACTGAAGAGGAACATGGTAACTACTCTATTCTTACCGCAGTTTCTCTTCAATCCTTTGCACTAAATGCTAAAAATTAATTAAAGTATAAAATCCGAGTAGCTGTCCTATAGGCATCTAAATACCTGTTCCATTTGATGTATTTGCAGAAGATACCAGACCTGTTAGGTTCACCACCCCTCCAGGTCCAATGATGAACTGCGGTGTTGCTGCATGTATCGTCACAGTGTCTGGACTCTCTGGATTCGTATTGATTTGGTTCTGCATTGCAATCTAGGGGACAACAGTAATAATATAATTCCAGTTGTAGGCATAAAGAAGTTATTTAACTTGTGCAAAGCAGAAATACTGCACATTCCACTTAAACAAGGAAGACCTCCCTCATTATACTCATGCACTATACATGCACCACGTCACATCTTGTGCTCTGTGTAAGTACATGAGAAACTTCTTTTTTGTGGCTGAAATCTAAAGCCAAAGAGTCTGCTGAAGGGAAAGAGAAGGACACATCACTACATCTCCTTACCATTTACTGTAAGCAAAGAGGACCACATAATGACAAGGCCCTTTTGTAGATATGCAAGCTCACATATCCACAAAATAGAGGCCTGAAGAACCAAGACTGTCATGGCAGCTACATGACACACCAGCACCTTAGTAACTGCCACAAATTGTAGATGGCAGTCTTCTTTTTGCCTTTGAATTACTATTGACTTTCATTGACTATATCCTTCTCCTTTAGAGGAGTCTAAAGGAATAGACCAGAAGATTATACAGTTCAAGACATAGGGGAACAACAGATTTATAGAATAGCATAATGGTATTTTTCAACTGCTTTATGTTCTTTTCTCAACAATGCTTAGCACTTAATTTTCTACTAAGAACATTACTGAATCCAAATAATTTCTTAAAAAACTCAACCCTAGTTTTTCTAACCCAGGAAAAATTGTCATCTCTCCTCTCTTGAACTCCAACTGTTAGGAAATTAATAGCCATCTACAGAGCTAGTTGAACACTAGGACAGAGTGAAAACATATTGGCAAAATAGGGAGTTAAGTTTTACACCTTACTCCACCTACTTCTGTGTACTAAAACACTCAAATTTAAGAAAATAAAGGATAGTTATCCTTGACTGTGTAGGTGGTGAAAATGTTCTTCTGCCAACTAACATTTACTAACATTAATCTCATTTCCATGTCATGAACTAACTGAAGTTTAGCATTATCCATCAATATATGGTCTCACAATTGCTATATTAAAACCTTACTTAATCACATGTAAACAAGTACTTTGCTGTAAGTTCCCTTAACATCATGAATCAAAAGTTACCTGCAATATTTCTGCGAGGTCTTCATTTCCATTGTCTAATGCAATATCTAATGCTGTTTTGCAGAATTTACTCTGAGCATGTACATCTGCTCCATACTTTATTAACAGTTCTACAACTTCTTGGTGGTTATGTTCAGTAGCCCAGTGAAGTGCAGTCATTTTGAGCATGTCCTTCGCATTGACATCAGCACCATGCTGCAAACAAGATCGTTGCATAAACTATGTCATTAGAGGTATGTGAACTACACAATGCTGGTCACAAAATGAAGCCCAAAAATCAGTAATGTCCTGTTACCTTACCTTTACAGATTTAATAAAAGTACTTTAACTACCAAACAAATTATTTACCTCAAACGATTAAAGATTCCCTAAAACATTACATGCCTTGGTTCTAAAAGATGTTACTCACACAATGTCAAATTAGGAAGCAGTCTTATTTTGAAAGAGCAATAAATAACTCACTTGAAATCATAATGATTTTAATGCACACAGTGTCAATGTCATTTCAATGTTGGTTTTTTGACTAAAAGGAAATGGCAAATACTTGGTAATTATCCATTGTAATACCCCCACCTCAGAACTTATTTCAGTGGTTTTTACCTTAAGTAAGACTTCTACTATGCTGGCATGGCCTTCTGATGCTGCCATATGTAATGGAGTCCTGTCCACTTTGGTTCTGGCATCCCTACTTACACCTGCTCGCAGTAACACTTCGGTTGTTGAGTAGTGTCCATACTGTGCTGCTAGATGAAGTGGAGATGTCCCCAGCTGTAACGTAATGGAAAAAGTGGTGGTTTAACAGATGTCAATATGTAATATTTTTTCTTATTCTGGAGCTATCATACTCAGGTGCCAGCCACCACTTCAAAACCATTTTCCCTTGCGCTTTCCAGGCAAGAAGCTGTCAGGACTTTTACAGAGTATGAAGAGGAAAAAAAATAAAGATTTTTTTTTTTTTCCCCAATGATCACAAGACACTAAAAGCAGCTCACTGGAAGAAACTTTGAGGTCTCTGCTGTTTTTTCCGTCTTACTGAGGTGTGATGTTTCAAGGGGCCTAACTCCATTTTTTGTGTTGTTCAACATGACACAAAAATGTTGGAAGGGACCTCTGGAAGTCACCTGAGTCCAACCTCCTGCTCGAAACAAAGTCAGCTTTAAAGTTAGGTCAATAACTAGATTAAGGCTTTTACAGGCTTATAAATACCCTAGAGTTCTAGTTAAACCTCCCTAAACAACCTATTCAAAAGCAGGCACCTGACAACTCAGAGCTCCTGTATTAGGGAACTCTCAGCTGCACACATTAGGTAGTTGGGACTATTTCTTAATTCAGACCTCTTGCCGTATTAAATGCATAAACACGGTATTAGGAGGATGATGGCCACTTTCTCCCATTAATCATTCCAAAGTTCATCTAAAAGTCACCAGAACAAGCTCATTCACAGCTTGTTACTAGAATCAGTAGAAGGTCATATGAAGAAACAGGGAATTTTCGTTTTTGATTAGACATTAGATTATGTGACTATAGAATTCCAAGAAGAAACTCCCAAGGCTTGCAATATAATGCTTAGTTGTAAGAATCCTACTTTTTCCTTCAGATGAGAAAAGCAAGAGGATTTACCAAACATTCTGTAAGTTTTCATTACCCAGTCTGTGGTAAAAGGTGCTCCATTTGCCATCAAAATGCGAACTTCGTCATCTTGACCTGCTCGTGCAGCTTCTAAAAGTTTCTTTCCCAAATCTACTAGTGACATCTAGTGAAGGATATAAAAGGAATATAAAGAAAAAATTATATTAACACTATTTTAAGTGCATAAATGCCATTGTCTTTTTATAAACTATTTCTGAACTACTCTGAAAAATTCAAAAAACGGAGTTGCTGTTTTAGGCATGAGAACAAGCTTTATTGATTCCAATAAGAAGCTTGACTTTAGAATTACTTTTGTCAGCCAAACAGAATTGATGCTAGGGTGAAGATTTCAGTCTTACAATGCTGTAACCATAGAGGCTGCAAGTTTTATCAAACTCAATTTAAACTGAACTGGATGCACATTTCTTATAGCAAAGAGTGGTTTAGAAGCTCTCACCTGATATTGCAACCTTCTGCAACTTTGTCCAGCTTTCAAATGGTATTACATCATGGCTGCTATGTCACACACCCGAAGACATAACATTCACTTATCCAAAATGCCCACATGTATTTAAGAGGTACCACTATGTAAATGCATTTAGATAGATATGAAATACATCACCCTTCTGGTATCTTGTCCATTACTATCACTTCATTTTGTTCACCCTAAAGTATGATTTCTGTATTCCTAGCTACAAAACAATGCAATAAGCATATTGTACTACATGTATCAGATATATGCCTGAAAACAAACTTTACTACCTTCTGAACTGTCTACAGTTACTAAAAACAAGTGCAAAATTAAGACATGATCGAGATACTAACTGAAGAACTTTCACATCATCTTTACATAATCTACCTCTAATAATACTTAAAGATCCACATAACACAGAGCATGCAAAATTCCATGTAGACACCAGCGTTTCTGATGCAAAGATTTCCTAGTACACATATCTTAAAGACCACTGTACTTCATACATGCTATTAAATTTGTTCAGTAAGAAGAAAAAGCAGAACTAAACCATAACTCACAATACTAACCAAAATGCATCACTAACATTTTTGTCCTGGACCTATGTTTTCCACTACCAGGATGCCGAGAATGAAATTGCTTTTATGAGTTTAGCTTCCAGTCACAAGCAAAGTTAGGCCTGTATTACTAATAAATGCAGCTGCAAGGCCATGCAGCCAATTTCCTACACAAAGTCAAGAGTGCATCAATTCAGAAAGAAAGCCCATTAAACATACACTTCTATCACAAAACCAACATATTCAGGAAATTCTCTGCACCTTGCTCAACTGCCAAAATCTCTGGGGTATATAGTTCAATGAGCTGAAAGCTTGCATCTTTGGAAGAAATTAAAAAGGAAGACAGAAATACTGCAAATGCACAAATCCAACATGTATCAGTAGAGCCATTAAATGGAGCAGATTACCTCTTTGTCTACAGAACTGACTGCAGGCAGGAATATCCCTTTCACCAAAATAATAGCCCATTTATGTCCATCCTTCTAGTACACATGGACATGTTGATTTGTCTCCAGTCAGAAAAGGGAAGAGGAGCAGGAAGGTGACAGGACAGGACAAATACTGACAATGGGAAAAGGAAGGAAAAAAGGAGCACAGAGTCAGATACAGAGGAAAGAATGACAGCTGAGTCTCTTCCACAAAGAGCGAAAGAAAAGGGAGTAAGAGAAAATCTACTACCCCTGTTAAAGGGAGACACTGGGCCTAATGACATGGAACAAGAATAGGATAGAGACAGCATTTGCCATGTGCAGCAGTGAAAGGAAAGAATATAGCATTCCCCTTATATGGCACCTTTATCTTTTTTTGGCAGGTGTGTGTTGGGGCAGGTTGCAATTTAGGAAGGAAAAGAACACACACAGATCCCTACACTTTTTCTGGTGGTCTAATACCACCACATCAAGGTCTTCAGAAGCAGAAGGAAAGCTGGAACTTAGCACAAAATACTGAAGTTAAGAACTAATGAATGTTTACCCTCTGTGTATTTATTTTTGTTTTAAACACCAACAGAAAAAAAGGGACTAATAAAGTCTCCTTTTGGAATTACAGAATACTTGATGCTGGAGGGGATCTCTAAAGGTCATCTAGTTCAACCTTCCAGCCAGAGCCAGCCCAACAGGTTCGGGTTGTGCAGGGCTCACTCCTGTTGAGTTTTGAATGTCTCTGGATGAACATCCCACTACTTCTTCAGCCTTGTTCCAGTGTCCAACCACCCTCCTGGTAAGAGCTACCTTCTGTGTATACCTGTCTTTCTCTAATAACCCAAAAGCCTTGATAATAAGCTTACACTGGATGTCAGTTAGACAATGAGTGAATTAAATTACAATCTGCACACTTAACAACTATACCTATTCAGAACCCACTGACAACATCTATACTGGTGAAATGGAACTCCAAAGCTGTTACCAAAACTCTACACAGGAAAATCAAGCAGCAGGGGGGTTCGCGGGAGAGAGGGAATTGTGGTTGCCAGTAAAATTCAAGTCCCACTCCCAGAAGATATTAGGGACAAATTTCAGCCTTAGATCAACACCTTTTCAGAGTACCTCTGAACCACTACTGTTCTCATCTCAATGCAAAACTAAACAGCTTTGTACTACACTCAATAAAAAGTGTTCTAATCAAGGAAAAAGAGGGACATGGAAAATCATACATGACAATCCTCATTACTACATCTTAACTTACATTAACCAACACTGTCTTGGTCGATATAACGTGAATTTTAAAGAAGCATAAAGCATCACAGAAGTTTACGTGTTTTCTGACATAGAATTTTAACTTCAGTTAAAAAGACAATTTATTTTAGAAATGAAGTTTCAGTTCTCCTAGGGTACTTGAAGGCATGCTAGGGCCATCTAGTGGAGGAAAGCTAAAAGTTAACTACACAAACTCAAAAATAAAAATCACATTTTATGTCACTAATGCACTCAAATCAGTAACTGAAGAGACCTTTCCAACATAACTCATGCACATTTAGTCATTTTTAACCAACAAATACTAACATTCACAAAATTTCTCAAGAGTAGTAAACTCAAAGCTGATTTCTACTTGGCAGACAATTCCAAGGACCAGGATGCCCCATGCTTCCCTATATTCTTCATACTGCTAGTACTGTGACATAAGAAAAATGATTGGCGGTGTCAGAATTTCCCCTTCCTTCCTTTCCAGAAAAATTTCCAGCTGCTCTCAATATCATTTAATAACACAATAGCACAGCTATACTATCAAAAGCAAAGTTCTATACATATAGTACAGTAGCATATATTTAAAACTGAAATAAGAGTTCCACTTCAAAGCAACACTCTTGGTTAAGTACTGCTGCTACTCCATGTAGTGTTACAAATCAACTCTCTACTGAACTGTTAAAGGGTGCTCTTCAGTAACTGTCATTTCCATCAGACTTGGCTAGCACAACAGATGGATAGTGCTTTGTAAGAGGATTCTTCCAGACAATAAAAACATCACTGGCTCCCAAATGAAGTCTTGAGGCTGTTACAGTTATTCTTATGGCAATCTGAGTATGTTTTCAGACTTTTAACAGCTCCTACACAACTGTGTGAACAGAGGGTTTTGCCTAGAACTGACTAAATAGGGATGAGCTTCTGCTAGGTTTGGACTTCTTTTGTTAGCCTTGTCTTGAATTTGCACATTTTATTATCCCAATGCATTCTGTGCAATATCATTAGCCAGATGCCACAGTTAACTGGTAATTAAAACTTATATCAAACTATTACTGCTATTTTACTTCTGTTCAACAGGAAATCACACTGCTTTCTTTGTATCCATCCTAGATTTAAGTTTTTGTACATTCTATAAAACTCTGAATATAATGCTGTTACCAAAGAGGTATGTAACAGCACCTGACCAGAGTTTAGGTGGAGCCGTGTGCAAAATGGGACTCTGGGGAGGGAGCTGAAGAACAGGCTGCTTGGGAAGACTAGGGTACCACACCACAGCCTACAGGCAACAGAGCAGCAGAGTCTGAAGTCCAAATGAAGATTTAAGTTTGGCTCAAAATATTGTGGCACCTTTCAGACTTGTGTCCTACCCCAAGGATCCTAAGCCCAGATTATCACTGCAGTGGTGAACATCAGCTGGCCAAAATTAATAGGCACAAAACAGTTGTTGCAGAACATCTGTTAACATGGAGACCTCACAGCCCCCAGCGTACTTCTAGCAAGATGTGCTCCTAAGACACATACACTAGAAGAGCATGGACCACAGCAGTGCAATTTACCAGAGAGTAAACGGAATCAATATACTCTGTATGATACAAGGACTGCAAGGATTTGTAATCATTCCTAAAAACCCCCAAGACAAACTTCCATAAAATGCTAATTAAACAGATTTTCCTACTGAAGTGACACAAAGCAGAACCATACTTGGAAGATAGCTTGAGAGACATCTCACACCCATTACATTTGGAAAAAGAACACCCTCTTCAGAATGTCTTTTTCCTTTTACTATTTAAAAATAAGTAACTAAATAAACATTTTAAAAAGTCAACCTGCTTCCCAAGACGTGATCTTCAAAAATGCTATCATCCTACTTATTTCAACATTCTACAGTATGGCTAGAAATTCAGAATAGTCATTTTAAACTAATTTTATCATTTCAGTTACAGTTTTGTAATTTTTAAAGAAACTAGAAGCTCTGTATTTCCATAGTGTACTTCCATGTGCTCTTAAAAACTCTGGTATGATTTTACCATATATGTAATTTAATAGTGATCATAGCAATTCGCATAGAATAAACTGTATTGCTTCGTAAGGAAATCATACCCTTCCAATGTATTTTGACAACGATTTCACATGCTCTACTTCAAACCTTAATATAAATATCCTAAACTTTAGAGTATCCACGCTTCTACTATGAAAATGAAAATTATAGTAATATATTAATAGCAGTCAGCTTTAATTACAGCGCTTTCAGGTTTTCTCTGTGACCATGCTGTGTTTGTAAACTAAACTTGCTTGGTTAAACAGCAATGTAACCTTCCTGTTAGATTATGGATGCATGTCATGAAAAATATCTATCTGAGAAAAGATATGAGAAAAGCAAACACATTGTTGAACAGCTTAGTGGTTAAAATAATCAAGCCTGTATTTATGCTGGTCTGTCCTCCAATCAGGTTTATATATTAATTTAAATTAGCAATCATCAACATAATTCCATTAAATAATGCAGATGGTAGAAAAGTCTGGTCCTTAAAAAGAAGAGCACAGCTTTGGCCATTATCTGCAACAAAACACAACCTCTAAAAAAAATATTATGCAACAAGGGTGAACCATTGGCAGCAACCAAGATCTGTGTTAGCACTGCCAATGAACTATAAAGCATTCACAGGTGAGTCTGGCGGTACGTTACAGCAGCTATGACTGACATGAAGAATCTAACGTCTTTTGACCTGTACTACAGCCTTCAATGTATGTCTCAGATTAACTGAAATCTGAAAATATCCTGAAAAATAACCAGCTTGTCTAATTAAAGCATCCATTTTATTACGAGAAAACTTCCTCAACAGTTTCTGTCTGGTACCTAGGCCTAATAAAAACCCTAGAAAACAACCTGTGTTCAGGAAAATGGGTCGTTTATAAACAAGAGTCTACACCAGTGTATGCTGATCTGCCATGTATACTCAACCTTATTTACATAGCAGATTTTTGGACCCTTACAAATATTTGCATGCATACACACGCCAACCAAACTGCTTAGTCTTACTAGTACTTCAGAAGTCATAGAAAATTAAAGACAAAAAAATAAGCTAAAGTACTCCAAGGTGTACGTTCACAACTTTTGCACATTTAATTCTGATATGCAATATATGCCATTAAATAAAAACTACCTTAATAAGCAGGTTAGAGCACAACATACAACTGCTTTAAGTTAAAAGCCCTCGACACCGAAGACTTCCTACAGAGGATTTTACTGACGTGCTATCAGACAGTGTCTCACCAACAGAAACTACTTCCCATTACTTGGAAAGAAAAAAAACAGTCCGAACTAACATATTTTATCCCACGTTTACGTTCCAATCATAGGCTTTATTAAGTCCAAAGCAAGAGTTACAGATTCCAAGTAAGGGACACTGCAGTGGAGGGAAACGCTCCCCTCCCAACGAAACCGCTCCTCTCGCCTCAGGGAACCCTTTGGCGCCAAGCTCCGGCACGCACCACTGGCACCGCCGGGGACACCGGGCCGTGACACCAACCGGCTACCTTTCCCCACGCCATGCCCGAGACCGTCCCCAAGCGACCCAGACCGGGAGCCCAGAAGTAAAAGCCGCGGGACAAGCCAGGCCCTGCTCTGCCCCTCAGCGCCTGGGCCCCTCGCCGGGCGCGCAGCGCTTGTCCGGGCCTGTGTATGTGTGGCAGCAGCGACAGCAAGAGACGGGCCGCGGCGGGCGAGCACGGGCATTCGGGCCCCAGGGCGACCTGTCCCCATTCCCCGCAGACTGCGCGGAGGCCCCCGACCCGGCGCAGCCCCTGCCCCACAGGCCGCGCCCTGCGCCCCGCGGGCCGCCCAGGCCCTCGCCACGGTCCAGGCCACTGCCGGCGCCGCCCGCGCCCCCCGCGCGGCGGGGTCCCCGGAAGGCCGGCCAGCGCGCCCGCTCTCCCCAACAGGAAATCCTGGCTGGGCTGGGCGCTGCGGAGGGAGCCGCGGCGCCGGGTTCCGGGGGAAGTGGAATTATTTTTTACCAGCGAAGAGATCAACTTCCACATCCGGTAACAGGGCCCTATACAAAGGCGCAGACTGACCTGGAAAAGCTTGGCCGGCCCAGGGGGGTGAGGGAGAGACGAGGCGCGGGGATAGAGCCTTACCGTGCTGCCAGCCCGGCCGCCGCCGCCGCAACAACAACCAGGGGCGCCGGAGGCCGCCGCTCATCGGCGCCCAAAAGCCCCACACAAAAGTCCCCGCTGCGCCTGGCGGAAGGACACGGCGAGCGGAGGGGAGGGGCACCGTGCCTCCCGCGCTACCCCGGCGCCAGCCCGCACTCGGGCGTGAGGCGACGAGGGCCGCCCGAGGGCAGCGCTTCGAGGGGCGCCCGGCACTTACCATGGGGTGCGGGTATTATCTTATTACACAAATATCCCCGACAAAAGGGGCTCGGCGGAGGGATACGGCCTTTGTGCTGTCTTCCGCGCATGCGCGACGGCGCGGGATAAGGCGGGGAAGCGCGAACTGAAAGGGTCCGCCATGTTCCGTTCGTTTTCCGCCCTGTGGGTGGTGGGCGCTGGGCGCTGCCCGCCGCCCGCCTGGCGTTCTCGCCCTGTCCCTGCGGATGGAGGCGAGCTGTCAGCGCGCCGGTGGCAGTCTCCCTGGAAGCAGCCCAGGAAATACGAAGGGGAGTCAGCCTCGTACGACGGTCTTCCTGGGGCTCCTCTGCCACAGGGCAGTGTAGTTGCTGTCCGGCCTCGTGGCTGACGGGGGCTCCGGTTGCACTCCCAGGCCGAGCGTTCCGTGTCTGAGCAAGGACTCTGCTGCCTTGGCTCTCCTAGGCAGGGCTTTAGTTATGCTTTGGGATCACAGAGATAGGATTTGATATGGATGACAACTCCAAAATTATCTTGAGCCCTCTGACTGGTCTGTCAAGAGAGCTGTGGCTTTCACTGCCAGACTGGCGTTGGGTCTGACATCCCAGTCCCTGAAATGTTCCTCCTGGTTTTGTTTCAACAATGCAAAGTAGTCATGTGTGCATTCTCCCCAAAACTATTCTAAGTCACCAATCTTCTGATACCACCATCAAGCATAGATGCTATAATATACATCCAGGTATTGATGGCAAAATCGCATTTGGTTGTTTTGGAGATGGTAATACCGACTAGATGCCCTTAATCAGAGTAATACTAACAACATTGGTTATAGATTTATCATTTGATTTACCTAACACTGCTTTGAACAAAATACACATTACCATATTTCAAAGAGTGAACATCACCTCACAAATACCACAGAACTGACTCCTTGAGTCACTGCTCACATAAACCGCTTCAGTCCAGAAAGAGAAAACTGCATTTCTTGGGCACAGTGTCAGAAAAGCACTCCCAGCTGAGTGTGGTGGCAAAGCTTATGCCACCATGGCTAACGGGATACCCTCCTGTTCCTACAGTATTTTTGATTTGAGTTAGGCTACAGGGAGGAACTCTCCATATGCATTTTGGAAATTCAGTTAGTCCTTCTTTGTATGTCGTCACCTGACTCAGGGATCTGTTGACATTTTTCTGGGAGTGATCAGCCAGAAGGCGGCAATAGAGAACAAGTCAAGATACGTCCTCGGGGCTGTCACTTGTCACCAGAGTATAGAAACCGTAAGTCCAGCCTTCATCACCTCTCTTTTCCATAGTCGGCAAGTGTCTGCCTCTCAACAAGCATTAAGCTTGCCATATAATGGGTTTTCATATGGGTTTCATTTACACAGTAGCAGCAGATACAGAAAACTTTATGATGGCCTCACAGGTGTGTCACCAAGCCTCATGGTGTTAGCTGCAGCACTGTGAGAAAGTAGAATGTTCTGTATTCTTGAAAATATTTTTTTAGAGGTGAAAAATGCATTTGTATTTATTCCATCAGCACAGTATATGAGTTTTCATTATTATGATCACAGCTTCCATTTTTTAAATAACGTCTTAATTTTTTTTGACAGAATTCACTAGAAGTACATTTAAGAGAGAGACATTTGATGTGTGATGTAGACAAGTCAAAACACATTTCACCTCTGTAAAGTACCTGGTTTGTTTTCCTTTATGTAACACCGCCTTGTAAAATAAGAATTTATAGTTTTGTTAACTAAATAATCCAATACATTCTATTAAAAAGCACACTGATTTCTACAGTTTAAAATTCTTCTTTTATTTAGTCAGTACTGCAACACAGTAACATACATGCTGATAGGAAAATGTTTTAACCTTAACCAACACTACACAATAGCATGTTACAACATAATCAACATATTAGCATGTTCTAACAAGTTCTTGAATATGGTAAAGCCAATTGTACAGGCAGGTCCTGCCCAACACCCTTCTAGATATGGTTGGCGTTTGCCCATGCAAGTAAGACTGAAAGATTTTATGACAGTTTTTTCCTATGAGAGAAAAAATAAAAGGGACACTCAGAGTCCAGTTTGGACAGCAGTGAGTGTGACACACAACGTTAATTTGCATACTTAGGTCCCAGGCTTTGACATCAGTGGACTTACTCCTTTCATTCTGTCATAACTTTTGGTGTGACCTATCTTGGCTAAAACAAATGGAGCAGTTCTGGAAAAGACACACACAGGACCACTGTGTTATTATTCAGCTGTTTAATGTTGTTAAGAGTATAACAACTTGCTTTGGTATTAACCTTTCTAAATGCACAATATAGAATACATAGAGCTGTACTCTTTCCTCCCAGAACCTTTTACATGTCTGAGCACTTGTATGCACTGCAAATTTGAGATGGAGGTTATTGTTTAAGCCTTTCATGTACCCAATGCCAACCTTGTCACCATACTACCAAATACTGTGATACAATTAAGCCTCCTGGGCAATGAATCAGTATTTTGGGAGGCAGCTTACTCATTTTGACTTTTTGATCTCCCTGTTTCCAAAAGTGGCTGACGGAAACTACTCCAGTTCACAAAACATTTCCATGTGCAAAACGGATCAGTAGGTCAAAGTATCTTAACTGAATTTCCTGTCCTGAGAGTTAGGGGACAGACTGGGACTGTGGCAGGACAGAGTCTTTGCGTTTGCGTATGATCTTGATGTCACGACCTGCCTTCATGGACTGACTGCAAACAGGCTCAGCACCACCGTCTCCCCTCCCTTCTCCCAGCGTTTTAAATCCCAGCATAACTATACCAGCATGTCAGCACATACCTGCTATCCCTGAGGGACGATGTTTGCAGTAATACAAGCTGCATAGAGAACACAGCTATCAACGTAAAACAAAATCTGAACTTACGATGTCTCCAGTTCCCAGTTTTCACTAAAAAAAATGGATACTCTCATAAGGGGAGGCGTCCACCTTCCCACAACAGATCTACAGTAGAAAGGCCAGTTTAACACCGTTACAAACGGCAACTGTCCCACAAAACGTGACAGACCTCAAAGACCGTTTTTAGTGGTTTGGCCTCGGTAACAAAGCGTCCGGAAACGAAACGAGGAGCCAGGCCAGGCGGGGGCCGACTCCGGAGCACCCGAGTGGCAGCCACGGCGGCACGGGAACGTGGATGACCCTACGCTGCCTCTGAGCGCTCTCCAGAGCTGACTTTGAGAATGATCTGAGATGACCTGCCACTCACTCCCTCTTCATTTTCCTCCTCACATCCCCCCTAAAGCCACCCCCGGCTGCGACGGAGCTCCACGGCCGCAGCTCCACGGCGGGAGCGAATCCCCGCCCAACTCGGCCTGGCCGCGCCCCATACGGTCCCCAGGACAGCGGCTGGGCGCTAGGCTCCCGCTGCGTTCTGAGCCCGGCCCCGCGTCCCGGATAGGACCGCCGAGAGTCCCCGCCCCCACAGGGGAGCGGAGGCCCGGGAGGGAGGGAGGAACACCGCCGAGTTCTGCCTCTGCAGCCATGGCCGCGTAGCGTCTTCCCGGCAGCCGCGTTCGGACATGGGCCTAGCCCACGCCGATGGGCTGAGGCAGGGAGTCCCCGCGGCGGTGAGTACACGGCAGGGCCCGCTGCATTGGCCGGAGGCGGTGCCCAGGCCGCTGGGGGAGCGAGGCCTGCAGGGCAGCCGGACTCTCCTCACGCCCTCCTCCTGCCGCGGTGGGAGGGGGCGGGCGCCCTTGGAGGGGAACCTCGGGCCCGGCTCCTCTCTGCGGGGTGTGGGGTAGAAGAGGCGGCCCTAGAGGGGCTGCAGAGGGCGGGGGGAACCTGGCTGAGCTGCGCGTGGGTGGGGGTGGGGGGAATCGGGC
This sequence comes from Galbula dea, assembly GCA_013399015.1. Classification (NCBI taxonomy): domain Eukaryota; kingdom Metazoa; phylum Chordata; class Aves; order Piciformes; family Galbulidae; genus Galbula; species Galbula dea. The sequence continues at coordinate 421,368 of VWZX01008287.1, forward strand.
CTGGCGTGGCTTGGCCGGGCCTGGCCTGGCCCGACCCGGCGGAGGGCCAGCGGACCTCCGGCCCGGTGCCGGCAGTGTGACCTTGGCATCCCGCAGTGCCCCTCCGGCGCAGCCCGGTCAGGGTGACGTGTGAGCGGCTTCGGGAGATGCTGCCCCGGAGCCCGAGAGCGGCCGGAGGAAGATGGCAGGGAAGCAGCGATTCCCAGAGTGCACTCCTCCGGCCGGAGCAGGCGAGGCGGCGAGCTGCGGTGTCATGGAGACTGCCACAGCACCCGCTGCGGCGGCCGGGTCCCGGGCCCGCACCCGGGCGCAGCACGGTTATTAACCGCCCAGTTATAAACTTGGAGGAGTGTTCAGCCTCTTTTCTACCTCCCCACCTTCATATCACCGATACTCTACTGGTACACTTTGCAGATTCATGTTTATGTAAATAAGAAGTGAAGCTGTTTATTTACTAAGATTGAGTAACTTTTAAACTTCCTGTATAATTTTTTTTCTTTTTTTAAGCAACTTAACTTCATAGTGTCTTCCTTCCCCATCAGTATCAGTTAAAGTGTTGGATGAGTGGCCTATCAGAAGAGACTCTCCCACTGTGCAAAAAGAGTGGTTTCTAAGCTTGGCAGTGCAGGTGATCTCAGCATGGTGTGTGGCCAAAGACATGGCAACATGTTGCTGTCATGATGGCTGGTGGTATTTGGCAAAATGGGAGAAGTTAGGGCACTATGTGAGCATAATGGACTTGGTGTGAGAAACCCCAATGGTTATCACCAGCCTATGCACATTAAGTTACAGGACCAAGGCCTGTACTGCTAACAGGACCAAAGCCTGAAAGAAAACTAGAGGGCTTTCAGAGATAAATAAGCTGATTCTATAGTTCAGTCGTTAAAATACTGTAGAGTAATACTGATAATCTTAACAAAACTAAGTCTTGTGTACAGATAGTAAAACTTAGTTCTAAGGGAACTGAGGAATGCTTGTGAGGAACATTTCTCATTTGCTCAAGTCTTAGACAAAAATAAGTGGATAATACTGTTTTACATACTTGAATTGGTGATGGACAGTACTTTGCACATCAATTTATTTCAGACTGTGTTAGTGTATACAATGTAACCACTTCTGTGAATTGTTCTTGCTATGGTCATACCACTTAAAGCTTACTCATATCCTTAGTAAAACAAGCACAATAATTAGATGCTGAAAAACCTGTTATCAAAATGTATGTTTCCCTGTCAGTGTAAAGCTATCCATTCTAAGTATTTTTAAATGTCCATAAACATCCAAACATGACTTACATTTTTGGGATATTGGCCTGGTTTTCAGCACTGTTAAGTACAAACAAGAATCATAGAATCATCAGAGTTGGAAGGGACTTTAAAGATCATCTAGTTCCAACCCCTCTGTCCGGCAGGGACACTTTCCGCTACATCAGGTTGCCCAGAGCCCCATCCAGCCTGGCCTTAAAAGCTTCCAGGGGTGGGCCTTCCACAACCTCTCTGGGCAATCTGTTCCTGTGCCTCACCACCCTAACAGTGAAGAACTTCCTCCTAATGTCTACTCTAAATCTGCCCTCCTCTAGCTTGCATCCATTTCCCCTGGTTCTATCACTACCTGACATCCTAAAATGTCCCTCACCAGCTTTCTTGTAGGCCCCCTTCAGATACTGGAAGGCCACAATAAGGTCTCCTTGGAGCCTTCTCTTCTCCAGACTGAATAACCCCAACTGTCTCAGTCTGTCCTCGTAGGAGAGGTGCTCAAGAAACTTGAGATAATACGTCAGCTGGAGGTAGAAAAGATTTGCAGTTTTGAGTTTGATCTCAATTTTTAAGAAAAAAGTTGACAAACCTGAATTAGGTCATTTCCTCTTCCTCACAGGGTTGACTAATAGTAGATATAGCAATCACAGCTTCTTCAGTCTCTTGTATTAATGGTTTTATGAAACTGCTGGGAAAGACAAAACCTTCCTTAGAGATATCTGAAAGATCCACATAAGCAATTGGAAGTGTTCATTGATGCCTCAGCGTTGCCATTGTATTGACAGTTGGTTACAAGCCTGGAAGAAAATGGAATTTTTGGGCAACAGTGAGCATAATTTGGTCAGTACAGCTTGGAGCAGCAAGAGTTTATCCTGGTAAAATGGATGTGATTTGCTCCTCTAATGGAAACAAATACAGGCCTGGAACAGAATTTGGAATAGCTGATCTATCTTCACGCATGTCACTGCTGTATGTTAACTACTTCTAAATGTCTTTATTTGTGCAACTTGTTTTGCTGGATACCTCCTTTGGGTCTAGGCCAGTTAGAAATCCAATATCTGCAAAAAACTAGTGTTCAAAAGCAGCTGGTTGTATTTATGTATGAAGGAGCTGATTTGGATTCTGAACTCAGACTCTTCCCAAAGTCTGGTCAAAGGAGGAAAAAAAAACCCAAACCTTGTTCATTTGAGTACAAGGGAAAAATAAAGGTACAGGCACATCTTAAAATTTAGTAGATGCTTAAGGATTTGTAAGGGTCCTTATGAGCCAACACCGAGCATCAGTTGGCAAATAGTGGTCAGTTTGTAAGTCACTACTGACCAAAATCCAGTTAAGGGATTTTTGGTACATAAAACTGAAAATGCTAGAGTTCCAATTAGGGTTTTGTATACAAGAACGAATTAGAAACTGCAACTGAAATCTCATACCAACTTAATGCCATATGCTGTATGTAATCCCATTAAGTAGGCTGCTGAGAATTTTATTAAAAACAAACCAACCCAAACTAGGAAGTGTATTCCAAATCATTCTTACTCATTTTGCAGCATATTGATGAGTTATGTTGCTGTGGAAAACCAAAGAGTAATACGTCAGTAATCATGTACTGTGGTTAGTAGCTCACGTGTTGAAAACAGGTATAGAAGGTATAGATCAGGAAATAAAAGTTCAGCGCTGAACTTGTCTGGCATTTGAAAGACCTGCAGTTATAACTTAGTAACCACAGCAGGAAGAGATAGAAAGCCAGTTTTTGGGTTGGGCCAGAACTCTGATTTGGATTGATTTGGCTTTTATCCACTAGTTCTACATTTGTATAGATGAGATTCTAGAAGAGCTGCTTTTATCAAGATGTGTCAGCAACACTTGAGAGTTTACTAGCATCTTTTGCCTTCCATTAAATGGTTTACCTTCCACGTAATCTTGTTTGGGTTTTTTTTTTTTCCTCATACACAGTAATATTATATCTTTTTAGGACTACATATTTAGTTACAATATTCTGTCAGAACACAACCAAATGCTGCCACTTAAGATTAAGAAAATACTGGTTACGTAACAGAGCTACCATTGAAGATATATTTGGAAAGGACTTAAAGCTTCAAAGAAAAAGCCTATTTACAGTTCCAAGGGCAAAAAAGACCAAGCCAGGTAAAGACATGCTCTGAAGGTAGGATGAGACAGGCAGTGCTAGAATCTTGTTAAGAGAGAAGCCTTTCCTTGTAATTCTATAAGGTTGTAAAAAGTATGTCTTTGTTTTAGGCAAAAAGGCTTTTAAATTAGAAATGTCCTTTTCCTTTGGGGCAGGAGGTGCATCTGTGTTTTGTTTCTACTGGATGAACTACTTCTAGTTAATTTACTGCCTTATTTTCAGCACCTGCATATTTCCCTGAAAGTTTAAAGTTGAACATAAGACACCTTATAGAGGGAAGACAGTGCTTTAAGATTAGTGGGGTATGGGATATATTTTTAATTTAATGTATTAAAGTTAGTATTTGAGGACTTTACTTTCTAGCATTATCTGGAAATGAGTCTCCTAAGAAAGGATTTTTAACAAGTTTATTAACTTTGAAAAGTTCCTTTGTAATTGGAAATTAGCAAGTTCAGTGTCTGTGTTCAAGCAGTGAGTTATCTAGCTAGGTATTGTGCAGTCTGACCTTAGCATGCCAGACCTTAAACTGGAGAATCATTATTAGGCATATGTCTTACCGTATTTTTGCACTTATTTCCAACATAGATTTATCAAAGGTTTGGGTTAACTTAGTGTTTTTAGTTGATAACCAGTTCTTAGACCAAGAACAGTCAACCCAGTGATACTATAATGCATTGATACTTGGAAGAATACAACAGCTGTGTGCCTTGAGAAGCAATCACATTCCCATCTCGGCTTCTCGTTCTTGACTACGCGTGCTGCCCGCTGTCCTTGCACAAGCTGCCTAGCCTTTCTGCCTCTTCAGCGAGCTGAATTGGCTCAATAAGGGGTTGGACAAATACCAAACCAGCAATGAGAAAGATGGAGGGAAATCAGGACCACCTCACTTGGTGGCAATCAATCGATGCAGTTGGGTGAAACTTTGAGGTCACTGAGTGACGGTTTTTTGGTCACACTTGTCATGCTGATCATCACCTTGACAGCAGAAGGGAAATGCCCTACTTTCATCTTGTCAAAAGCTATGTGGGTTTTCACTACTAGGAAATAATTTATTTGTTGGGATCATTTTAGCATCTTTCTTCTAAATCATTAATTTCTTCAGTATTGCTAGCGCTTTAATGTCTCACTGCTTGAGAGGTAGCTCAACCCTGCCATCCTCAAGGGCTGCAATGGCTTGTCATGCATTAGATGAAAAGATTTTTAGTTAGATTGTGTGTAAGACTTAGTGGAGTGTTCTGTGCAGGTTGTCAGATGAGATGATGTAATAGTCCTTTCTGGCCAAACTCCACTTAATTTTCATGGCAACCTGGAGAGCACTTCCAAATGAGAGCAGAAGGACAATGGTACCTAGGGTTTTAAGACCTGCAGCATGTCCAAGAAGCTTCAAGTTGACTTCAACAGTAGCAACCTTCGTTTTCTCAGTTTGTCCCTTACCAAGACATTAGAGGTCTCCTTTCTAAGGGTGTAGTGTGTATTTGCAGAGGTTTGTGCTAAGCTAGTGATAAAATAATTATCCATTGAAAATTTCAGAGTACAGAGAATTCAGCTAGTTTTCTGTAATATACTTACTGGCATTACAGTTGAATAAATTTGCTAGATATGATCATTGTGAACATTCTTTATTTTTTATTATTTTCTTGTTCTTTTATTAGTAACATATTGCTAACATTCTTGACAAATTACCTAGAGTGGTTTCAAATAGTTCTGTCACTTTGGGGAGAATGATTTGTACTGTTAACTGTTCAGCCGCTCTGTTTGCATCTAGTGCTAGCTGACATAAGGTGAAACAGATTAGATAATAATCTAATACAGGTGACTATAACTCTATTAAAAGTTATTGGAATATAATTGGGCTCTCCCTACTTTTTTTTTTTCTCCCCTAGAAAAATATTAATAGATACTTCTAAGAAGCTGTACCATCCTAGAACAGACATAAGTAACAACATTAACATGCCTGCTGTGGCATCTGTACCTAAGGAGCTATATCTCTGTACTTCATTGAAAGATCTCAATAAGAAGACAGAAATAAAACCTGAGAAGACAAGTACAAAGAGGTATATGTATTTTTTTATTTGTTGGATTAATATTAAAAGTATTAATGCTATTTTCTGAGCAGGTTCCAGAACAATTATATTGTAGATACAAATTTCTTCATTTGTTTCTGTTAGATATAAAATCTTTGATAGTCTTATGTTAGCTCTGTCAACTATCACGTCAGATATGCTTACTGCCTACAGAAGGCAATTTGACATACTTGCCAAAACATGATTTGAACAGAGCATGATGCCCATGAAAACTGTGTACCTAAATGCAAATTCTTAAAAATGGTAAAAAGTTTAGCAAATGTGTAAACAGAAAATATTTTGCTGCTAGCATTTTTAGACAATCAACAATTTTGTCTTACTATGAATTTTGTCCTCAAAGAAGTTATTTTTAAAAGGGAAAAGTACTTCTTTCCATTATCTCAGTATGCTCTTTAATTATGAAAGACTTTAAATAAGGATAGTAAACAAACTAGCAAAGAGAAACGTTATTTGGAGGAGCGTGATTTTAATGTATTTAATGAAAGCCTTTATTAAGATGGCAATCAAATGCTTACTGTATGGGCAGAGGCTGTGAACACTTTAGATGGCATCTTGTAATGAAAAGGTTTTTGGGGACAAGTGAACAGTCATGTGCTTTACTCTTCTTTGATTTCAGTTATGTGCAGAGTGCCCTTAAGATTTTCAAGGCAGCGGAGGAAAGCAGATTAGACCGAGATGAAGAAAAAGCTTACATCCTCTATATGAAATATGTGACTGTCTATAACTTTATTAAAAAGAGACCTGATTTTAAACAGCAACAGGTATAAAAGCTTTCTGACTAACCTCTTCTGCACTGGTAGCAGTATTAGAAGTACAGAGAATTACACTAATGCATATTCAAAGGATTACAGTGGTACTAAGTAAACAGTCTCCCTTATGATGATGGGGTTTTTGTCTTGTGTTTGACAAGTGTATCGTTAATTGCTTTTAAAGTTTGGTTTTAATGCACACAAGGTATATAAATTGTTAGATCTGTGAATGTGTTTTCAGGGAAAGGTATCCTGTCATCCTTCCAATTCAGACTTTTTTTTGTGCAGTTGCATTGCCTAGCCTTTATTTATGAGGACTATAGAATAACTTTATTTACAAACTCATGTTTGAGAGGAAATATTTTGTACAAAACAGTTTGTTTTGTTGGCATATCATTATAATACCAATTCTCTATACATTAGTGGCTCTTAATATGCATTAAAGTAGGCATTAAGCTGTACTATTAATATGTGGGGTCATGCTTGTAATTTTAGGATTATTTTCATTCAATTCTTGGACCTACAAATTTAAAAAAAGCTATTGAAGAAGCTGAAAGACTGTCAGACAGCCTTAAACTGAGGTACGTGAATCAGCTAATAGATAAGATACTGTTCATTATATCTGAGGCCTGTACATTTACAATTGCAGGTTTTCATGCTATTTAGTAGTAAGGGATTGCACTTGAATACACCTTAGATGCCCAAAACTCTTGAGAGCTTAAATCGTTTGTCCACAGAACTCTGTTATTGCAGAACTTTTAGTTATCACATACCAGTAACTTGCTACTGTATACATGATCTTTTAATTTTTGGTAATGGATTTGTTGATATTGTTTCTTGTTTGTTTAATGACTAATAAAAATCCACAAGATATAAACTATATATACACTGGGGATGATAAAGAGCCATTTCCTTGTTACACTTTTCACTATAAAGTCATGTGAAACCAAATATACTAATAAATGTTCTAATGTTTACATATGTTAAAAAGATCTTCTAGAGCGGGGGTTAGTTTACAGTAACAAAACACATTTTTTTGATTCTTTAACTAGCTGCTACACCTTTTCTCTATCTCTGCCATGTGCAGAAACGTATATGGAAATGCACAGTTTTGCCCAGTATGTAACTGGCTGGCAGGCTTTTGGGTAGCTCATTCACAACTGTCAAGTTAAATGACTTTGTGCTGTAAGCCACAAAATTGTTACAAGTTGTAAGGGAAATTCTATCTTTAGGTGATGTTTAGTGCACTATGTCTTGCTTATCTGCTTCTCACATCCTTAGTGACTATCTTTCTCACCCTTTTAACTCTTTCCCTTCAGCTGGGCACATTTCTCTTCCCATGTCCCTCTCTCCCCAAATATTACTGTGAATGAATATCCTATGGTCGTCAAAGTGCTTAATCCATATAGCTCTTGTGAACAAGGAAATAAGAGTGTAGATACATGTAAAGCCACTTTCCAAAGATGCCTCATGATACTATCCATGAAACAATCTTTATGTTTTCCTTACCTTCAGTTAAGAGTCTGACAGTTCAGCAGAGCTACATGTTCACTACATGTACATGTTCACTACATGTACTACAGAGCTACATGTAGGTGTAAACACTGACAACTGTAGAAAACAGAAGTTATTTAGATATTTATTTAGTAACTCAAAAGGAACAGTTTTGAGAGTTAACAATAACTTTCAGCTACTCTAGGCAAAATGTATATCTATTTAAAGGGAATAGAAATGAAACATGACTCCCGTGTAACTACAGAAGTGGTTTCAGAGAAATTGTGTAATTTCTTCTCCAGGCAGTAAGCCAGCAAATAGTTTGAATGTTAATTGTTAACTTAAAAGTGGAGCTACTGAAACATCATTTGTGTAGGAGAAGATACACCTACATGAATGACCTACTATGTGCTTGAAAGGTGTAAATGGGAAATTGATGGATAAATACTCCATAGTGACTGAAATAAACTAACATCTGAAGTATGCTTTAGTGCCATTAACTCCAAGTGAGAACAAAATGCTCTGTGCTAACTTATGACTCCTTTGCAAATCAAGAACCCTGTTTAAAGTTACAAACTTGCAGCCCGTTACAACAATTAGTGAAGTAGACTTGGAGACAGAATTTAGTGATCTAGTTTATTAACATAGTACATTTGATATGATTTACAGCTGTATTCTCTGTTTTTTAATCCTGATTAGGCAGCATCTGATTAAAATGAGCAATTAATAATACAATTCACTGTTCATGTTTCACTGCTTGGTTCAGTCATCAAAATTGTTAGTTCAAAACATTCTGGTTTATGGATCACGAGTAACCCTTAAGCTTTTCAGTTATATTAAATATAACAGAATGCTATTTAACAGTGATGTGACTATACAAACCTGTGGCAGGTGATCTAAAACCTGTTGGTTTAGAGGTCACTGGTTTACAATACCATGATTGTCCTTACAATGGCAAAAGCCTAGGGTTTTATGTAAAGAACAGCGTTATGCAAGACCTAGGTCCACCAAACATCAGTATATGATTCTTGCATTGGCTTCACTGTAGCTCCTGTGTTAGAAATAAACAGCAGGGAGACAGCTGAGGATATAACAGTATTATAGTAAGCTTACATTCTGAAAGTGACTGAAACCATATGAGCAGTTCTGATCCAACATCTCAGGAAGAGGAAATTTAGATAACTGAGCTATCTTACTAACTGTTCTGTTATTGTTATTGTTAGCTCTGTTACAAAACCAAATCTGGGGTGATTGTTATACTATATTGAAGTTTACCTGTAAGCCACCAATATTTTTTTTTTCTACAAAATGAAAAACCTACTACATTCAGTGACATCATTGCTAAGGATGACCTCAGATTTATCTAAAAAATAGTTAGCCTTATGAGTAGTGGCTGTGAAATAGGACCCAAACCAGGATTTAAAAATAAGAAAACCAACCCAAGAGTAGAAGAAATAATATCATGCAGTAATGGAGGGAAATAGCAATTGTTGGAAATGCAAAAATTGACAATACTTAAACTTTTTTTAAACTTGAAATACTTTTTTTCTCCCCTCCTGAAGACTTGGTGACTCTGATGTTAATTATCCAAGGCTAACCAATAATGCAGTATTGAAAAAAGGTGCTTTTTTCCCCAATAGGTATGAGGAAGCTGAAGTTCGGAAAAAGCTTGAAGAGAGGGACAGACAAGAGCTGCAGCGAAAGCAAGAGCCAAAAGATGATGGAAAGAGTTCAGCCAAAAACTCATCAGAAAGTGCTGTGGATTCCAAAGGAAAAAGCCACAGGGTAACTGAAGATGTTTACAAACTCTAATTCAGTCCTAACATTTTGTTTTAATCTAGCATTTGCTTACCTAGTAGCCATTTGCAGTTCAGAATCATGTTTTTATTTAAAATGAGCTTACACTCCCCATAACCTTTCTTTGACATTTCCTTGGAAGATGTTGAGTCCTACCAACCTCCAAGTCTTGCATGAGAGAGACTAGGGTGTTCTTGTAAAGTCAAATTCTATTTTATAATAGAACTAGCTAGTATAAGAAACCCAAGGTAACAGTAATAAGCTGATGTTATGGATTAGATGTCTCCTCTTAGAAGAGAGCTGACTTTTCAGCAATAATGTGGAAATAAAATAATTTCTCCACAGATACTTCACAAATTTCATCCAGCAGATGATGCTGTTGTTGTATTGCCTTTTTAACTGGGTTCTGTCTAGGTAGGGCAGCAAGCTTGGTATCTTTTTAGTACATTTGTCAAAACATCTTTAGAAGAAGGTTCCTTTTTCAAGGTTTTTTCCTGTGGCTTACAGTCACATCAGTTTCCTTCAGCCTCAGTAAGATTTTTTTTTTTTCCCCTTACAACACAGATTAATGGTGAGAGGAAGCATTCACTGGAAAGAAAGGATCAGTCTGACAGTCTGAGTGGTAAGAGATGGAGTGTTGATACAGAAGTGAAAAAGGTCTCCCTGTGACTATGCACCTGCCACCTGTGCTTTTGCTGTCCTTTTAAGGAGTTATTTCAGAGTATTTCGATGAAATTCTAGCATCCTGCATTTCAGTTACAGCAACTTAATAATTAACTAAGCTCCACATTGCAGCCTTTATTGCTTCCTTTGAATTTGGAAAGCTGTACTTAGCAGCTTACCTTAGCCGTTAATTTAACAGTTCAGCAGTTAAAGTTGAACTACCCCTGAAGTGACCAAATTAGAAAGGAGTCTCCTTAACTGATCAGAAAATATCTAGGCAAGGCTGAAATGTGTCAGCTTTCTCAGCTGAATAAGACACATCTCCTTTCCTCTCCCAATCTTCTGCTTTTTTATTTCTGTAATAAATGTGAAAATGTTATCTAAAGTTCTTAACCAAAGAGTAACTTCTGCAGCATATAGTTTACAATTTCTTGCCTATATAGCTTGATTTAAATAAGAGCACAAAAAAGCTAAACTAGTTTACCACTGAAGTGTTGAGTGTTGTCTAATTCAGCAGATCAGGTGCTAGTCACTACTGCAGTGGAAACAAAAGGTCCAATATGTTTGTTCTACAGTGTCTCACCTCCATTATTTTGTAGGACTTTTCTGTTGTGCTTCATCTGTTTGTAGGCTTGATTGCACCAGTCAAGTGGGATCATAGCTATCTCCATATATAATGTAGCTTTAACATCTAATAGCTTCTCTATTTCAAGGAGCAGTCACAGCTGAGAAACTGTTTGCAATGATGTCGGACAAAAATATTGAATTGATTATAATGGATGCTCGAAGATCAAAGGATTATCAGGAATCATGTATTCCAAGATCTATCAGTGTCCCAGAAGAAGCCATCAGTCCTGGGTATGAAATTATCATAGAATTTATATAATTGTTTGTGTTGGAAGGGACCTTAAAGATCATCTAGTTCCAACCGCCCTGCCATGGGCAGGGACACCTTCCACTAGACCAGGTCGCTCAAGGTTTCATCCGGCCTGGTTTTGAACAGTTCCAGGGAGGGGGCATTGTGAAGTGATAGTGAGCTACTTAATAACTTGACTGAAAAATAAGCTTTAAAGCTTGTATGCTCTGTTTTGGTGTCCCTGTTATATATCAGCAAGTGAGATGCATTTGGTTAGCTCTGTTTTGCATGTTCTGACTTGAAGCTAGAACATACTTATTTTACCCAAGCACATAAATACGTATGGATTATGTAGTGTTGGACAAAATGTTACTTGTAACTTTGTCTTTAAATGCATGTTAATACATTTCAGAGTTACTGCTAGTTGGATTGAAGCTAGACTCCCAGAGGATTCTAGAGATCCATGGAAGAGGAGAGGACACTTTGATTATGTTATACTGCTAGACTGGTTTAGTTCTGCTGAAGACTTAAAGCTAGGAACAACTCTTCGGAGCCTGAAAGATGCTCTTTTCAAGGTTGGCAAGTTTCACATTTTATATTAATCTGCCTCAATAAATACAAAAGTCTTAAAGCACCAATAATAAAAAAGTATATGCAAGACTTAATGACACTTTAGGCAAGCATCTTGCTTCAGTTTTCAAAGACTTGTTATTCTGACAGCAGAAGTGTAGTCTGAAGTTTCACATTCCCATGTTTATGCGCTAGTAGAGGACAACAGTGTAATATTTTAAATACATAAACAGCAGAGTGATTCAACTCCCCTCCTCAACAAAGAAAAAAACCTAAACTTAAGAGTTCTTGGCTGACAGAGGTATTCTGAAGAGTACTTAGTAGTTTGTCAGAAACATTGATACAGTCTTTCCTGTATTAACAGCTGTAATCCCTTATTCATGGGAAGTGGCAGGCCACCTGCATAGGCAGGCTGAAGAAGACAGTCTTTGCAGTACTGTCAGCCAGGCACTTCCTAGAACGAGGGGTTTTGGTGAAGGGGACCCTAAAAATATTTTGAGCATTGTTAACTTTTCTGCATTATTGAATATACCTTCTAGAGAAACACAAATTTAAATTTTAGCTTCATAGACTCATTATGGAGATGCTTAGCATTTTCAAGTCAGAACTCTGGCAGTGGATATGTTGTCCCTACTCTTCATATAGGTAGCTCTCGTGAAAGACTGCAGATCTTCTGTTACCTAAACATTCAAGATTAGGGTTCAGAGATAGTTCAGGCAGTTCTCCCTGTTTATTGTTTCACAGAATATTCTGAGCCTCTGTGCCTTGTTCTAATACTGAGGACCTCAGGAGGAGGGCAGTCTGGAGCCCGAACTCTCAAAGGGTTTTCAGAAAGTTAGTGTTACACTTTCTAAAGCCAGTGCCCCTAATCACTGAGCAAACTTAACAGATAAGAAGCTGAAGCACATAGTATAGTAAAAGTATTTTTCTGCATGGAGGATCATTACCTGAAGTAGTAAGAAGTGTTTCTTACTGGAAATATTCAGACTCTGTTGTAGAGCCAAAAACCTAACTGTTGGGCATGTTCCAAACACAAAGAGGATCCATGTTCCCCAAAGGTTTTCTGCAGCTTGTTTAATTCTTACTTAACAAAATAACCTTTCTCAGTGTAATGACTAAACACAGACATTTTAATAACACTGTTAAGATGTAAAAATTTCTTTACTATTTTTAAATAATATTTCAAACTTTTTTCTTATAGTGGGAAAGCAAAACTATATTGCAGAATGAACCTTTAATTCTAGAAGGAGGCTATGAAAACTGGCTCCTTTGTTTTCCCCAGTACACAACAAATGCTAAAGTAACTCCACCCCAACATAGCAGGGGTGAAGCCGTGACTGTTTCTTGTAAGTATAAAGGATGACACCACCACCCCTGCCCCACCTCCCACCACTCCCCACGTGTTTATAATTACTGGATGTGTCTTTAATTCATTCAAATATGTTTGGGATAGCCTTGTTCTGGCTAAATGTAAATTCTGGGGTGGGATGTGGGGTTTATTTTGCTTTTGGTTTGTGTTTTGTGTTTTTTGTTGTTTTTGTTTGTTTGTTTGTTTGGTTGGTTTTTTTGTTTTTTTTGTTATAAGCATTCTCTTATGCTTCCCTCCTTTTCCCCCTCCTGAAGTGGATTTTACATATCCATCCCTGGAAGAGCCAGCTCCTGTTCCACCTGTTATTGCTATAAAGCCATCTCCAGCAGAAGTGACTGAAAATGAAGAAGTGGGAGATAATTTGGAAGAGAGACTAAAATCACTTAACAGACCAAACATACAGGAGGCTGTTATTCCAAAATCTGACAATTCACTTGCAGTTAATCCAGTATCAATTACAAGAAGTATTCCTGAGGTAAGCTGCATTTCCTTTTTTCAGAGTTAATCTGTTTCATGGTTAATCTGCTGAGACCCAGCACATGCAGAAGCTTAATTCCACAAGAAAACTTACTCCGTATTTGTTTAAGCCTTGTACGCAAATATACTGCTACAGACATTATTGGTGATCTGGTAACTGATACAGAACTTTGTGAAACTGAATATACTTCAGATAATTACATAGAATTTCATCAATATTTCTATATTCTTACCTGAGAAATTGAAGGTCAGCAATTGATCATAATTCAAGAAGGCTATAAGCAAACTTTTCTACTCAGAATACACATGATAAAATACAGGGAGGGCAGTTAGACTATGGCTTACCTTGGCTACTCCAAAAGTCTGCTTTCCAGCAACTCGATATCTGCCTTCAAATAATTGAACACTTAGGTGGCTTGCACTCTCGGCTTAGTAGTGAAAGTGTAGGGACTGGTTTCTTCCTTTCATAGGACTAAAATTTTATCTGAAGTCACCTTTTGTACTAAAATAATGTTTTCCTTAAGGGACAAGGCTAAACTTTTCAGTTTGGCCCTTCTAGAGACTGCCTACAATACAGATTTCAGACAAGGCACTCTAAATGGTAAAATTTAATGACCCTATGCCTGTTCTTCCCTGAAGCAGGCAAACTTGTATTTCTTCAGATTTTCTACTACAGCATAACTGACTGGCTCACCTAGATCTAACCATAAGCCATTCCTAAATACCTCTTCCCATCAAGCAGATCTTAAGCACATGCTCTGTCACATGACTAGAGAGAACCAAGCCCAAATTAAGCTGCCTGATTGCCCTAAAATGTTCACCTTTGAAAGCTTGAAAATAAAGTTGTAAATAATCAGTGTTTAATGCTGTCCTTATGTTTCTGTAGGGCTTGTTGATTCTTATCTCACACTTGGAAGTTAAGTGATTACCTAATTTTACTAACAAGCAGTTTGAATTACCAGATTCAATGAAATTGAAAGTTCACTATCTCTCTGGCAGAAGTCAAGTGTGTATCATCTTTATTATCTTAGAAATCTCTCTTAGAAAAAGCTTAGCTAACAGATTGGGAACAGCTGTAGTAAATTGTTGTCCTACACTTTTGCATTACAGGTTGATCGTACTAAAAAGCCTGTACTAAAAATCCCTGATGATAACAGACCAAAATCTCAAAGTCCAGTCACTGACAGTCAGCCTGTTGAGAATGGACGAATAGTTCCAGACCGCTCCACGAAGCCAATACATGATGTAAAGAGCATTCTGACAGAGGAAGAAAAAAGTCGAGTACATGCAGAAACTGCTGCTTTGTTAGAGAAAAACAGACAAGAAAAAGAACTTTGGGAGCGGCAACAAGAAGAACAGAGAGAGCGACTCAAGAAGGAAAAGGAAGAACAACAAAAGGCAAAAGAACAGAAAGAAAAGGAACACAAAGAAAAGCTACAGCAAGCCAACGAGGGCAGAGAACAGGAGAGGGATGAACAAATAAAAAAAGAACAGGAAGAAAAGGAACAAGAAAAAGCACACAAAGCAGCAGTGGAAGCAAAAAAGCAAAATAAAAACGAACTAGAAAGCGTTGGTGCAAAAAGGAATGAGATAGACAAAATATCTGTGGAAGAAAGAGAAAAGGGAAGTCGAACACCAGAAATGCAGAGACAGGCACTAGGTGATGCACCTCAGACCTCCACGACTGTTTCAGGCAAGGTTAGTGAAAAAGCAAAAATCGTCACCAAATGTGGAGTAAGCATGCAGGATGATTTGTGAGTGCATGCCCTAGTGTCAGTCTAGAAATTTTAAATACATGATTGACTTTTTATTCAGGTGATTTTTTACATAAATGTAGAGGAGAAAGTTAAAGCCCAAACACAAATAGTTAGATTTAATAATCCCCAGGTGACTGCCCATGGTAAGAGAAATTCATAATCTTGGCTTCACAGTTTGCAGTTTTCATGGAGAGGCTTTGTCACAAAGGGAACAAATTGTAAAACTCACAGCTTTTCGAGGGTAAGTAGTGTAGGTGGAACTTCTGCACTTTTATTTCTGAGCTCTTGAAACTACTGTCTCATGTAATATTAACATTCAGCTACAAAGGCTATTCCAGCAAATTGCCTACAGTGCAGACTAGGAAGATTAAAAATTATGTGTATGTACTTTCTTTAACCGCTTCTTTGTGGCATATGCATTTAACAACCAGTAAACAAAACATAACTCTGCTTTCTTCCTATTTTGCTTTATCAGCATTCTTCACTGACATTCTAGATGAAAATTGAAAGTATTCTCTCAAAATCTTTTACAGCAAACTGGGGTTAAAGGACAACCAGACAGTGGAGCTCAAAAGCCAGGACCCTTTAGAGAGGATTCTGAACAAGATACTGAAAGACTTAAAGTAAATACAATGTGTTTTATGTAGCCAAAACAATTCAAGCACAAATGCTTTATATTATCTTAAATTCCACCTCATTTCAGTTCTTAATGTCATCATCCTAAAAAGAGACCATGCCCTGTTTACAGCTGTTTTGTTTGCTTTTTTTCATTTATCATAGTCATCTGAAAAAAAGTACTTGAAGCTTTCACTAGAAGGCTCCATATGTTTCTGATAGCATTAACAGGCATTCCACACTCGTTCATCATCTGATGCATACTTCTTCATGTGCCACTTTGAAAGGGAGTAAAGGTCATCCCTGTGGGTTTAACAAAAACACATATTCCTAATAAAGTAGCTTCTTTAGGGGAGAAATAAAGTATTAACACTTCTGTGAGAATGGACTGTCCTTATTTTCTGGAGCATGTCAACAAATGGGGTTTGTTTAAATTCAGCAATAGAAAATAGTAGTACTATATCACTACTAAAATAGATTGTATTTCCAGCTATAATCAAGGATTTCTTACTGAACTGTTTTCCATTGAACCATATAACTGTATAGGGAAGTCAGAGGCAGCTTCTGCCCTGTGTAACTAACTGTACCTACCTTCCATTTCTGGGTTTTAGTCTCAGCGGGAGCCATTGATGAGAGCACGCAGTGAAGAAATGGGAAGGATCATACCAGGACTGCCTGCAGGTTGGGCAAAGGTAACTTTCTCTTCCCATTTTACAATCATTTTCTTGTGCAGTGTCATAATGCATTCCAATTATGTCTTATTTCTGAGTTAGATGTTGCTTGGGTTTTTATTTTTTCTATTCTTTTTTGCCTTCAGCTTCTACATGGTTGTTTTCTGGATTTTAACATTATTTGTAATGAAACTAGGAGAGCTTATCTGCTGTTTCTGGTACTAAGCACTTGCTGTTTAATACACAGTTTGGTGGAAGTGGTGCCTTCCAGTAAATTAAATCCATTAAGTACTGAGGCCAGTCACGACTGTTGCCATCTCAGTTTGACAAATTCATGCACTCTTTTTATGGTGTTTAAAAACAGGTGAGTTAATCCATGACTTCTACTTGGTTTTAAAACAATTTTTTTCTTTTCCCAAGTTTCTGGATCCAATCACTGGAACCTTTCGTTACTATCACTCGCCAACAAACACCGTTCATATGTATCCACCAGAAATGGCTCCTTCATCCACTCCTCCATCAACCCCACCAACTCATAAACCCAAGCCACAGGTGACTGTTGAACGAGAAAGAGAACACTCCAAACTGAAGCGCTCCTACTCTTCCCCAGATATAACACAAGCCATTCAGGAGGAAGAGAAGAAAAGGATTCCTGTAACTCCTGCAGTCAATCGTGACAATAAGTATGTTTGATAACTTATACTTCGATTCATGAAGTATGAGAGCATATAGAACTTTCTTGTGTTTAATCAACTAAAATTAGTATTTTCTAAGTTGGGTTGAAAGGATGCAAGAGTGATAGACTTACAATGAACTTTTAGCAATGAAATTTATAAGAGTTATCTTTTGAGACAATCTAATTGTTAGTATTAACAGGAATTTCAGAGGTCATGGTATTAATTGGACAAGAGTTGCTTTTTAAGTTGTGGTGTTTGTGTTAAGATACTAAATGCCAGTCTTGTGAAATACTGAGTTTTCAGTTTTTAAACTGGGTTAAATCAACAGATAATTCTTCATCTGAGAATCTAAAAGAACCCAAAAATAGCTGATGGAGCTTCTTACTCAGCCTCACTATAGACCAGCCTATGTGGATTTCTCACTATTGCATTGACTGGTTTTCAATACCTTAAATGATGGCATTTGGTGATATCTTGTGCCAGGACATTTCATTCCCTGGGAGGGAGGGTGGTTCTGTTGGCTTATGTGCACAGCCTTGTGAAGTCTGAGACTCTGATACTTATTCGTTACAGACCAGTTTGTTACACTAAAGCAGAAATCTCAAGACTGTCTGCATCACAGATTCGGAATCTCAATCCTGTGTTTGGGGGATCGGGACCAGCTCTAACAGGACTTCGTAATCTAGGGAACACTTGCTATATGAATTCCATACTACAGTGTCTGTGCAATGCACCTCACCTGGCTGATTATTTTAACAGAAACTTGTACCAAGATGATATTAACAGGTAAAATCTCTTCTCATCCTTGATTTTATAATGGAAGGGGAAAAAAAAGAAATCTGCCTTTACAATTGTTAGTTCAAAACTACCAGTTAGTAGGGTTAAGGGGGAGTGGTTGTTTTCTTAAGTAGGAGACAAATGTTAACATGCATCTTGACATTTTCAAAATTCATGTTTGTGACGAAATAGGTTTTACTGAACAGTCTTAATTAAATTGTGCTTACCACATGGGTAAATATAAATGTACTAGAGTCTCCTAAAAACAAACAGAATATTTAAATAGCATTTTACAAAAGCTGGAAACAGATGTACCTTCCAGCAGCCTAGTCTTGAATAGGGAAACAAATTACAGTGCCAAAGTAGACAAATTTTCCAACACAGTAACAGCCAATTTTTTTCTTAGTTTAAAGAAATTACTTTGAAAACTGGATAATGTCTTGAATAAATAAAAATAATATTAAAAAAGGTACTTGAAGGGCTCTTTGTTTTGTTTTGTTTTTGTCTAATTGTTCAGGTCAAATTTCCTGGGGCATAAAGGTGAAGTGGCTGAAGAGTTTGGTGTAATAATGAAAGCTTTATGGACAGGACAGTATAAATACATCAGTCCAAAAGACTTTAAAATTACAATTGGGAAGATTAATGACCAATTTGCAGGATATAGCCAACAAGACTCCCAGGAATTGCTTCTCTTTCTAATGGATGGCTTGCATGAAGACCTAAATAAAGTAAGCAATACACTTGTTACAAAGTATATGTAATGTCAGGTATCAAGAGAGCCTCTTATTTCGTAAGAAGATTATATTACCGGAACCTTGTATAGAAGGAAGAAGTGGATGGCTGGCTACACTGACATGTTTAAATATTCATGCAAATTCCCAAGTGTGCTTGCCTATAGATGAGACTTCCTGGTTTTATATGTTAATATATAGCTATGGTTTTTAAACTTCTGTATTCAGGCTGACAACAGGAAAAGATACAAGGAAGAAAATAATGATCATCTTGATGACTTCCGAGCAGCTGAACTAGCCTGGCACAAGCACAAACAGCTCAATGAATCCATTATTGTGGCACTCTTTCAAGGCCAGTTCAAATCTACAGTGCAGTGTCTTACATGTCACAAGAAGTCCCGAACTTTTGAGGCTTTCATGTATTTGTCATTACCACTTGCATCCACTAGTAAATGTACACTGCAGGTATGTGAAACTAGAGAGAAACAGTTCTTGGAGTAAAAGCATTTCCCTGTGACTTCATTGTGATGTTGCTTCTGCTCAGCCTCTTGTTGAACAGGTTGCTCAATATTCCAGCTTAACTTGCACGCTAACCTGAAATATGAACTGGTCTGAGTCTTGGTTATTTTTTAGTTTTGTTTTGTCTTTAAAAGAACCAGGGTATTCCTTAAAAGTTTTAAAATACAAGAAGGATGGAAATATTGAAGCTGTAGTATCAGAAAATATATTATTTGCTTTTGTCTAAATATTTTGTTAAATAAAACATTGTAGGTATATTTTGAAGGACTTGCAGCCAATTACTATACACAGTAAAATTTACTTCCACACATGTATTTAACTCACTTTTCCTCATTTTTGTGAAAGACAGCACAGAGATAATTGATGCAAGTTAACAACCAAATAGGAAAAAAACCAAAACAAAACATTTTTGCTACCCTTTTGTAAATACCTGCCCTTAACAATCTCTCTTTATATTTTGTTCTAGGAATGCCTTAGATTGTTCTCCAAAGAGGAGAAGCTCACAGATAACAATAGATTTTACTGTAGTCATTGCAAAACCCGAAGGGACTCTCTGAAAAAAATAGAAATTTGGAAATTGCCACCTGTTCTTCTTGTTCACTTGAAACGGTAAGAGAAACAATGAGTGGTGAAAGTTCATCAGGATGAAGCACTTGGGCTTTGATGCATTGATTGTTCCAGTGCAACAGCTAACCATTTTTAATTGGAGGAAGTTCCTACTTGCAGTCTTGCAAGAATTTTATTTTCATTTGATGCCTCTTTTATTAGGCTGTAATTCTCAAAGCACTTTTACATGTCATCTCTTCAGTGGTGCTAAGAAACACATGCAATTGTTAACCAAAGCGGGGGCAAATCATGTCCTGGTTGAAAACAGGGAAAACAAGCTTAATATTCTTAAATAGCTTGTGAACAAGCTGTAACTTCTAATGATGCTTTTTCATTCTCTAGATTTTCCTATGATGGAAGATGGAAGCAAAAGCTTCAGACTTCAGTAGATTTCCCATTGGAAACTCTCGACCTTTCACAGTATGTTATTGGTCCAAAGAATAACTTGAAGAGATACAATCTGTTTTCAGTATCAGTAAGTAACATGACTTTTCCGAGTTCAGCTGGTCTTTGTGCCAAAGGTTTGGGTTAGCCTGTCTTGACTGTTCTAGGTTTCCAGGCTGCCTAGCTGATAGCAGATTAAGTTGTTTTCTAAAAAGAATGATTGGTATTCAGTAAAAATCTCACATTGTAGTTTATTGACTAATTGGGGAAGAAAGGGCAGCTTTCAAGGACATTAATTCTATTCTGTTCTTATGTTTCCAGAATCATTATGGTGGGTTGGATGGAGGGCACTATACAGCCTACTGCAAAAACGCTTCAAAACAGCGCTGGTTTAAGTTTGATGACCACGAAGTATCTGAGATCTCAGCATCATCTGTGAAATCCTCAGCTGCATATATTCTCTTTTACACTTCCTATGAACAGCGAGCAGTGGATATGGCCACGTAAAGTAGGTCTGAGTTAAGAAAACTGGTTTTCTTTTTGTAAGAGCAAAGTAGGTATGGGAGTGCATAGAAATATGCCAAACTATGACAAACAGTCACAGGTCAGGGGATGGTTGCAGCAGCTTTTCTGCAAGCAAGCTCTTTTTCTGGTCAGTACTAGTGCTTAAAAATCAGAAGACTGATTAATAATGCTTGTGGTAATACTGCCATCTGTGAAACCATTTAAAAAGCGTACCTGCATTACCATTTATTTAAAAAACAACTATATTTTTAGTCCGCTCCAAAAAGAAATTCTAGCTTAGTCATCTGAAATCTATTAACAAATAGTTTAAAATGTCTTAAGATCCCAAGGCATATCTTGATTTCTTTTTCTTTCACTGTTATGGCCTTTTCACATTTCTAACCTTAAGCTTGATTCTACTGTGAATACTCTAGAATGATGTAAACAATTAGGAATGTAAGTGTACATATTGATTGCATACTTGCACATCAGAACTATGTATATAATAAAATGTTGTCCTTTTTGTGAGAACCTCTAAAACTCAGAGGATTGCATTTATTTGCCAGCTCTAAGTAATTGCAACACTACTGCATAAAAAAGCAGAGCTGTATTTTTTCTTCTGTTAGCTTTGTCAATATTTGTGCACTTCAGAGTTATTCTAAACAAACAAGATTTTCCTTTTTAATTTTTTAATATAAATTTTCATGTACACATGCATTAAAAACCTTAATGAAGAAATGATGTAAAAATATATCCTGTTAAATGTATGTCTGGGTTTGGTGTTTTCATTCTCAACTAGTTGTGTAAAAATCAGGATTCTACAAATCATATTCACACAGTTTAAAAGTTATTTAGGTGGAAAAACACTGCTCTGTGTAAAACTGATTAGTTTAGAAACTGCTTTAATTGCATCTCATGAATTTCTCTCCTTTGGATTTGGGTTAGTTTTCCCTCTCTGATTAGGTTGGCACTCAAAAATCATAAATCCTGTGTCTTGCTGATGGAATTAAGACCAGGATTGATTGTTTTAAAGAGGCTTACATGCAGCAAACAAATTTGCAGTGCTAGAGGGTAGAAACTGACACTACCAGAATAATGATTTTATCTTAAAGTAATGGTCGCTTCATCCCCTGCTCTCTTCTGAAACATACTCTCAGTGGTCTGGTTATATGCTTTCACCTTACTATCCTACAGTCAGTTTCTGAAAGGCAGCTTAAAACAACACAATATACTTAACAGAAAACCAGGAATTTTCAGGTAAGCGCATCTCTATGCTCAGCATTTGTGTTCTTTTGAGGGACTTAAGAGGTTTGTCGTGGAAAACAACCATCAGCCCTCATAGAAATGGAGCAGATACACATTCCTTAACAGGCTCAGAAACTGTAATTCCTCTTCTAGAAATTACTTTCTGAAAGTCCACAATAGATGATCAGTAATTCAGATATTCCAGTTTAGTGATAAAAGAGGATTTGGCTAAAGGTGCTGCTGAATTCTAATTGGTGGCCTGTTCGATGTTCATTTTCCAGGGCTAGCAGATTGTGAAGAGCTGTGGGGACAGCCTTGGTGAGTGTAGAATAGGAGATAAGCTGTGTCAGCCTGCACTAAGGACTTCGGGATCTCACTTATCTGTGCATCATCAAAGCTGTACCAGTTGTCAGTGGCTGAGCGCTTGCAGAATGCCATGTAGTGGCCATCATCCAGAAATCCATGGTGGATCTGTAACAAACACCACAGAGTTAAAACAGAAGTCATGGTTGTCTTCCTTACAGTGGCAAAGCTAGGAATTGGCAATCATTTTTTGTTTACCCTTGGAAACGACAGGGAAAAAGATTCTAGCCACCTTTGGCCTACAGAGAGGAAGGTTCATTCAAATGAATGGTCATTTAAATAGGTGGTGATTATGCTTCTCTATATTGCAATATTAAATTTGCAACCCAGATAAGGGTCACTCTAAGCAGGACCCACTTTCAGTGAGCAATGGGGAAAAGAAAACATTTAGTCCTTGTTCATAACCAGAAACAACTTCTGAGCTTATGCTGAAAAGCCTGAGAAGGCTCTAACCAGGCAGCATGTACCAGGAGTGCATGCTTTTTAGAATTGGGATGCGAGGGGAGGAAGGAGAGACAAGTGATAACTTCTCCCCTCTTCTTTAGTTCCATGCTGTTACTGGATTATGTCCACATTAGGTAAAAAGAAAGTGTAGGAAAAACGTATATAAAAAGTTCAAATTAATACAGGCTTCATCTGCTCCATGAGGCAGGGCATTATAAATAAAAGCAACAAAGGCAAAGCTCACCACTACTGCACACAAGCTGTACTCTGCATCCCTACAGAGATGTGGGGAACAGTAGGGAGAGAGATCGAGACTGCTGAGTGGATAGTGGATGTTGGTTGAGAGCTTCCTTCTGTGCTTGTCTTCCCATTCAAACCTGAAATCAAATTTTGAATTAATTTAAATACCATTCACTTCTTTCTTGCATTGTGGTGATTGCTTAACTGACTTTTCTAGGAGAAGGGAAAAACCCAGCATTTTGAAAAAGGAAGACCTGTATTCATGTTAAGTATTACAGTAAACTGACAGAAAACCCACAAGCCATGTCCAGCAAGAAAAGCAAAGCTCCTGCTTCCTGAGACCTCTGTCTATTAGACATAGACACAGGTGCCAAGAGCAGCCAGAAGTCAAATCTCTGCATCACTGGGTCCTAAACATTCTGGACTGTTGTCAGCATTTCTTTCATGCCAAGCTCCACTCCTCTTTGCTTTGTAACTTCAACATTTATAATGTGGCCAAGGGCTGCAGCTGGGGACCACAAGTTCCTTTGAGCATGTCAAGGAAAGCAGCTGCTGAACAAGAAATTAAATTATAAATTTACATTACATAGTTCTGGGAAGCCAAATCATCCCAGAGTAATTTTATTTATAGGTGGGAAGCTGCTAATAGTAAATTCTTAAGAATAAATACAGCACCTTGTCATATGTGTATGGCTAAGTAAAGTCTGCTAATCAGGAGCTCTTAACACTGATGTGCCTCTCTGTTTAGCTGACCCATCTGTTATGACCCGATTTAGCTAAGGGATGAAGCAAAAATATAGTCTCTCAGCTGCAGTAATGACAAGCAAGTCACCCTGTCGCACTCCTGCACTTGGAGCCCAAGTCGCAAGCCCTTGCACTTGCGACAGGAACACATATTCACGTGGATGTCTGAACACATGAAGCACTGTACTAATTTGCAGCCAGTCCCTCCTCGGTGGAGTTTCTCTTCATTTTGGAGAAGACATCCCAAATGTAGTGAGTGTAGTTTGGTGGGCTGCAGTAGAGTAACACAGAACAGCTTGTATGAAAATTCAGGAATGCAACTGACATGTTTGGCAGATAATTATTATTTCTGTAACTGCTCATGTAGCTTCCAGGTATCAAAAGTACTAGACCCACTCATTTGCAATGACTTTTTAAGTTTATGCAAATGTAAGACATTTCCTTTCACATTTCACAAATCCCAGGAAATGGCCATGTCTGACCCCATATAGACTGTACCTCTTTAGGTGAAAAATCATGATCTGCGGTGCTTTGGTTATGGTGCCATTTACTACACCATCTCGTTTTGTTTTACACGAGGAACAGTGAATTTGGTTGTTCGAAGTCAGTGTGTCTTCCTGAAAGAAGCATTGGAGACAGTCCTGTCAAATGAGAGGGGGGAAAAAAAATTAAAATAATTTGGTCAAACAGATCTCCACCTCTGAAGATCCCAAGCAAGGTGAGAGAAGGGTTTGGCATATTTCGGAGCTCTCTTCCTATTCAAAGCACAATGTAGCAAGGCTGATACTACAAACGCAGTTGGAACGCAAAGCAGCCAACATAGGCTTCCTTTTCCCCCCCCAAATGAGGAAATACTTTGCCTAAATGAAAGAAACTCTCGCAGTTGCTTTTGAACAACCTTAATGTCCCTCATCCCATGCAACTCAGGAGCGTTGTTCCCATACCCTTACCAGCCTCTGAGATTCAGAGAGCAGTTTAGAAACCCCACTTCTCTTAGGACCTGTTCAAAGACTCCACTAGTGCCCAGGAAACCAAAGTACTGTAGAGATGTAGGTTTTTAGGTAACATGTATTAGTCCAAGCCACCTATTCCCACATGAAGCAGAAGCCAGCAGGAAATGTATTAGCAGTTGCACCTGCAGAGAGCATGCACTCATAGAAGGGATGGGCAAAGAAAGAACGGTGAAACTCTCGGGTCTGTCAATGGTGGTCTTGCATTCGAGACATGTGATAGCGTAACTGAGTTGTCCCTCAAATAACTGTGTGACAATGGATGTTTCACCAACACTTGCTTTGCTTCCTCTTGCATTGGTTACACGTCTCTTTTTGCTTGGCTACACAGAAGGAAAAAAAAAAAAAAGGAAAAAACCCAGGTAACTAACTGCTTCACAAGTTGCCTTCACTAGGTTTTAACAATCGCTGCCTGCGTAGGCTAGTAAAGTCTTGTCACAGAACTCGGCTCTAAAGTGTATTTACTTGATATTTCACACATCCAGCATTGGCTAAATTACTTTTCAGAGAGAAATTAAAAGTACAGTACTTTGGACATTAGACAGTAGTGATTTAATTGCTAGACAAGACCCCATTAGTGGGTCTGGAGAAGAGAAAGGTAGACACAAGAGGCATGACACATGTGAAGGTTTCAGACAAAAGAAAAAGGGGGAGCAAGGAGAGAGAGGTGAGGGTAATGGAGCTACAAGACAGCATTATCATTTAGATGGGGGCTGCAATTTGATGTAGGATTAAACAAGAAATAAGTGAATTGTTGTGCATATGTGGGTATGAAATGAAGAAAATTACAATTTTTAGCAGCCACATCGTGTAGTTAAAAGAGGGGGACAGGCAGTGATTATATGGAATGCTAAATCACAAAATGCAAAGAAAGACTAAAATCCTCAAAACACCACAGCTGGGCTCTTACATTTTTGAGAGCCTCGTGGAGCTCATTCAGCAAACAGATCAGAAACTCCTGTGCATCCTGCTGAGTCCCCTTCCTAAAACTGGGGTGCTTCATTTCAAGGACCGAGTGAAAAATCTCTGGGGAGACAACACAGCCAGACTTTCCAAGGCACATAGCAGACATCAACCTGCGGAAGGCAGCTGCATATTCACCATTCTCCCTTGCAAAAAATAAAACATAAGTTTCAGGTAAAATAAGAGATGGTGGCTCAGCCTTCACATGGGAGTGTAATACATAAACTTACAAAACATATGCAGTTTGACATTTGGTTTGAGGGACTCTGCAGATACTAGAAAGTAATAGGAATCCTCATTGAAACAGCAATGACAGTACTTGATATTACCATCAAAATGACAAAACAACCCCTATAATACTCAAGTTGCACAGCAAGGAAACAATTCAGTCTGTGAAGAAGAAAATCAGCTTGTGGCCAGTTTGACTAACTTCCTGATGGGGACCTGGTCGGTGGATGCCTCAGATTCTCATGCTAACTGTATCCTTTGGAAGGAAAACAACAGTACGAAACAGAAACACGCGAGGAGCATGGGAAAATCAACTTACTTATCTGTGGCTGCTTTGTACTTTCCCGAGAGGAAATAGTCCACAAATGGTGGCACACTGCAGAGGCACTGCAAAACTGCATTCATGTAGCACGTGTTGCCCAGATTCCTCAGACCAGTGAGCTTTAGGCTTCTGCATGGGATGTTCGCCTTCTCCATCAGTTCCTTTCAGGAATACTTCACACCTTCCAAGCAAATGGAGTCAATACTAGGAAAAGAAAACCAAACCCTACAATACTGAAAAGCTAAAATACTATAGTGCTTTTTGTATTATGTTTTTTAGAAAGTGGTACTGTCCTGAGGAGGCATTTCCTGCTGTTTCACAATCATTATAGAAGTCACATTCACATTTTCATCAAGCTCATACAGTGGTAAAAGACTATTTCCACACTAAGCTCTTCCCAATAATATAGGCAGTATTTAAATACCTGAGGTTTTTAAGTTATTCCTAAAATTCCACTCAGTCTTTGACTCCATACACAATTACCCAGAAACTGTAACCAGCTGCAAATAGCTATCTTAAGAATTTCTACCTACAAACACATTTTCTCAGTGGTCTGGTACTTGATGTATTTTCTAAAACCACAGGTTGCAGCCCAGATGCAACTATAAACAGGTTGCTCTCTAGACTTCTGCCAAACAAAGTTACTTAATTCACCTTAAGAAAATTTTGGTAGGTTTGTTTTCTTGCCACGCAAGTCTGTCCTGGACCAAACTTCCCATTCCCAATTAGACAAAAGAGAGGTCCGAACACAGACTTTGCAGAACCCAGATGTACTCACTAATGTTGCTGCTCTTGAATTTTTAAAGGCTGCTACTTTATTCTAATGAAGAAAGAGGGAAAATTCTGAAACTTCAAAAATCATTGCAGAACAAGAAAAGCCATTTCATTCCTTTCAGCTGAACAACACATGCCCAAGTTCCCAGTTCCGGAGATGTCCCAGGTCGACATCCATTTTCTATCATTTAATAGCTACAAAACAACCACAAAATTGTTTCCTTTTAAATTCCAGCAACAGCAAAGACATTTCCAAACAGCTCTACCTTTAGACCCATCTCATTTACGAATGCTTAATTCCCTTTTATAGCCATCTCTGAGAAACACCAACTCAGAGGAGAAGACACATTGGGGCATTCAGGTGTGGAAGAGGACTGGGAAGCCACTGGCAGCCTCGCAGGGAGCCTGTGCCTACCCCAGCTCAGGGAAGTGGCCTCTTGCCCTCCTCATACCTTACCTCTTCCATCCAGTTTCATGGCACAACTAGCACTGTTATCTGTCCTGTCTCATTGCCCGGGCCACCGTCGCCCCATCGCTCTGTGAGGTCATCTGTTCCGTTGGTTCTCATCCAGGGGTACGCAGCCAGCCCCATCTGCCTCCATCTCCTTCCCATGCACTCCCCAAAACAATCTTGAGAACTCGAATACCTACCCATTCCACTGGGCACAGTTTCAGCCTGACCCATGTTTATTCAGGTTTGCTCACACTTGGATGAGCTCTGACTGAAGGCATTGACTATAAAGAGATGGAACTATCTCAAAAATGTTAGCAAAAATTTTCCTGGGAAAAAAAGGGTTAGTGGCACAGAAGTGTCTTTCAATTAGCTAATGAGACAGCGCAATTGATCTCTGAATTTCATACACCAGTGAAGAGCAGCAGGTTTTCCCTATTTAACATACAATTTAGGAAGTAACAAGAACCCACAGAAGAGGCCCAGGAAGCTATTAAGAAAAAATGTCCCCAG
Source organism: Galbula dea (assembly GCA_013399015.1). NCBI lineage: Eukaryota > Metazoa > Chordata > Aves > Piciformes > Galbulidae > Galbula > Galbula dea. The sequence goes on from VWZX01008287.1 coordinate 449,361, forward strand.
TTACCTTAGCTGTTAAGCTTCCAGATAAGGATGTCTCCCAGCACTCTTTGGACAGCTTATCTAGTGGCACTGCTATTAATCTCCCAAACTATGCATCTGCAAACTGAGATAAAGCAACACACACGTACATCCCCCACCCACACACCCTGCTACCATTTCAAAATCTCATCTACATTTTTGTAAATGGAACTGTATATTGTACATACTCTAACAAGAATTTCAAATGTCTTGAAAAATCTACATTTTAATCCTGTGGGTTAAACCTAAAACTTTTAACAAGTATGTACAAATGCCTGGATATATACCAATATGTAAGAATATTCACAGGGTTTTTTCTACCCTGAAATGTTTGCACGAATCTCACCTGGCTAGGAGTTCAATCTTGCCTCTTGCTGCATATTTATTCAGTTCAAATATGCAAAACATGAGACTGCAATGCAATGCACTTTTCCCCACAGGGAGGTGATTGTTTATACCTATATGGAGGTACTCTGTCAAAGGGCTATAGGTAAAATGCAGAGAGAACATCCCTCACTATCACACACACCCATCATGCAGAAGTCACACCTGTTAAGAAATTTTGTCAAAAAATGAGTCACAGGAAAAACTACTGAAGATGGGTATCATGGTTGTAAAAATTAATTGTGTTGTTAAGTATTTGTCAGGAAACAAAAAGTTTCCTTTTACTTACAAGTTTCCCAAAATGGTTTTTGTATTTTATACACTGGATTTGGTAAGATTTTGACAACACCTGAGGCTCCTCCAGAAATCCTTCCCAACTTGAAGGCCCAGCCTCACTTACAGATTAATTGTTGCTTTTACTTGGCTAAGAACATAGCATTAAAAAGTTGTAAGTACATCCTGAATAACTGCCCATTACCTTAGAGCAACAGAAGGGGATGCAGCCAAGCATCCAAGAAGCAGCTCCTAATTCAAAACATTGTGAAGAGCTTTAAGATACTTATGTCTCATTTACTCATTAACTCCATCATGTTTTCTACCATAAGAGTCTTCACTTTTTCTTTTGTCCTTTAGCTTCTAGTGCTAGCCAAAGTTGAGGTAGCTCAAAGATGGACAACTGCTTTGATCCAACATGGAAAAATCTATGTTTTCTGCACAGTTACTTAAATGCACCCAAATAACCTCGACCCTCGAGACACAGACTAAGATGGACAGCAGGAGTCTGTAAACAAGAATAAATTTATTTTAGATTCTTTAAAGATTTAATGATATACAAAATGTATACAGTATTATATCCTTATAACATTTTACCTTTCCCCATCAAACATAAAACACCATTTAAACAGCTATTGTGTTCGTGCCTTAGGTCTGTATCTATAAGATACACTACTGAATAAAAAATTTATAGAGCTATATACTGCCCTTTTAATTAAAAATTACAAATTAGTACCTATGTAACAAAAAAACAATCGCAGCATGAAACTTCAGTTGGACGACAGGTTTCTTTCTTGCTGAATGCTCAACAATATTTGGGACAGTTAAATTACATTTTATTGGCGTGAAGGTGCATTGCAATTTCCCATACTTTACATAATGCTAATCCAACCCTAGTCTCTCTTAAATAAGAGTACCACAAATAACATAACATTAAAGATGTTTTCTACACAATTTTAAATACATTTAAAAGTTACGTGTACATTCGCTGTTGATATACTGGTTTTACGAGATCTTTGGAAGGCAGAAATCTGAAGCAGTCACTACATACACGGAAAAGCACTTCCAACTTGTGTTCTTACAAGGCAACTTATTTGGACCAGTACACACTATTTCTTCTATTAAATATGATTATACCAGTCTATCATGGCTTTGTTACTATTTGACAGTGACTTGATAAAATTGAAATGTATAAAACAAGGAATTTCATTATGCACAATTAGGGCTCTATTCCACAACAACAACAAAAAATAATAATAATAAAACAAAAATAATAATAATTAACAAAAACACCAAAAAACCCAACAGCTTTACAGCCACGAAGCTGAATGCTGATTAAGGAGACTCTCCCTCTATTGGAACATATCACGTTCCTACCTTCAACCTCAGCCTACTGGCATCATATATACCTCATTTGGCTCTGTCCTCTTCAAAAGGCCAGATTAAGAGACATCTGGTGAGAAAACGTTAGTGGAACACTTCCAAAACCACTCAAAGAATACTCTGGCATTACAGAGGTAGGTGCTTTCTCCTGTCTTCTGCTGACTGACAGCAAGACAGCTGCCAAACAGACAAATGACAGACCTTAAACCATCAACTACCAAAATCCTTTTGGTTAAAGGCATATTGCACACCACAGGACTACAGAGAGAAAATCCTCCACTAAACCGAAACAAAACAAAAACTAAACCTTCTGCTAAAAAGCCCCTTTAAAAACATATCTTAAATACTTGTCATTATTCCACCTTTAAAATAATCAGCCACCAAGCTGTTCTCTGCAGATGGTTGTTAGGTCCTTAGATTGTGGACCAGCCAAAATTCCACTTGTAAGACAGCAATCCTTGATTTGACATATCTTCCTTATAAATACAGTGAAGGAAAGGTGACGGCTTTGTGACATTCCATGAAGTTTGGATAAAGCCACTCGTTTGGTCACATCATTAGAGCATCAGACGAATAGAATTAGGTGAATCTGATTCTTTGGTGCAGCTTCCAGGCTGAATTGTCAATTCAGGGGAATCATCCTGAGGAAATATGATCTTGTCAGGTGTGTAATCATTCCTCTTCAGATCTGTACAAACAAAATGAAGTCATGTTGATTACTATTTCTTAAGCTAGTAGAATCAGAGGGACATAAAGGTCTTTATATATGTATTTATAAAAAAGAAATCTTCAGCATGCACTGTGTCAAAAAAGGAAGTTTTTATCACACACATAATCAGAAGCCTAGCACTTGGCTTTAAAAAGTGATGGAGACCTCAGAATTGCTTTACTTATACATATTATAGCAAGTATTGAGTCAACTTTCCATAGAAATCAGATCCTTCACGATCAGTTTTGATGTTGACAGAATTTACAACTCAATTTTGAAATAAATGACCTCTCTTCATGCGAGAAACAACCTGGAAGAGAAGTGTGAAACAGTCAGGAACCAGACAAGTTCCTTTTTTTTGTTTTGCTGGAGTCTGGAAGCCTGATACAGAGAAAAACATTAAGGTTTGAGATGCGTATGGAGTAGTCCATTAAGAAAAAAAACACTTGGAATTGAAAATTTTTAGCAGAATCCATTTCTGCAGACCTAGACATGTTTTAAAACACAAACAAAAAACAAACAACAAAAATTAACACCACAAACCACACTAAAAAACACCAACCCACAAGTCAATGACACAGATACAAAAAAAACCCTGAAACAAACACCAGTACCATTTTGTTTTAAAAGCCTGATGCTTTGCAATCATCTTGACTTGCCTTTCCTACTTTTTCTAGGAATTTTTATCTTTTATTTACTGTACCTTCTTTAGTCTTGATCAATCTAATCTACCCTGCTCAAATACTGTGCATATGAATACAGAACACACGTCTTAATTACTTCATCTTGGATTTTACGGTAAAATGGCTTACCACTTTAACAGTAAAATTACAAACCTCTGTTTACTACTTACTCCACTTTAACAGCATGACACATTTCACTGCTTATTATACAACATTTCATAGCATGAATGCTTCAGAAGAAGAAATAAAGCAACTCTTACCAGGAAGTTTAAGTTTCCTGCAGCAGGAATTACAGTGATGCTTTGCTCGGAAGTTTTTTATTGCATCCTCTCCCAGATTGGCTGGACCGAACACCATATCGTATGACCTTAGAAATAAAGTGCACATAAACATGGACTGCACGTGTTTTGTCATGAAAATTTTATAATACTTTTCTTTAAATCCTTCTTTACCTTTTTTCTCCAGCTTTTATCACAGAGGGATCTGTCAAATTTTCACCAACACCTTCAGACAGCACACGAATAAAAAGTTAAAACTGATACGTTACACAAATGCATTAATACTGAAAAGCCTTTGGCATCCTTAGCTATGACTTCTCAGCTGCCCGAAAAATAAAAGCAGGAAAAGAACCCAAAACCCTTACAAAAATTGCTCCTAAACAAGCACTTCGTACTTTTCAGATTTCTTCCACCTATTTTTACATCTGTCTGTAGTTCCTAACTTTAGTTTTCACCCATGAGAAAGAAGTTTTCTATGCAGTTCTCACAGCCAAAATATCTGACACACCATTCATGATAAATACAGCTTACCATATTGGCACTACACAAATATGTCAAAGATTAGATTTCTTTTATAGTGTATAGTATTAGGAAAATGTGTGTATTTATATTCCCTGTGTTGCTGTAAGATACAAAGCTGTATCAGAGCAATGAAGCTGGTGAAGGGTCTAGAATGCAAGTCTTATGAGGAGCTGCTGAGGGAACAGGGGTTGTTTAGCCTGGAGAAAAGGAGACTCAGGGGAGACCTTTTATGCTCTCTACCTGAAAGGAAATTTGGTTGTAGCACGGTGGAGGTCAGTCTATTCTCCCAAGTAACAAGCAATAGGACAAGGGGAAACGGCCTCAAGCTGCACCAGGGGAGGCTTAAGTTGGACATTAGGAAAACCTTCTTCACTGAAAAGGTTGTCAAGCTGTGGAAGAGGCTGCCCACAGAAGTGGTCTGGGTCACCATCACTGGTGGTATTTTAAAGACATGTAGTTTTGGTGCTTAGGGTCATGGTTTAATGCTGGACTGGCCAATGTTGGGTTAATGGTTTTACTTGATGATGTTAAAGATGCTTTTGAACCTAAACGATTCTGTGATACTATGATTTATTTTAAATAAAACAACCACAGACTCAGATTAACTACACCTATATGCACTAAATATTGCTTGTTATTTATTACAGGGATACCAATTTTTAGTAAGATGCTATCACAAGAGAAAAAACCCACATACCTCTACCTTGGACCCAACCCCAATTTCAAAATAAGGGCATTACCTTGCAGATCTAGTACCAACAACTCTCCTCTTGTATACTCATATGTCCAATGGCTGAAAGCTAGCATAACCTCCTCTAGCATGTTAGTTGGAATTATTTCATCACCATTATTGTTGTTATATTTTCTAAACTCTCCAGTCATGCACTCTTCAACTGCAAACCACTGGCCAGCAGAGTGGCAATATAACAGGAAGACTTCCAGGAACCTAGTAAAAAGCATACTTCATGAATATATTTCCAAAATAAATGGCAAATACAAAATTACTACCATTGATTTCGTTTACTAATAATTTAAATAATTTGAAACTACTACAACAAAGATACATATTATCACACTAACTAGAACTGGCTTTAAAAAGTATCAACAGAAAATACTGCTAAGGGTAATTCTGCTTGACACATTCAGATGAATGTTCTGAGATGTGTACCCACATATCAGTACCTTAATATATTTGATCAACCTGTTAACAACGCTGTAGGTATTCTCCTCTGCCAAAAGCATACAACATAACAAAAGTTTAAATACACTCACCTGGGAGAGTATGGAATGGATTTGGGCTTCATTTGATTGAAGGCAAAGGTGAGCTTCTGTGCTGCCCTCTGCTGTTGAATTTCCTACAATTCAAAGGCCACATTTCATTAGCTGCATTATACGACAGGAACACTAAGGAGCCAAAAAGGCAGCAATAACACTGAAGGTCTATTTCCCCAAGACAGCCTTTTAAATTATGTCTACGTTTTAAGAATTTGAGCTCCTTGACCGCGAAAACCATACTGGAACAGAGTTTTTAACTCTTTAGCTCATATGGAACCCCAGACTAACAATTTTTTTTTCTTTTTTAATCAGTATATACCAGTTTTGGGGTGGCATGGGGAATTCCTGTTTAGCATGTAATACCTGTCTGTGTTTAATAATTGACAAAACTTACTCTCAAGCACAAGTGTAACACAGTGTCCTCCTTATAAATGCTTGACCAAGTATTCACAACTTCAGGAAGAAAAGACTTGATGATATAAAGATGTCCTGATTTCAGAATATCATACTCTGACCATGTGCATACTACTTTAAGAGCCCGACGTAAACCTCCTCCCATCTCCTCTTTACTTAAAAATTCAATTTTAGCACAGAGTCCTAGTTGTGACCAGGAAGACATGCTGTTGTTCAAGATGCTGGGAGAACTTTCTTCAAGGCGATACACAGTGACTGGCTCACCTATATTACAACATAAAAAGCAATTACTGCATTTAGTTTTCCAAGTTTAAAATTAAAAGCACAGAAAGCATAGAGTTTCTTAGATTGCAACACGCTGCAATATTAAGTTGTTACTAACATCCTGAATTAACAACAAAAAAAATTAAACTACCAGTGGGAAGATCCTTCTCCAACTTCTTTCATACAGCATAATACAGTAATTTTGTTCTCCTAATTAGATTAATAGCACTGTTCAAACAGAACACTGAATAAATGTTTGGTTACACTTTATACAAGCCAAGCCAACTTAGGAATCCTTCCACAATAGTTCTATAATAATAGCTTTTAGTAGAATACTATCATCACTATCACCATTTCTGAGGACAATCACAATTAAATCTAGTTTTCATAATCAAGTGAATTACTCTAGAAAAGGAGTCTTAAGACTTGTTTTAGTTCACAAAGCAAGTGTAAAAATTGGCTTGATTTTTTTCTATACTAGAAGGAATGTGTACAGGGCTTACTTTCACAGAATCACACAGAATCACAGAATATTAGGAGTTGGAATGGACCTGGAAAGATCATCTAGTCCAAGACCCCTGCCACAGCAGGATTCCCTAGACCAGGTCACACAGAAGCGCGTCCAAACGGGTTTTGAATATCTCCATAGAAGGAGACTCCACAATCTCTCTGGGCAGTCTGTGCCAGTGCTCTGGCACCTGAACTGGGAAAAAATTTCTACATGTGTTTTATTCCCCAAAAGACCACAGTGAACTAGCAATAAGAAGTACAGTTCTTACCTCTTGGAGGCACTGGAGTGAATGGAATGCTCTGTGATAATCTCATCAAGTTATTTCTTTCTACAGCTAGAGGAAAATTACAGCATTTGTTAAAGTTTTAAGGATCTGTCCTGGTTTGGGTTAGAACAGAACTAATTCTGTTCAGTGATTTTAGTTAAAACTCCTCTGAGGAACTGCACTTTCTGAAACTAACAGCATGTTTTCATTGACTGCCAGCTTCTAGCAGTGATGAGGCCTAAGGTTTAGATTTACTGCCAGGGATTGGTACGCAAAGCGAGGTCATTGCTACATCTTGTGTCTCATGTTAGGGGGTGCAAGGTAAAGGCTGCACGTTCGGGGAGGAGCAAACAGGACAGGTGACCATAAACTGACCAACTAAAGTATTCTATCCCATATATGTCATATTCAATATATAAACTGGGGGTCAGCTCCCCCTTGTGAGACTGCTAGATTGTTCTCCCTTGTGAGATTGTTCTTCCCTTCTGGTTTTCTTTTTCTCCTGTGCTTTGGTGATTCCCATGTTCCTGCATCCAGTACCAGGATCCAGCCCCTGAGCCTGACTCATCTGCTGCTGAGGCCTACAGCCGCAGTATCAGTGGTGACATAGTTACCATCAAGGGGGTTTGGGTTTGGTATTGGGTTCTGTATATATTTGTATAGTAGTTTTAGCTTTATTTTCCAAGTCTCTCTGTCTCTCTCTTAGTCCTCTTCCCCTCCCAGGGGGGGAGGAGAGGGGGTGACAGGAAGCATCTGTCATTGGGTTGGTGGTTGGCCCAGCCTCGACCCTCAACAGGATCTAATCAGTGTAATTAAAAATATGAAGTACTGACCTGAGTAATAGTAATTTATATCCATGATAGGCTTGAAAGGAGAAGCAATGCCTGAAAGAGATTAAAAAAATCGACCACAAAAGATACTGCTTGCTACCTGTACTGTGCATTAAAATTGCCACATGCAGAGAACGCTTGCCAAGTAACTCGAGTTTGAAATAGATCTGCTGTGCAGAAAATCAAGTATTAAGCTTAGCTCTTCAGTATCTCGAGGAGAAAAAAAAAAAAACTGTAGTCCCCAGTGGCAGGCTATTTATTAAAAATAAAAAAATTAAATCAGGCTATTACGTGTCCATTAAGTTCCAAATTATCAGTAATTAAATACATGCTCATACTAGACCCAAACAGTTGCTTTTAAGAAAAGCAACTTTTATGCTATGTTGTTTATAGAAGGAACAAACTTACCATTCAATGCATCTTCTTCAGACGACCTGTGAAATGCCATAAAACCAACAGTCATTGCTTCTTAAAAACTTACTTTATATTCCCTGATTTTGACACATCATCCTAGGTCACCTTGTTAACCTCTGTACTGCTTTTATCCTATTTTCCAAGGTTAGTTCAGGTTTCTTAATTACAGAATAGTAATGGAAGGCTGTTAGTCTCATGTTTTCAGACCAGCACTTGAAATATCACCAAGTCACGCACTACATTATGCAAAGTTTGCATCACAAGAGCTTATTCCCACAAAGGTGCTTTAATTAAAACTTGTTCACAACAGCTTACCCTTCTGTTATCAGATTAATAAGGTAATGGCTTTAACAATTATCCAGAGTTAAATGTTAACAAGAGCAATGTCTGTGCAATTTCAGAGAAGGTTTCAAGCTGGCAAGGTTGGGTAAAGACCTTTACCAGGAAGCTAGCACCTTAATATGTGTCAACAAAGTAATTTTCATTTAAGGGCATGTTTTGCCTTTTGACATGTGACCCCATTAATCTAAATGGAACCTGTCAAAGCATTCCAGTGAACACATTCAGTATTTACTACAAAAAAAACCCCTTAAACCTTGTTTTTATAACTAAATGCAACAGAACCCTGCTACACGCAAAGACAAAAACCAAAAGGAAAAGCAAAGAACAGAATAATAAAACTGCTCTCTTCTTCGAAAGCTTACTTACATTTGACCACTATTTGAAGGTCTACCTTGTAACCAATCCTTCAAAACAAAGCAGAGGAAAAACAAAGAAGAGTTCAGTTTTGTAAGGAGAACAGTGTATTTAATTGGAGGTGGAGTGGTAACCTATATTAAGATCTCGCATTACAGCCTGTTTACCAGAAATACTTCACCACACCATACTGGGCTGCTGCTGAACAGAAAGACTCAAACACAACTGAGGAATGGTAGCCACAATTAAAAGAATAAATAGGACTACATATTGACAGCTGGTTTATGGGTTATACAAATAACTACTTTCTTAAACACAAAGTTGTGGGGTTTTTCCATAAACGGGGAACAGCACGAACAGATGAGTCCACATATAAGTATTATTCTTTACACAATTGGTCTCTTCTCCTTTATTTGTTCAGTTTCTAGCTCTGCTTTAGCAACAAAACAAAACAAAAAGGTGGATACAAACCGTCAGTAAGGCTGCTTTAGAGTCTACTTGCTGAGTGTCTTCACTTGATGCTCTTCTACTCTTGCTGTATACTATGAAAGAAAGATTTGTAACTGGACAAAGAATGGCACCTGTCATTGTTACTAACCTATTTCCTAATAGAGTGAGCAATGAAACAGCTTAATGTGGCTCTCAAAAGAAGCCAGATCCACAACTATCTGATCTTTACAAGTTTCCAGCACAGTCTCAAATAGATCACTTAGATTTTTATGACCCTAGGGATCTGTGGCAAATACAAGGTAGCAGAATTAAGCTGGTAAGACTAGAAGAACCACAATGAGACACACAGGAGCAGATTCAAGTAGCGCTCACCATGAAAATATTTTAAGATGCTTTAACTTTTTGTGCTTCCTTTGTATCTTCATAGAATATGCATTATCAACACAATTTAGAGATCAAATTAGGTGACCTGAAAAGATGACACACTTACATTGTTCAGAATGGACTGCCAGAGGGTCAGTAAACCCACTGCAAGAACTAGATTGTCTTAGACCACAGTCAGTTTGAAGACCCTACAAAAAAACCACACATACACACGTATCATGAGTTGTCATTATAAATGTTTTCAACTACTACTCTTTCAACATACAGTCTGTCCAGTTTTCCTTTCTAGGACTACCTGGGATTTAAAAAAATAAAAAAATAAAAACACCCACAACTTCTGGATGTACCTCAAATACCTTGTTGCATAAAAATGTGAAAGCTGGAGTGCTTAACTCAGTTAAAACTATCTTCACAGTAACCATCAGCTCTAACATTTTCAGGCAGACATTAAGACTACTGACTCATACCAAAAGAGTTCTTTTAAAGTGAATGTTACAATAGAATACAACTACAAAAAAGTACATCACACTGGATCTCTATAAGCACCAAGTATCTGTGTGTGTGTGTGTAAGTGTGTGCATATAAGAAAGATTACTTCTTTACATCCCTACACATAAATACTTCACAGGACTGCAACACAGAGAATGCACCTGCTGAAAGTGTCTTCTGAAGAACCATTTTTAGGTCTATGTGCATTTCAGTGTTCAGCATGCATCTTCAGTATCTTGCAATCAGTGACTGTAGTGCCTACATGAAAGGTAAGAATCAAACCAGTCCCCACCAGTCAAGATGGGACAAATCTATTACGTGTTTAAGAACAGTGGTACTGTGTGGAAATGCTGCTCGAGTTTGCATCCCAATAGTACCAAACCCTGGAGCTATTTAGATCTACAGCTGGATGTCTCCTTGACAAATTTGCACAAATGGGGTGGTTCCCCCCCCCCCCCCTTATTAAAATAATGAACAGTGTTTATTAACACATAACAATAGAAGAAAACAGAGTACCCTGTCTTCACTGTAAAAAATACATGCAATATGTGGTGAAAAGAATGTCTCTAATAAATGGAAACCCTTTTTACTTACTTGAAGCCTGGTTGTCTCTATGCCCTCCAATATAGCTTTTTTGAAGTCTTCCTGTTGCTCCTGTAAAAAAACAAAACAAAACCAAAACAAAACCTGAAATAAACCAAGCAAAAACAACAAAGCAATTTGTGAACATTGTTACCAAAAAAGCCCACAAAAAAAAATAAACATATGCACAAAAAAAAGTTACGGTCACACATTGTACTCATCAAGAAGTCCAGAGGAGCAACTGAGTAGAATACTGACATCACAAACTGCCATAATACAATTCTTAAGTCAGAATGTCCCCCAGATGAGGGGAACTGGAAATGCTAATTCGTATTTACTAACTTGTCATAACAGCTACAGAGAGAAAACCAGCTTTTTTTTTTTATACATACTATATAGCAGTTGGGGACAGCTTTGTTATGATTAATCATTTTCCATTTAGTTATTTTTATTATTCTTTAATAAAATGGAAATTATAGATAATTTTAATTTGTGACAAGCTTATTAGAAAGTTTATTATTACCATTCTTCTTGGAAGTATAATGAACAGTTTTTGTCAGTTTTTAAAATCCTATACATTATCACCTTGCTCTAAGATCTCATGTAAATCACTGAAATGTTGCCATGTGCTGATCTTGGAAGCTTATGAGTGTCAAGCAGTTCATTATACACTAATTATGGGATGAAAATTTTATCTTTATTCACAGTTGTAGCCATCTTCTCCTCATAACCTCAGGTTTCATAACCTCAGATCTTGTTTCACATTTCATTAGTATCGTATTACGAAGCAAGAGTACTTGGTGTGTAATTAAGGTTGCACGAGTTTTCACCACATTTTTTTTAATCAGAAACCAGATCACATTCCTTCCAGGCTGCATTTTGTAAGTTCTTTGATAATATTTGCTCTTAGACTTTCTCAAAACATGCTGTGAAGTTACAATTAAAAAAACCCCAAAGAACAAAAAACAAATTACTCCCATTAACATGTTTGAAAGACTTCCCTGCTTACCTCAATATCAGCACTTCTCTCCTTAATTTTGCTCGCTGCCTCTTTAAACCGCTGTAACTCCATGCTGTCTCTGTGACCTTTGACACAGTGAATTCAAAAAGAGTATTCAAAATTAAAGGCAACTTCCAATGTTTTGACGATGCCAATAGTTTGCATCACCACAGCAAAGAGCACCAAACCTTCTAAGTTTTGTGTGTCTGTTTGCACTAGAGAAGATTTTACAAACACACTGAAGTAAAAAAAATCAGTAACAAAAATGTTAATACAAAACTATTGCTTTTCCCACATTAAGGTGTGGATTACCACAATTCAAAAAGTAAAAGCAACATTTTAAAATTTTACTCAAGCATATGTGCCTCACATGAAAGGAACTAGGCAGTCTGAATAGGACTATCTTCATGTATGACAAATGAAGGAAAAGCAGACAGTTTTCTTGAGGTAGCTTTTAAAATATACCCTTCATCCTCCCAGCTGCAAAAAAATACTTTACAGAATTTTACCAAGCATGTGACTTTATAATAAATGAAAATCTACTTGGCTTCACACTTTATAAAGTGTGGACAATAAGAATGAAGAGTATGTTCTAAATGCTAGAGATGTCAGAGGATCATACACTAAAAATGTGGTTCCAGTAAAATAAGTATAGTTAGTAGTCAAAGTTATTAGTGGTGAAGGACATTCAGATATTAAACAGGAGTTATACAATCACTGTCCATTGTTTCTGTTTAGTCTTACTTTCTGATTTAAGAAAAAGTTTTCATTTTTTAAACCATGAGGAAACTTTAAAAACTAGCTAGTGAGTGTACAAATGTGTAGGTACTCTTCCTATGCATACATGAATCTAAAAAGGCTAGTTCATGTAGGTAACTTCGTAGAACTCAAAATTTCACAGCAGTAGAATAAACTCTTGTCTAGAGATTGAAGTATTTACAACCTCAACAAACTTCTGGAAGACACTGAAACATCCCTGAAAAACTAGGGCAAGACACCTCTGCAGGCAACCTGACAGTTCCAGATTGTGATCATCTGCTGTACACTGAAGTGTACTTCAAGCATTATCTACTTCATAGAAATCAGTTAGTAAACCCACACCTGTGTTTTGCAATGAATCTGCCACTGTTTTACTGCTCAGATACATAGGTTACTAACCAAAACATGTACTTTTAAGCAAAACTTACGGGGAGGTATAATGCTGTATTTAATAAAAAGACTTTGGAAGCTTCCGAAACAGCTGCCAAAAAATACGTTAGCCTAGACAACAGTGGAAGATCCCAGTTACAACACTGCTTAGAAACATAGTATAGGAGGATCCCTCAGCTTGACATAGATAGATACCACAAAGATATTTGTCCAGGATTCCATCAGCCTAAGAAGTCTTCTGTAATTACGTCAAGAAATAGACAATATTTTTGACTTACGCAATGAGTAGGTAGGAACTTTGTAACAAATCACAAGACGTTGGTCTACGTGCCCATACCAAGCTGTAGAGCTGCTAATTGCACAAAATGACTATACTCAACAACTGGCTAATGTTTTTGAGAAAAATATTGTCTATGTGACAGAATTATAAAGAAATGATAATTTAGGTAAAAAAAATATTCAAGCAACACAGGGAAATTAGAGATGTTAAAAGCAAAAATAGCAGAGCAAAATGGGAGAATAAAGTCACCTGAAACCGGAATACACCCAAAATACTATACAATTCTTGGTAAGTCAAACCTTGTGGCTTAGATTTGGTCCACAGTTTATGAAGTAGTCCCATAAGGATGTTAGAACATAAATCTTGATTTTGTAGTTCCATTGCATGGACATGCTGACTTTTGGAAAGTTCATCTTTAATATTCAATTTTCCATGCGAGCCGCTACAGTTGACTGTTGATGTCAAGTCGCCAGTTGACAAAGAGAACTTCTTTTGGGGGTTGCTCTTCAATAAGTTGACAGAGGACTGGTGATCACATTTGTCAACTCTGCAGCTGTAGTTATCATTAGTGTCACTCTCATCATGAATAAAACCACAATTAATGTATCCTCCATTTTCAACACAAGGTTGGGTGAAAGCAAGGCAAGCAGAGCCAGAAGCAAGAGGATAAGAGCAGCTAATAACGACTTCAGGACATTCAGAATCTACTTTTTTATACTTACCCACAAATGCACCAAATTCTACATTATTATCTCCTTCTGTAGCCTTAGAGAAAACAGTCTCTTCGTGCCTGGCTGAAGAATCCAGCTGACTTTTGCAACTGGGTCGAGATGGAGTGCTAACAAAAAACTTAGCTGTTGGGGACGTGACATGGGGCATGCTGTTGGACGAATTGCCTAATTTTTTACTTTTGCTAATGGATTTTGAGACCTCTGCAGCCTGTATCCGTTGGCGAAGTTCTGTAGGGGAAACAGCATTTGAAAATAAGGCACTGCCTGAGGAACCTGCCTCTTTTAAGTTTATTTCTTCTCTTCGGGGAACTGGAGCTAATTCCTGACCAATTGTCTTATGTTGGACATCTTTTTCATCACGTATAGAAATGTTACAGAGTAAAGCATTATTATTTTCAAGGCCTCCTTGTGAAAAAGAACCGAAGACGTTTCCAATGCTATGCTTCTTCCACACAGAAGATCGTAGAGAGCCATCCTCAGTGAGGTTTTGTGCCAAATGTTTGGAAATGCTCAACTCCCGTGTGATTTCATTATGAACCTTGCTAGCTTCTGAAGCTTTCTGTGCAGTCAGTGTTTTCAGAGTATCCACAGTGAGAGCAGAGAGATCCTGTAGGTGGCCAATCTGTGAATCTAACGACTGTAACGACCGTTTTATGTAGTTGACACGATCACCAACTTCCTTTATTTGAATGCACATTTGCTCCACCCTAAGAAAAATCAAATTATGAAATAGCTACGAAAGGTATTTTTCTCAATATGCAAAAGGATCACCTTTGCTACCCTTTCTGCTCATTTAATACTGAAAATAACTCTGAAATGTCAAGGTGGTATACACTATAGTATTGGACTGGTTTGTAATACAACATTTGTACATACTTCTGAATCATAGCATTAACGTACACATATCAACAGAGGGCCTGCAACACTTTTTCAAAGTTATCAGTTTATTAAAACATCATTAGAAACTAAATAATATGATTGACTCAGCTTAATGAGTATGGCTACAGATGAGGAAGCATCGGTCACATTATAAGTTTCTGCATAGCAATGGAAAGAAATCTGAAGTTTGCATAAATACTTATGTTCTTGAGCTGTAATTTTACCCTCCTTAATGCAAACTTTAAACACCTGCGGAAGTTCTAAGCTTCACTATTCAGAAATGTTATCTGTAAATATTCTACCGTTCAAATGTGACTCGAATCCTCTCCTCGCTTCCAGAATGAAATTTATCATCCTTTTCATTGAAATACATCTCAACACACAGCTCTTCAAAATCATGAAGTTTCTTTTGATCTTCTTCTGTCAGGAAGAGTTCTGAAAAGAGATTAAATAGTTAAGAAGATGCATATGTACTGAAGTAATAAAGATGCTGGAAACTAATAGCCACAACTTCACAAAGGGTGTTAAAATGCAAAACAAAACAAAATACCACAATGTCACCTAAGACTCTTCCTCTCTCCTTACTAGAAAAAACCTCAAGGTTAAAGATTTCCACTAAAATAAAAATCAAAGTGGTAATTCTGAGAGGATCTGTGCACCATACTACCATTCCTTACACTCCTACCCTCTGGTCCCTTTTTCTATGAGGCAGAAGCTAGATTCCTTACCTGAATTTTATCACTGAACATTTCCTCCTTCCCTCCTCCACACCCCCCCTTCTTTTTTAAATTTTCAAAGGTTTTCCAATAAGAACAGAATTTTTTCAGGAAGAAAAGAAAATCCTTCCTCTATGAACACTACCAGGAAATCGAATCTTGCTTGGTTGGTTTTGTCGTAACTTACTGACTGGAGATTTCTAGCAGTTGTGCATTATATGCTTCAGAAAAACACTGGGACTTCAAACAGAATTATAGTCTTAATCAAGAGTAAAAACATGGATAATTAAGAACTACTTGAACTTTCTTGAGAACATAAAACAATACAGAATCTTAATGACAGTTTGCCTTAATCACAGTTTTAAAAATTAGTGCAATTTTTTGGATAATAACTGTTCATACTTGGCCCATCTGAAGTCTTGTCTGTCTTCCTTCTTTTACATATACAACAAAACAGGGAAGCCATGTGGCTAAGAATAATTAGTGGTGGAGGCAGAACAGGTTTTTCATGGTAGGCCATAATGAAATGATAGCGTTGATACTTCCACACAATGTTTGAAATTGCCTTGACTTGTAAATACACGTTGCTGAAAGGGAAAAGAAAAATATTAACACAGTGAGGGTTTTTTTGTGGTGGTGGGTGTGGGGGTGTGAGATGTTGGTGCTTAGGGGTTTGGTTGGTTTTTGTTTGTTAAACGCTTTGATAACCAGCTTCAGAATTCAGGATGGTAAAGGAAGAAACAAAAGCACATGCTTGTTTTTACTGCAATATTATTTTACTGGAAGTTCAGAACACATTCAAGAAAACGCCATGATCCAAAACAAGGAGAGGGTTAAAAATTCTCTCATTCTGTAACATTTCAGTACCTTTCCTCAGAAGAAAAATATACTGAGATCAAACTTCCAAGTCTGCCAAGCAACAACAACAATAAAAATTCCAACTAAACTTAGATTTTTCTATGAGACCACATTGGTCTGCCATTCTTCATTGGTAGTGAACAAAAACCTGCAGAGAACTGTAAAAACAGTTTATTCTACTACAGTTCATCTCAACCAACAAGATAACGTTAAAGGAACAACACTGTATATGTACAGGAAGAAACAATTTTGTTTGTTTTCTGACTCTGAGAAATCACAAAATACTTTAAAATTCTCTTAAATTTCTGATTCCCCAGGCCACCAGTCACATCACACACTTTCCTAATTAGCCACAGTCTTGCAGTGAAGAGATGAAGACCAGCCTTAGAACCTGAAGATAATTTCAGCAAATGGGATTACTTTGAACTGGCATCAGTTCTTCCTCCCTTGTCATCTTAGTGCAGTGAAACAGAACCTTACCAAATGATGGGCAAAAATTAAGAATTTTCCATATACTTACTTGAAAAATGCAATAAGGAGATTAACCATAATTATGTACTGTACAAAGAGGTAGACAGCTTGAAGAAACGGGGTCAACCATGTTCCTGGGCCACACAGATGAGTAACTTTTTCATCAGAATTATTTGCACATACTGTATGGGGAAGAAAGATACAGAGAAAATACATGCAACTTTTTAGGGTGAAGGGAAAAAAAAAGTCATGTAAAAGATTGCAACAACCAATCATCATGCACTGGTTCTGCATTTCAAAACATCTCCACACACTTAGGATTATGGTAGAAAAATACAGGAGACAAACTTTCTGGTTAATATGATTGTGGTATAATCATATCAATGGAAGTTTTTAAAGTATAACACCACCACCACAGCCAAACTTTTGGCATGACAGCTGTGGGGAAACAACTCCAAAATCTTGCAAGGGACAGACTTGTTAGAAATTGTGATTAACTATAGATTTCATTCAAGCTTTATAAAGGATAATGAAAAAGACAAGTATAAAACATACACAGCTGCAACCCTCAAAGAGGGGATAATCCAATGAATGGAATTAAAGTCAACAATACTGAGCTTTTCATTTCATAAAATTTCATAAGACCTAGAGAAGACCTTATCACAGTAAATTTTCTTATTTGCTTCAAAATTTTAGTTTCTTACCATCAATTTCATAGGCATATACTTCACCAAAAATCATCCAGTATGGATGAAACACAATATCTCTAGCAAGAGTCCAAGAGGGTGCTTCATTAGGATACAATATTGCCTTCCTGGGAACACCAAAACTAAGTAGTACAAGTGCCATAATCACCACAATGTAAAACATGTTGGCCACCTATTAACGACAACAAAAAAAATTTCAGTTAACCCACAAGGTCATAATTACAATTTCACAACTTTCAGTACTTTCACACTGACAGTGTGAATTTGATGAATTCTACATATTATATAAGGAAAAATGACACATTGCAGTCAGAAAATTTTCTTACGTAACAAACCCTGTAAAAAATTGGGGGTTTCCTGTCCTTTTTTACATGGTATTTAGTGCCTTTGGCCAAAGGCAACTGTGACTATTTCCTCTGTCACTTAAATACCTATTAGGTGGATGAGTAGTAGCTGATAAGGAGAAACATTCCTTCCCAAATACACTGAATAGCTGTACAAAATGCAGAGGGAGTTTTCCAACACAGAATTTATGCCTCTTGGAAGACATTAACGTGAGAAATGAACAACTTGATGCTCTCATTTTTAAAGAATGACAGAGTTCAACTTTGTAGGAACCATTTTATAGAGGGAAAAATAATAAATACCTGACAGTTCTCAAGCCTTAGCACCTTTTCTAACATTTAGCTTTACTGTCAGTGAGCTATTTCTAAGTTACTTATTTTAAAATTTAAACAGTTCAAATGCTTCTGTGTGAGAAAAGAAAAGAACAGAGTCACAATTTAGTCCCACTTTTCCACAGCACAATACAAAGGTGCTTTAGGACACAAAACAAGTTCAAGTCTTGCACTGGAGAGCTCAAATGCAAGAAAACCAAGACTGTAAATAAATCTCAGACCCAAAAGGAAAACAATGTTAGATAAATCAAGAAAAAGGCACCATCATATTTATTCAAGTCACTAATACCTAAGAACGCAACAGACTAGGGAGGAAATATTTGCCAGCTTTTTAGAGATATGTGACAGACAAAGCTCCATAATAAATAAAGCCTTCTAACCAGCACTTGTTTTGAAACACATCCCATTATATTCCAGCTAACTAATTCTGCATACTAATCTGTTGATATATCACATTAGGATAATCAACCTTTTTCTAAATAAAACTTTGAGAAAAGTTGCAAATGGATGCAGCAAAAAAAAAGTATTTCTGTTGGAGGGGTGGAACCCAACCCAAAAAACCTACAACAGTATCAAGAGTAGTACTTACCATTTTCCCAATCATCATAACATAAGGGCCAGCCTGTTGATTTACAGCTAGAAAATCCAGTAATCGCACATACCAAAAAATTATATTGAGACAATATGTTATTCTTCCAGCAACAAAGACATAATTTTCTCTGTAAGTGTTTTCACCAAAATTCCCCTTTGCTCCAAATCGTAATGCAAACCCAATGAAGAAAGTGACAATGGCAACAGTGTCACTGATATTGAAGTAATCACTGAACCACACTTTAATCTTCTGATTAATCTTCCCAGCCTCTGACATAAAAATCTGCAATAAAAACAAAAGTCAGATCTGCTCACTTTCATTGGGCATGGACCAACACTGAAATACACATACACTAACATTTTACTACTTTCAAAAATAAAATATCCATTCAAAATGGATTCATATAGACCTTCTCAAAAAACTCTTGCTGATCAGCAACATTGCAGTTGTGGTATCTATCCTGTTTTGATAAAGATTTTTTTGTTTTGTCATTTCGGTCATAGTACAGTGGTAGAGTTTGGCTGATACTAATAAATGATAACACATTTCACTCTTCAGAAAAGTAAAGTTGTTTATTTCATTACAACTTGTAGGCACATTAAAAAAAAACAAACCCAGAACCCAAAAATAAAATCACACCAGGATACCATTGTCAGTTCCTTGAAAGTTAGGAGGGAAAAACCCACCTCCTTTTAACAGATCTCCATCTCTTTCCTATTAGGAAGACAAGAAAAGAAAGCTAAATCCAAGCAGGCCAGGAAGCACTGCTATTGAAATTAGCAGCCTATGCCAAAGTCTAAAATAAAGGCATTACATCTTGTACTCTGATGCTTTAAGTTTCTTCGGTTCTCTTGTTTCTAAACACAGTTTAAAGTTGTTTCATAGACAAAAAAACCCTAACATCCAAGATTTTTACAGGCATACCTCACGGATTTTCTCAATTGCTGATGTGAAAATGTAAGCAATAACAATCCACTCCTGAACGGATGGCAGCTCTTCCATCTTTACAAGAACCACAAATGTGTAGAGCATGAGGAATCCTAAGTATGCCAACTGAAAAAGGGGAAAAAAAAAAAAAAGGAAATGAAAGTTACACATACAATTACTGAAGGGTTCTTTATAGATGTACAAGGAATCTTTTCATGTGGTATACAATAAAAGCTTCAAGTAGGACTACAGTACTATATTTACCCTTTAAGCAGCCTAGTAATTACTTATATAGGGATACAAACGTTTCTTCTTAGAAGAGGAAAAATGGCTATAATAAGCTATTTATTGTTAGCAAAGCTTTGTTCTTAATACAGCTATTTTTCCTCTAATACAAAGTTTAGAGTTTCTAATACAGTAATTTAGAAAAAGCTGTGCATGAATACTTTAGTCTAATAAACGATTATGGAATTCCTGCTAGTAACTGAAGAAAGTAATTACTCAGGCCAGAATAAAAAAGTCCTTTCTACTTATTCTCTTATCTAAAAAAAAAAAAACAACCCAAAAACAAAAACAAACAAACCACAAAAAAAAACACAAAAAACAATCCACCACCACAAAAAAGTATTTCTTAAAGCCAACATGAACTTAAAAACAAAAACAAACTACAGAGCACTGTACGTGCAGGTGCAGCTTTTAAAAATGAGGTACTTCTCATTTCCAGCTTAGCAAGGTAAGAGTTGTTTTGGGTTGTTTTCTTTAAAAGTGTTTAAACTTCGATTCAAGTCACAGAGCTACATATTGGGAAAAGAACTCAAAAACCCACATTAGATTTCCAAATCAGATGCCCATTACAGAGAAGCAAACTCACCGTATTAAACCAAAACTTCACAATTGGTGCATGATAAAATGCATAAAATTTCTGCGTAATTGGAAGTCTTTTAGGCTTTGCTGGAGTCTCCATATCATGCTTTTCTAAAGTACTGTCCAAAATCCTTACTTCTTTAAATACCTCCTAAAATGAAAGGACTGTTAACTTCACATACAGAAATAAATGCTTTTGGACATTTATTTTAACTCTTGCTTTGATTTGAAAGTGTAATTATTTATTTTAAGTTAGAAATACTGTTTTTAACTTCTCCCCCTACTTCACATTACCATAGGTATTTCATCTGCTGCATTCTGGAAGTTGTTTTCGCTGTCATCCATTGCCATTTGATGTGCATCTTGAGACTGAGGAATATGTGACATTTCAGCCTTGGTCTTGTATTCCAACAAGAGTATAGCAGGAGGGAGCAAAATACTCAGTATCACCTAGAAAATATGAAGAATAAGTACAGCTAGTTCACAGCTACATTGAAGTAGAAGAATACACCAAGACACAGAATATCCTCTGAAAATACACTATGCAAATTACATTTGCTTGTTATCAAGGGGGGGAAAAATGCAGAAAATAATTCCTTATTATTTACATAGACACTTAAGAGACTAAGATCACAGCTACATAGCGTTCCCTTGGAAGACATAGGAAAGGGCAAGAATCAGCAAATTCCAAAATTAAAAGCCACTAGGAAGAACCTGCTCCACACCTAAGGATCCAGAGATGTTCCATTTACACTCTGCTCTTTAATGCAATCCCAGAAACTCTGAAACTGTGTACTGTAAAGGTGCATTTAAAAAGCATATACTAATGGAGTTTGTGGTTTTATTGAAGGAGAAAGAGGTATGGGAGGAGAGTGTTTTGTTTGGTTTGGGGGATTTGCTTCAACTTATGGAAGAAAAATGAGACAAGGTATGGATGAAGAAAATAAGAGAAAGCTGTTTATTGGCATTAGCCTTTTGCAAAGCAAGCAGGAAAATGGTTAATCAGTTATCAAATGGGATTTTAGTAGGTCACAAGTTAAATAATGCTTGAAGATATATTTTGTAGGAAAGTTTTATTTCATTACGTGGCTAGCAATAATTAGGTCTTGGTACACCATCTCAAAAGAAATATGGAACACCCATTTTGGTTCAATTGATCTGTATCAAAAGGGTACTACTGGAAAAAAAACTTATCTACCCTTGTTCCATTCTGGTTTCGCTCAGTTTCTTCCTCCAAAATAGGATGCACACAAAGCTTATAAATTAAATCAAAGCCAAAACAAATGAAACCTTATTCTTACAGCAGGTTTTCTGTCTGTTAAGGTTTTTTACCACTATGTTTTTAGTAGTGGATTAGTATTGACATGATCTCTTTAAGCCTTTGAGTAAAGGCTACTTGCCTGGGTTTTGCCTTCTATATTTCTGTACCTTATTTGAAAAGATAACAGTGTCAAAAGAATAGTTTACGACAAACAGTTCCAGGTTTTTTATGTTATAGGAAACTTTTACAGGATTTGTTAACGTAAGCTATAGTTGTGAAAGCTTTATACAAACAGCATTTAAACATATGCTTCCCTTCCACTTAAACTTATTCTGCTGATCCTTTTTGCACCAAACCTGTGACAATGCTTACTTTGTACCATGAATTCTTCCTCATGTTCAGCCTTCCCATCCACATATCTGATAACAACATTTGTGTACAAGTATGTGCTACAAATGGACGAAGCCTTGATGAAACTGCTAGCTTCAGACAAGTTGAGTTGCTCCAGTTTTTAAGTTCATAAGTTAGTAATTTCATTGCCATGGTTTCATCTTGTCGGAAGGACTGTTCTAACAGTTCAACTGCCAGTTGACCGAACTCACTAGAATGAAGAAAAACCAACAAAACAAAATTTATTATCTATAGAAATGACCTTGAGTTTAGATGAAATTTTCTTGTAGAATTAAATTCCCAGTAGCATAACTAGAAGGGACTATTACCTGTCTCTTCTGTACAGATATACTGTACAGTAATTTGTCACTACAACACGTGAACAACTGCTATTAAAAACATAGGCAGGCTATGAACAGCCGTTGAACCACACAAGGAAATTACATTGAAGTATATAGCACGTTTCAGTGTAATTTTAATTTAACTAGAAATCATTACTTGTCAAGAGGGCCAAATATAACACCAAGCTTCTACTGGAATGCCAATTACACCTTCCATCAAAACGGAATTGTCTTCAAGTGTGCTAACAGAACAGTCTGTGGTTTTCCTTCATATATAGCCCACTACTTATATAGTAAATTTCAATAAAAGATCTTTCACAATATGAATGTAATTTACTTGGAATACTGTTTCAGTTCTTCTGAAGTATCATCAACAAGGTCACTTTGTTTTGCTTCATATGCCATTGACCGATACACTTTGCAAGCAACTAAGGCTTTCGCCATGGACTCCTCCCCATGCTGCCAGAAGAAGAGGGCCATCTTCTGTCTCTTCATTAACACCGCCCAAAGTAACAGCTCATTTAAAGGATAAGCAAAACGTCTTGTTTCAGGATCATCTATGTCTACTATTTCATCTTTGGTTCTTTTCTTTTTTCCCTCTTCTGCACCAGTGTCAATCTTTAAAAAAAAAAAAAACAAACAAAAAACAGAAAGTTACATTTTAATCTCTAAACTTGGTCATTATGTAACTTGAAATAAAATGCTCAGAGATCCAATACAAAATTATATACAATTTTAAAAAGAAAAAAAGAACTTATAAAGACTTGAAAAGCTGCTGGAACTTTTGTTCAAAAACATCAGTTAAGTCCAGTTCATTTTAATAACTGAGAGACTTAATTACTTTCATTTACAGATCAAAAGAAATGCAGCAACTAATATACCTACATAAAAATGAGGAAACTCACGGACACTGCTTATGGTAACACACAGGCAAATCTTGTTCCATCTGCAAAGACACGAGTCCCCCTATTGCTAGAACTGTGCCAAAGATAAGGGGTTTTTCTCCCTAATGTATCAAAGTTTATCCAAAAGACCACTATACAGAAAGACAAAACACCCTTTACAGAATCCCATAAGCACACTAGACAGTTTATAAGCAAGTACAAAAGCAAGGCTGAAATTCCAGCTTTACTGAAAACTGCTAATACTCACGCTTCAGTGGCACTTGGATTTTAACCAGGCTCTCCACTCTTAATTATTTAAAATAAACCCCACAATGCTCCCCTCACACATCCATACCTTTGGTTTGTACGGCTGCGCTGTTTTGATGAAGTGATTATGGCGCATTTTTTCTTTCTTGTCTGCCCTGTTACCAAAAGACTCATGGCTTTTACACATCTGAGGAGTAGTATTGGAAGGATTTCGCCCAGATCGCTGTAACAACAATAAGAGAAGGCAGTTTTGTTTGGCTTCTCTACCCTTACTTACTAGGCATTATAAAATATCTGTTTACAGCCAGATACTTAGCTGAGCAATTAAACAGTTACTGAGCTACTGAAACAGAGATGAGCTTATATAACTGCAAAAACCCAGAATTTTTGCTGGATATTTAACTTGTTCTTTGGTTTTGGGTTGGTTTTTTTTCCCTCTTTCAAGAGGTAACGAAGTTGGCTGACAGAGTTGTTTTACAAGAAGCTAAGATACATGCATCCCAACTGGCATATTCAGTGCCCGTTCTTCTGTAAGCTGGAAAAGATGGAGTAACAGAAAAGGTACTTAGACGTGCTAGAATAAGGAGGAGAACAAAATCTTTTGTTTCTCCTCTGTCTCAAAAGAGCTACGATCTGCCTTCATAGGTCTTACCATTGCCCTTAGAAGAACCAGTCCATTGACAAGAAAAACAATATGCATTCAATTTTCCTCCAATATATATCTAAGGTTTTTTTAATTGAGAACTGATGAATCAGCATGTCCTGTTACCCAAGTGCCACATACCCGATTGTTCCCACTGAGACTATTGTATATAGCTCTAAAGCGTTTTCTTGTATAGGTGCATCTATAGGTTCCTCCCATCAGATATTCAATAACCAGTCC
This sequence comes from Galbula dea, assembly GCA_013399015.1. NCBI lineage: Eukaryota > Metazoa > Chordata > Aves > Piciformes > Galbulidae > Galbula > Galbula dea. Next base: position 474,062 of record VWZX01008287.1, read on the forward strand.
CACATCAATCAAGTTGATTTTATATCCTGGAGGAAGATTTCCCTAGGAATACAAAAAGTATTTTTAGTTTCCCAAATTATAATCTTAAACTTGCTTAGTGTGACACAGTTTCTTTTCCATTTGACCTCCCCCATAAGGGTAGATATGTTCATTCTGTTGCAGGGGAGGCACCGGTGTTTTTTGGCCATTGTTTTAATAGCCAAAATTAGTCCTAGCTGGGAGTATCAGCTTTCAATCCCCCCCTAAGAAGGAAAACAATCACGATGAAAAAGACAACATTCCTCAGGTTTAACATCTTTCTGGCAGCAGTGCACTAAGCATACAACAGGATGGAAACAACAGAATATCTGCAGAGGTAGCTGCTTATTTACAATAAAATCTAATTAATAAACCTAAGATTAAATTTGCAGTTGGACATAAGAAATTATTTTTTTAAATAGTGATGCTAGTTTAAGAGATTTTTACATTATCAGCATACCTGTTTGACATCCCGAACAAGATGAAAAAGTGTTGGGTTGGTTGGGCCTTGTTTCTTTATTGAAAAGAAAAAAGAAGCGGGGGAGGGATGGAATGAAAAATTAGAGTGCAATGACAACAGAAGACTACAGTAGAAGCCAAATAATTGTGCATGTTGGCTCACAAAAACGTCAAATATTTCATACTACCATATTAGCTACAGACTATTTCCCTTTTTGTTGGATTTTATTTTCATTTTGATTTGGGACATAGTTAACACAACCATACTTTGACCAAAAAGGAAAAGTGGGGGAAAAACCCACAAAAAACAAAGCAAAATGCAAACAGCAGCATTACAGGATTTTTATATTATTAAAATATAATAATACAGAGACAAGTTTTAATAAACTTTTTAATTTATAGAACACAGATTCATATTCATATTTACAGTATTGAGGGATCCATAATAAACATTACATTTTATTTATTACATTTTGAATCTCTATTCAAAATATGAATATGAAGCACTATATTTTTACAACTATCATGATAATATTAACTGTGTAAAAGCAGTATTTTTACAACTACCATGATAATACGCTTTAGACAGTTAATGAAGACCAAATAATACTTCCAATGGATCTTCTATTTAGTGCACAAGTTTAACCCATTTGGCTTTCTGTTGTTCTCTTCCCCACCATGATTTACACGTTTCATATGTTCCACAAGGCAGTAATTTTCCATTTATCTATACCCAACATCAGACACAGATGAACATCCTGCTGACAGACTATTTTTGGTATCATTTCTGGAGAGCCAGAAAGCAGCTGTGGCACTACAATGCAGCCAGACAGCATGCATTTCTCAACTCTAACTGCATATGAGGAAGCCTTCCCTATCAACACCCCACAGCCCTCAGACTACTGCACATGACCCAGTATACAACACACTGAGGAAGTACAAAGATGTTCTAAAAGTACCTTAAAAATCAATCATTCACTTACTGTGTTATAAAGCTCTTCCAGCCTGGGAATTGTAAGAAATTTGTGCATGCTTACTCCATTTTCAATCAGAAGTTTCACAAATGCAACTCTATCCATCACAAGGGCATCTAACATAGCCTGTTCCAGAGAGCCAACCTACAAGAAATAAGTAACAGGATAGAGCCTGGATAGAACAAGTAAAACAGGGTATCACAAGAGTAAGTGTACTTAGATTACATCAACCTCATTCATTTACAGGGCTGAGAGGAAACCTTATATGTCTACAAATACAAAGATGTCACCCTTGGGTCAGAAAAATCCCTTGAACTTCACACAATCACAAGATGAAGGAATATTCTGAAGACTTACTCAGCAAGTCTTCCACCCATAAGTATCTCCTGCTGACACAGTACATGGGACTAGAAAGACATTTGGTTTAAAATACTTAAGCTGTTCTTACAGACTGATATTGCATAAAATATAAAAGATAAAACCATTCAAAGGACAATTTGCTTCAAAGAAAAATGTTCAGAACCATCACTGCTATCAACAAACTTTACGGTGTGTACTTTTGACTGCACACTCGTGAGATTGTTTTATTTTTACAGTAATATAGGAAAAAGGCAAGATCCAAAATGCATTTTTCAAACTAAATTGCAAACTACAAGAAACATTTAGTCCTCCCCCTCAAAAGACACTGCGATGCTGCCAGTCATGCATTTTACCTGATGCTTAAGAACATCCCATGACCATGCAACTGTAAGCAAGAAAGAGCATCTGACTCACACGGATTCAGCTTCCGCCTTTTGCACTGCCTTTTTGCCCCTAGTTATTCAGAACACTTAGCGCATTTCTAAAATTTTTGGACCATTTTCAACTATACAGTAAGTGTAGTTGTAAGACTATGCATTATCCAAGAATTACTGTCCTCAAAACACATGTCAATATTGCAGTCTCTCTCTGCAAAAGTCAAAAGATTCATTCTTTACACTAAGTTGAGTTTCTCTCCTGTAGGAAGTATTGTTCTGTTTAATCCAGATGATTACCTACCAGCCACTGCTGCCCATAAACAAAAACATGATTTTTGGCTATGTCAACTCTATCCCACGCAAGTGTAAGAACAAGTTGGTCAAATGCAGATGCATTCGTGCCTTAAGGAGCAAAAACAATGAAAAAAAAATTAATTAAAAGATAATACGCATTCTTGTTTCCTAAAAAGGCCAAATCAAGCAATCCACAACAGCACTGTCATAAGTGATGAAATATAATACAATGAGAAAACACTAATTATTTGCTTAAATACTAAAGATTCTTACTCATTATAGTAATTCATAAATAAACCATCATATAAGCAGTAAACAATAATAGCTAGGGATTCCAAATGCTCTTAAAATTAAGTCTCACCTTTTAACAATGCTGTAAGTATTGCAACATCAATGTCCTGATGTTCGTCTGACCCAATATGAAAAACTGTAATCTGTCCAAAAAGGTAAAATTGGGAAAACATATTTTAATTATCAGGCAAAGGTGATTAGCTCCACTCTTTTATGTCAGGAATTGAAATACATTAAAAGTCACCCTATCTTTGATGCAATTTAAGCCTATGCTCAATTTACACTTACCTTTAGTGTGCACTCGTTTTGCTTCCTTAACTCAGTGCTACACAAGAGAATTCTTTATGAGAGAAAGCATAGCAGAAACTCTTCACACTACTTCAATCAATCTGAATTTCTTTCCCACTATAACTACAATTCCCAACTGTCTGTACACACCACAATTTACTTCTCCAGTTTGTTACAGAGTACGACATCGACCTGCCCAGTGAACTTGTTTAACCAAATATTATCTCCCATAACATCCTCATAGGCAAGCTTAGGAAGGGCGAGTTAGATGAGCGGACAGTGAGGTGGATTGAGAACCGGCTGAAGGACATTGCTCAGAGGGTTGTGATGAGCAGTGCAGAACCTAGTTGGAGGCCTGTAGCTAGCAGTGTTCCTCAGGGGTCACTACTGGGCCCAGTGTTATTCAACATAGAATCATAGAATCAATGACCTGGATGAAGGGATGGAGCATACGCTCAGGAAGTTTGCTGAGGAGTGGCTGACCCACCACCAGGCTGTGCTGCCATTCAGCAAGACCTGGACAGGCTAGAGAGTTGAGTGGAGATGAACCTAATGAAGTTCAACAAGGGCAAGCATAGAGTCCTGCATCTGGGAACGAATAACCCCATACACCAGTACAAGCTAGGGATTGACCTGCTGGAAAGCAGCTCCGCAGAGAAGGACCTGGGATTCCCAGTGGACAAGTTCACCATAAGCCAGCAATATGCTCTTGTAGCCAAGAAAGCCAACAGGGTGCATCAAGGAAAGTGTGATCAGCAGATCAAGGGAGGTTCTCCTCATTCTCTACTCTGCCCCAGGGAGGCCACATCTGAAGTACTGTGCCCATTTCTGAGCTCCACAATTCAAGAAAGAGAAAAAAACACTGAAGAGAGTCCTGCAAAGGGCTACAGAGATGATCCGTGGGCTGGAGAACCTCTCTTACAAGGAAAGGCTGAGAGCTCTGCAGCTGTTTAGCCTGGAGAAGAGAAGACTGAGAGGGGATTCTTTTCAGTGGTGCCTAGTGATAGGACACAGGGCAATGGGAACAAACTAGAACACAGGAAGTTCCACCTGAACACGAGGAAAACGTTCCTTACTTTGAACATGACAGAGCACTGGACCAGGCTGCCCAGAGAGGTTGTGGAGTTTCCTTCTTTGGAGACTTCCAAAACCTGCCTGGATGCATTCCTGTGCAACCTGATCTATGCGCTCCTGCTTTAGCAGGGAGGTTGGACTAGATGACCCAGAGGTCTCTTTCAACCTGTATCATCCTGTGATAGTAGATCTTTGTCAGTACAGTCATAATTATAAAAAACAAAAAAATAAATGAAAAAAGGCAACCAAAATATAAAATATATAGACACTGTAAATAAAACAGAATCCTGTCATCTGTAAAGAAATAAGCTTGGAAACAACAAACTCAGACTACCAGAAATAATCTCAAGAATGAATTAAGCCTCTTGGCCATTAAATGAAGTGCACACAAAGCCTGTGTTTGACTATCTTCTACAACAAGAAGATCCACTATGTCCAGAAAAGATTTTTGAATGACTCTTAATCACAAACAACACTGAGATACAATTTAATACTATATCAGCAAGTGCACCTAGAATAAAAGTTTACGGAAAGATCTACTTACAAGTTCTTTTTTTTTCATGCATTCCAACAGTGTCTGAAACAAATGAACTGCTTCACTTTGACCAAAGTTAAATGTCTTTTTGATGGTTGAAATTATTTCAGGCTCAGCACCCTCAGGAACATTGCTGAGATTGAAACAAATGAACAGGAAAACACATTGTTATATACAAACAGTAAGAACATCATATTGATCAGTTTTCAACATGTCCATTCAAAGTCCTGCTATCTATAAGCTTATTACCGTTTCAGTGGCAAAATCTTGGGTTATCTTTAGAAAGAACAATATGTTGCTCAATCTACAACTTTGTACTACTGCCTCCTAAAAGTAATTCGGCTTCTCTCCCTTTCTTTCCCATACTGTTCTGACGTATTCTCAACTAAAACATTTTGACACAAAATGTTAAGTACTCAACTCCTCTGAATAAGACCTGCTTCTGATCTTACTATGGGTAAAACTGTTTAATTTAGTGGTACATTGGATCCCTGCCTCCTGGTTCTGAGGCAGCTCCTGCAACAAGGACTCAGTATGTTTAAGGATTTATGCAAGTTTGACAACTAACTAGAAATCATGAAGTACTGTGAAGCCCAAGCATATTCCTTTTATTATTTGAAATTACACTTAAAACAGACAAGTGTTTTCTACACTAAACAGAAGTTCAGTTTTTAGACTACTCAGAAGAAACAATACAGAAATTGTTTCTGATCCTGTGCTGGTTTGGGCTGGGATATAGTCAATTTTCTTCACAGTAGCTAGTACAGGGCTATGTTTTGGATTTGTGCTGAAAACAAGTGTTGATAACACAGGGATGTTTCTGTTACTGCTAAGCAATGCTTCTGCACTTCTCATACTACCCCAGCAGCAACCAGGCTGGGGATGCATAAGAAGCTGGGAGAGGACACAGCTGGGACAGCTGACCCCAACTGAGCAAAAGGATATTCCATATCATATGGTGTCATGCTCAGCCTATAAAGCTAGGAGAAGAAGAAAGAAAGGCAAGGGGGATATTCCGAGTGACAGCATTTGTCTTTCCAAGTAATTTTTACTTACTATGGAGCCTTGCTTTCCTGGAGACAGCTGAACATCTGCCTGCCCATGGGAAGCAGTGAATCAATTCCTTATTTTACTTTGCTTGTGTGTGCAGCTTTTGCTTTCTCTAGTAACTTTATACCAATCAATGAGTTTTCTCACTTTTACCTTCCAATTCTATTCCCCATCCCACTGCCAGGGAGTGAGCAACAGGCTGCATGGTGCTTAGTTGCCAGCTAGGGTTAACCCCTTTCAGAAAAGTTACTACTATGCAACAGCTAAGATACTGAAATATTTTGAAATAAGAAACTATTTCCATTCAATGTAGTCAAGTGATATTTTTAAGTAGTTTGGTAACATACTATTCTCCACGTTATTCTCACATTTCTGGAAGGTCTGGTCAGCTCTAACCTCTGTTGACCAAAACTCTGTTGCACACACTTAAGAACAGTCACATTTATTGCTTAAGTTACTGTGGCTTAGTTAAAACTTGAAGTTGAAGCAGACAGAGTATTTAAACTAAGAGTTGGGTCCTCTAGTTACAGCAAGGTAACAAAATGACTGCATATTACTGAAGTTACACAGGAGATGCTGCCCCTGATTTAGGATACAGATGTGTACATTTCTCCTATCCTTTTTTCGAGTATTGCTAAAGCAATCATACACTACAGATTTTGGTGCAAATGGTACGTGGGAGGAACCTAGAACCAGATAAGAAGTCTTGGTCTTCAGCCAGAGCTATTATTGCAGCCAACCTGGAAAGCTGCACCACAGGCAAGATAACACTCCCCATTTCTAGCTTTTGTCTTTCCACAGTAAAAGCTCTTGTACAAATTCATTAAGGAATGGTCTCAAAACCCACTTGTGTGACTAATAATTTGGCTAACAGTGCTAGGACTTACCCTCCCTCCTCTGTTTGCTTGTGAACATATGCCAGTATGTCTGCAGCTCTACCAGTTCCTTCACATACTACCACTGGCACAGGAGGACTTTCTTGAAGGAAGTCTAAAACTGTGAGTATGACGTTGGGGCCACCTTCGAATACAAGTGCCACCACAGGCACACCTTGGCCAATTCCTACAAAGTAGCAAATAAATAATAAAATCCAGACCATGTTGCAAGTGTACAGGGAATGGTAAGATTGATTTTACGTATTTAATAAATGAAGTCTATCCCTTCTCTTGACTGAAAATTAAAACGTTGCCTGCCAGGTATTTTAACTGCTGCTAATGCACAGTTCCAAGCACTGTTTATACCTTGGACTAGGGGGAAAGCACTGCAAAGGAGCTGATAAATACAATGGGACAGTATCTGCAGCACCAAAGAGATTCTTTACGGAAAAATTCCTGAACTAATTCAGAAAAGTAAAGACTTTTTTCCTTAGGGAACTGCCCTTGTGCCTCCCCCTCAAATAGTTTCCAAGGATGACAAAACATATATGATTGGAACAAAGTTACAGGAAACCCTCTACTGACAGGGAGTATTGCAAAAGCATTCCCAGAAAACACAGACGTGTTGCTCTGTAATTGGGAAGACACCAAAAGAAGTCACAGCCTCTTTGCACAAACATAGATGACGTCTTACAAGCTCAACTGCCCTATTGTGAAACTGCAAGTGATCAATGTCAAAACCACGAATCAATCAGGCCAGTGAGGCCTGACAACATTCTAACAACTCAAGTCACATACATTTTCTTTATCAAATCGAAACTGACAACTTTATCCAAAAGAACCCTCCTCCTTGGTCCCCGAGAAATCCTAAATCTACCGGCAATATCTAGGGTCCAAAGCAACAGTTGAAATTCCCAAAATAATAACACAGACTTGAAACAAACAAAGGACTTATTTTTCTATTTTCTCATATAGATGTTTGGTTCAAGTACCTTTGTCATTAAAGCACAGTAACACTCAGCCCTGAGGCATGAGAATTACTTACTTGCATGGATCCGTTGCAAATTAATAGTTTTTTCCAGTTCTCTCCGTAATTTAACTTCTGCTCCATACTTTCCAACTGTTCCATTATCCACCAGAATAAAATGGGAATGGAGGTTATTTAGGACGTTTAGTTTACTTAATGGGTTTAACAAGGTTTGATATGGAGCAACCACCTAAGTATAAACACACAACAATGTCTTTTACTTGTAAAGAATAACATTTTTTTCTGCGGAACAACTTTTTGTGTAGACTCATTAAGTGGTGGCTCAGTAAGAAACACTGACACATATATATAAGTATGCCTTGGGTCAGGATGCACCAACAGCTGCACCCCTTACCCTTGTGCAGGAAAACAGCAGACAACTATCACAAAAGGATTTTGTTCTGAAGGGTAACAGAGAAAAAATTCTCTGAAAGGATGTCTCTGGGGAAAACTTGTGGCCACTCTGGCAAACAGTAGCATTGAAGACTCTGCATTAAAATTTTTCAACTTGTCCTCTGTAAATGTGAATTTTCTGTAATACTTTAACATTTCTGTTATTTGATTCAGTAATATCAACGGGGCGGGGGGGGGGAGAATTAAACACTTGAGAACAAGCTTCTCCTCTAGCACATTTCCATTTTGTAACTTGTTTACACTCACGCTCTTGCGTAAGTCAGAGATATCAATGTATCTTGACAGTAAAGCAAGTATTCCAATGATGCAAAGCAAGTAACAAAACAGGCTTGAGCAGATTCATCAAAAAATAAGTCAGCTAAATCTTTATTTCAATTAGGTAATTTATCCTTACATCTCTTCCAACAAGGTCATTTCTGTTTTCAATCACTCCCCAAGGAGCAATCCCAATAGTGCAAATCTTTCGAGATGATCTGGAAGCATGTTCTCTTAGAGCATCACCAACATGTTTTGCAACACCTGTTTGTGCACAAAGAGACTTCAATGTATTGAATGTTGCATCTCATTAAGAAATAAAACTGTTTTATTAGTTACCTGGGCCTTTAAGGATCTGGGAACTTACTTGACAGCAACAAAGAGAAAGCACAATACTACATCTACTAGAAAGACACAAAGTACTATGTATCAAAAATGCAACAAAATAAATTAGTCTAGTAAGAACTAAAAAGTTTTCAGTACACTACTGTAACTTGTTTTAACTGCAGTTTTTCCTCTTGCAGTTTCAAAAAATAACACCCCCCCAAAACCAAACAAAACCACCCCAAAATGACCAAAAAATACCACATGCACCAAACAAAAAAAAAAAGGCCCCAAAACAGAAACCCCCATCTTCTGTGCTGTTTCTCTCTGCAAGAAAAAACAGCAGTCCACTTCTGGCTACATAAATTCAAAATGTATTATTTTAATTTCACTTGACCAGACTAGCTCACATTTACTTTGCTTTAAGAGGAAGCTATGCATCCATTAAATCTTTTGGATCTTATAAACCATCAACCAGTTAACTGCACATTCATTGGTACTTCTCTACCTGTGTTCACTCCTCCAGTTATAATCCAAGCTCCGGTTGTTACTGCAGCTTTAATAAGACCTTTGCCAAGCAACTGTTTGATGCGTGGGTGAAGTTCAAATTTCTGCATGCCCCCATGTACAGATATAACAAGCTTCGGCAACTCCATCTGCCATTCTTTAAGCATAAGTTGCAGAATAGCTTCAGGCTTAGTGTCATATGACAATCGCACATACTGCAGGCACAAGAAGAGAGTTACAAGGTTTTTAAATCATCACAGAATCAATGCATAAAAAGAAGAACCAGGATGTATTTCAATCTATATCATCTTATTCCTGGCTATGGAAAATAGAATTCATTTTCTCAAAACATGGCAGTTGCAATAAATCAACAAGTTCATTTTATGTTCTCCAGAATTAAGGACAAGGTAGTTAACAGTTTCAAAAGCAAGTTTTGGAAAGGAAACTACTATAGAAAGATTATGTTACTCAATCCTACTGGCACAGTGACCTAGAAAATGAAAAAGAAAGCACTGGATAAGCTCTAAATTAGATGAAATTTAGAAACATTGCATTTCCCCCTGTGAAAAGTTTCACAGAAAGGCAAGTTGTTTGCTCTTCCTCCCCTATTCTAAGTGGAAAGGAAAGCTACATCCTTTAGTAAGAGACTTCAAAACTAGCAGGTTTTTAACTCACTATGTTTAACAGCATAAGATTAAGTAGATGACTGAGTACTTAAAAATACAGCTGCACCTTTAAATACAAGCCATTCAGTAGAGATGGGGACATCATGCAGAAATTAAGCCTTACTTGAATCAAGTTCTAATTAAAAAAAAAACCAAAAAATAAAACAAACCACCACCAACCATTTCAATAAATTGGTTTTGGAAACCCCAATAGCATTCTGCAGAAGCAGAGAAATGAGTATAGCCACCTTGCTATTTCTGTACTCCTAGAAAAGGATTTGCAACGTTTAAGCTATACTTAGTGTACAAAGGAACGTATACACTGCTATTACAAACATGAAAGGTTCTGCCAAGAGCCATTTTTTCCAGAGAGATGATTTGCCCTAAGTGGACTCTCCTTAGGGGTTGTGCCGGCTGGACAAAGAACATAGCTCCCTCACTCAGCCGCTTCAGTTTGGCCACAGGAGCTACTCTGTATCAGAGCCCCTTGCAGCTTATAACTGCATGAGCGTTAAATAATTTCTACCATTTTTAATCCTTTACAAAATGCCTGTGGAGAATATGTCCAAATTTCCAGTTCTCTTTTCAGCACATGTGTGTTTGTTTTAAGAGTTGGTATCCAAAATTTCTATTTACTGTTATGCTTGTTTTTAACCCCCCCTCCCAAAAACCATATTTTGATCAGTACAATTATGCTTTAATAGTTCTGAACAAATCTACTAAAGAAGCATATTCCACATCTGTCTATAATTTTAAATTATTTTTCAGGAGTTTTGAAATTATGAATAGAGGGTTAAGATAGCAGATGGCATTTAATAGGTCCTATAAAAATTTAGCAGCAGTAAGCAGCACAGGTGAGTAAGCTCTATTTTCGTGAAGTCTGAAACAGTGACACTGAATTCTCAATGTAATGTTTTGCTGAAGCGATTATGAAGTCTTACCACCGTTTGCAATTTGAAAGTAATCCTGCACATGGATACAACCAATTCTGACAGATCTGAGCAACTTTTGTTACAAAAAGTAAATTAAGAATGGAAATTAGAAAGAATTCAGATCACAATTTAAAAAACAGTAGAACAGTAGAGAGTACCGGTGCGCCACAAAATATGCAACGACTGTTTTCAGCCTTCCCTTTCAAATGTTAAATGAGTAAGAAAAAAGAAAATGTCATACATGCCTTAGCCCTGTAAGAATGAGAGCCACCTTGAAAGTTGATGACACCATAAGCATCAGTAGAGGTCTGTTCTGTATGTTTTTCCACTGACCATTCTTCTATTTCATTATTATAGTTTTCACCCAGCTTCACATCGGAGTATTTCATAGCAAGGCTTGCAGTAAAACAAGCATGTTGTCTGACCAAGCGGCCACAACAGCACCTGCACCCAACCACAGAATTGAGAATACTTGAGTATACACTATTATCAGAAGACAAGAGAGAACTACTTTTATCTATAATAGAGATATGTCAGATTCAGAAAGCAAAGATTCTAAATATTACATAAACCCATTTCCTAGAGCAAGACTCGTTGTCATATTTATAGCAAGAATTACAATACAGAACAATTATTATGCAAAATGTTGAAGCTCACTGAGATAGCACATTGAGGCCAGAAGAAATTGATTCTTTGAAGCCAAATAATTCATATAACAATTATAAATCTGTGACCTACACATTGCAGAGAGTTCTTTATTCATTAGTTATATTTGCTTTATATCTAACCTTTCACCAGCTTCTCATTTGCAATATTGATCAAAACTTTAAAAAAAAAAAAACCTATTATGAAAGTGCTTATTTAATGGAAAAAGATATTCATAAATACTGTCATTACAAATAACTCTTACCTGACAAGTTGCTGACAAATCTGACATCCTGGAAGGCATCTACAAGAAATAATTAAAGATACAAGTAAACTTCAGCTTGAATTTTAAGGGGGATGGCACGGGGCGATGGGGTCAGACAACTCACACCACTTCATGTGCTTACACAAAGGTTACTGAACAAGAGAGATCTCCAGTAAACGGAAAACGCGCTGCCCACATTTGCCTGTTTTTAATGTGGTAACTTGTCTGTCTTTATTTTACATGACTGCAGTATACTCGGCAAGTAAAAACACCAACACACAAAAGCTTCAGTCCTAAGATTTCAGAAGTGGTTTTGGGCTTTGAACCCTATCTGAAGCACAAGAATACCTCAGACTACATTATCTGCAGTACTCAAACTGCAACATTTGTTAGACACTGACAAGTTACTTACAGACCAGCATGTTCTTGGACTCACTCTAACTACATACTGTTGCATCTGTTCTACAAATTCATCCTTCCAATATACATCCAAGTCGAACTGCCTGCGTGGGAAGGTTATTCGATAATTTCCGAGTTGCACATACAGAAAGAGCTATCTTTGAGCAAACATTATACAGTAGCCTCTTTACATCAAATTTTTATTTAATTTCTGCCCTCTTCCATCTTCAACATTTTTCATGTTTTCCTGCTAACGGCTTTCTCAACATTTAAAACTAGCATAGCAGATAAATTTATACCACCATTTCCCATAATTTGTATAAGCAGCTGTTAACCAATTATGGTTAAGAGCTAGTATGCAAACGTACAAATATGGATGTTATACAGTAGCCTTCCACTGTTTTCAGACTTCCAGCATAAACATCATCTCATTTTGTCCTCTATAGGAGTTGCATTGTTATTAATCATCCACGTTTTTAGTACTGAACTGTAGCTTTACATCTTCTCTAACAGTTATTAAATTATAATTACCTATATTAAAAATGTACAGATCAACAAAACATACTGAATACTCCTGTCTACATTTGATTCATTTACACAATTCGTGAACAACAGTAAGCTATTCTTGAAAACTGAAGGACAAAATCCTATGGGAAAGCTGCAAAGTACATTGTATGCTACAAATGGGTTAAACTAAAAGGGCAACTAAGATCATTTTGTTCCTTGTGAAATGCTCTGGAAATTTTAACAGCTTCCTAATTACTTAGTTTGCATTTGCAAATTTTCCATGTACTACAATCATCACTATAAATTTAAAAAGCTTCTCACATCACATGGTTTGAAGGTATGTGGTGAATTATTTACAATAACTTTAAAATTCTACAGCATTTAGGTTGTTCTTTTTCTGTCTAAAACCAAAGTTCTTAATAGAAAATAATTCTCTTCCATCTGCCTGCACTGTTAGGTTTATTTTCACACTTGACTCTACTACACTTACACTTCTGTTCTTTATATTTCAGTAGGGAATACCTCTTTGCAACTTTCCAACTTTAGAACTATGCCACAAAACAAACAAACAAACAAAATAAAACTACAAATCCCCAAAAGTGTAGACACACCATGGACATCACTGGGAGGACTGGTAAGCAGCAAAAGGGGAATATTTTGTAGATATTTCTGCAATGCCAAAGTACTTGCAGAAAAAGGAAAAACCCAAGCTAGACACTAAGAGCAACACTGCCCAGTCACAGAGTGAATTAAAGACAGTATTTTGTACACAAAGTAACCAGACCAAAAATCTACTACACAGTCTTGTTAAACCAGGACAATTCTCTTTATAGAACTGACATTTTTTAATTTCTAAGAGCAGCAATGTGTTCTTGCAACATTTCTCATTTACCTGTGAGGGTCTTTTGAACTTGGTATAATATACACACACTCCCTCTTCGTGAAAGTATTTTCTATCCAGGTTTTCTGGGACTGAAAAATAAAAAGTGCAACAGTATTACAAAATACAAATCATAAAAAGCATTTTTCATCACAAAGTAATATGGAAACAAGAACTAGAATGAGTGGTTTTTTATTTAAAAATAAAGGCAAATAGTGTCTAACATCAAGGAAGTTATTGCCATTTAATGTTTTGCTGTCTCTCAAAAACTAACAAAACTATGTATGACCCTATAAAAGCAACTCACATTGCCTCACATCATATGAAAATTTCTTTACCGCTAACAGGATGTTAGAAAAATTTGACAAATTTCATACCTGTTCTATTTCACAACAAGAGGGAAGAGAGACTGATGTATATCATTCATATGTGTCTAAATAGAGGTCTGTGGAAGCTATGAAGAATTTTTTCTTCCTCAGATCTATCATAACAGAAGATTCCATAAAGACGGATGGGTTTTCACTCACCATCATTTCAAGATCAGTTTAAAGATAACACAGAGAAATTATTACGTGTAAGCACATACCAGCTAGTTCTAATATAGTTCTCTGGAAAACTGCTCTGCAACTGCTCACCCTCCTTCAAAACATTTCCCGGACTCAGCAGATCTTTCCCATCTTATTCATCATGATCTCTTTCCAACATTTTGCTTTAGTGAACTTAGACCATTAATCTGTCAAGGCAGCAACAAACTGCTGCTCTAGCTTCTGTCTTCACATTACAAGGGCCACCGGTCTCTTCCAAGAAAGATGGAAATTTGCAGGGTACAGGCACTTACCAAGAGAAGAAAAAGGGTATAAGAAAGGTAGATGCACAATCCACAGGGAAGAATAAGCTATAAACAACAGATTTTTAAAGACCTAAAATAAATAGCCAACACCGTTGTTCATTACTCTCCTACCTTCTTTCCCTATGAAGAATGCTGTTGCAAAGGAGAAAGAAAGAAGCCTTAGCAAGGGAAAAGCAGCATGTTGGACGTTATGGGCAAAAACAGTGTTATGAAGGATTCTAATACATTTATGATGCTTTTTCCTCTTTTCCTCTGCTATACTCAAAAACATGGGTAAGAAGAGAGAAGCACATCACTTTCCATAAAAGAGCAGGGTATTTCCTAGGACATCTGTGCCTTATGTGAGCTGCACTCAAAACAGGTTTCTCTCTTCTTCATCATAAGATTAGCAGTGTTACGTAAATACATACATACATACATATATATATATATGTACATTTATACCTAGATATTGTACTATATGTAAAAATATACCTACAGTGGGTAGTTCACATTTTTAGCTTCCAACTCTCAAAGTACTTTTTAACTTATCCTTTCTGTTACGAATCCCATTCTGGAAGCTGCTTTCTGCTTAGCTGAGTGTCCCCACTGTTTATATGGGTATATATTTTTGTATTTCATTTCTTAAAACTGAGATCTTTTATCAATGATTACTTTAACATTGCAGTAGTTTAAGCTTGCATATGAACACTGCAGATCCCCCAGAATATAAAAAGATAAAGAAGAACAATTTCACACTTAAGTTTTTTAGCTAGCCGGCCAAAACTACACTTCAAAGCAAGCTATCATAGGTGTAACATGCTAGATATTGAAATCACAAGTATATAAACCACAAGTAATTGCACCAACTGCTCTATGCAATATTGTTTTATCACTAAGTGGTGAACAAAGCTGGGGACAAGGAATGCTGGTTCATGGTGTAGAACATCACTTTTCATAAGAAATACTTCTGAAAATTTTTTTTAAATACTATTTATTTTTATCTTAAATGTACAGTTTTTAACCACTTATTGAGGATTTCTCCCTAGTATTCAGTGGTGAAAAAAATACCTGCAGTAAAGCATGAGGTACATCTATGCTATTTACATGAAAGAGCCTCTATATTGTTGTTAAAACATACTTGGAACTTTTCATTTGGTAAAACTCTTTCCAGAAGCACTCCTGTACACTAACTAATCTTCACTGTGAAGTATTTTATACAGAGTTTGCAAACTACAGAGTCCTATTTTCAGTTGAGGAGAGGGAAAAGGGAGGGGGGAGGGGAGAGAAGAAGAAAAAATTAAAAAAAGGAAACCAAGAAGAGAACAGAGTGAGATTTCCCATATATGGGTGAAGATCACATTAAAAATGTAGGAAGAACTGACATACGGTATTGCCTTCCCTGTAAGGACTATTATTACATAATGTTCCTGTGATGACCAGAAAAAGGAAGATGATGTGAGGGCACTTCTAAGATTATTTGCAGCAATTACTGCTAAGAAATACTTCCTTATCAGCTAAAGATTCAGTTAAAATAGGACATCAAGTTAGCAGTCAAAAATGACTACGTAAGTTCACAGACTGCTTTAGAAAAATTGTCTATTCTTACTGAAGTTTTTTGATCAGCATATACAATTACATCTCTTAAATTCCACTTCTAGTAATGGGGTAACTTCTGATGATTGATTTGTTTTGCTAGTGTATTTTAAAAGGAGTACATTGCATGATGGTTGCAGGCAACATGGGTCAGGAGCTCTCAATACAGTGAGCTCTGTAGTGCTGCTGCTCAAGAAAAAGGAAAGAAAAGTACAGGGACGGGGGGGAAAAGGAACTATGAACCCTCCCAAAAAACACATTGTCAGATTTCAACAAACAGTACAAGTGGTATCAACATATAATAAGCTATTTTTTCAGCTATGTACTTTCTTGCCTTTCAAATCTGCATACTGAGAGGAAAAAATGCCTAACACACACAAAACACAAACCCTTAACCATTTCAGATTCTCTCCCATGCATTTAAAAATCTCACAAGCTAAGTAAAATTTAATACATACAAGAAAAATGTTAATACACTTATTACTCCAGAACTACCATCACTATCTTTTTCCTACCAGTGATTTAGCTATGAAACCCTTCACTGTATTAAGATCTCTCAGCAGTCAATGTTGTCAGGATGCTGCCTGCACACCAAGAACCACTTAACTTTTACTTTCTGGAATACTACTCCTAGTCCCAAAGTGGTCAACAAGGCTTTTGCTCAGTCTTTAGGCCACAGAAGGTTACAAAAAATACTTCATTCTGGTTGTACTTATTTCTGAGCAGACAAAGTTCACTGTGTCTTTCAGTACTTCTGAAAGAACTTAAAGAAACAAAGCAGCACATAGATTTTTTGGTTTTAATTCAGTAAGTTTGAAGATATATACTCACCCTGGGATCACTATTAGAGTAAATACTTCAAACTATTTCCAATAAATAAGTCCTCTTATAACAGTTGCACAAATGCTGAAATAGTTATAATTGCTATTTGAAACAAAACTTACACAAATATTTGCTGAACTATGAACTCATGAGCATGTGCTTGACCACAGTACTTCTGACTTCTGGAAGTATCTAAATGCCAAAACTATCCCACAGCCTTTTACAATAGGTGGAAGTTTTATCACAGCCCTTTTAGTATTAAATATTTTTGATTCATCAATAGCATTAGCACTCCAAAGCCCCAGCAACAGAAATTATTTAAGCGTACCTGCTCAAGATGTATGCAATTACTTAAGTTATCTTTACTGAAATTCATAATAGATATTTGTAACAAGACTCCTTGTAGAATGAAACTTTTAACACACATTTAAGTTAAGGTTTTGTATCTAGCAGGTTACAAATGAAAAGGAGTCACCTAAGTACATTATGACAACCCAACTACCTACCACTCCCCTCTTCAGCTCATGTACATAAGTGTTTCTAAGAGCCTTTTATTCAACATATTAAATTAATAAGACAACTAAGTTCTAGCCTAAGATCTTGCTTTATGGTGAACTTGCCACTGGCTGCCGCAAGAGAGGAGCTCCAATGAGAAGATACAAGGACTCCCTGAAACAACACCTCAGCCTTGGCCACATTGATCTTCATAACTGGTCTACTCTGGCCTCCAAGAGGGAGGCCTGGAGACACACCATCTATAATGCTGCAGATGCTTTTGAGAAAGCACGCAGAATCTCCCTTGAGGAGAAAAGACAGCGCAGAAAGAATCGTGCCTTGCAGAACACACCATCTAAGAAGTCTTTCTGCTGTGTCTTTTGCAACCGTACATGCCTATCTCGTATTGGCCTTTTTAGCCACCAACGCGCGTGCAACAAATGTGGATAGAGCCCTTCCCAAATCTTCGTTCGCGAAGCTTAGCCATGATGAAGTTCTAGCAGGGCAGCAACTGATGCACAAGAGTATGGCAAAGCCTTGTCAAACTACTGTGAAATTCTCCAAGTTTATCCAACAAGTTAGGGCTGACTTATTTTCTGAATAGAAAGTATGCCTTCCTGTTCGGCAAAACCTCAAAACCACATAAAACTTTCAATAAACATAAATATGGCAGGTATAAATATACTGCTTAACTGACAACCATTAACCTGGTCATGTACCAAAGGATCCCAGTTTATTCTTTCTGCTCATTTGTGATACTGTATACTGTTGGAAGCTTGTAAGTTATAGAATATTTGCTACAAAACTAAAATTTTACTTATTCCAAATATATCACTCTCAAACCTCCAACCCAGCAGTTCTGCTGACAAATTTTCTACAAAGCTGACCTGCTGATCAGGAAACTGATTTGAATTTTAAAAATATTCCAAACCATGACCTTTGTGGAAGGCTAATAATAGAGATTTCAATTTCAGTTACTGATCTCACAGACATCAAATCTAGAAGTTGTATCACTTTCTACAGCCTCTCATATTTCATCATTAAAATCTTTGCTCACACCACACAGCAAGTTCAACATATGCAATAGTTTTTAAGGGAAAAGATCTTCCAATTTTATTTCTCCTTTATTTAAAAACAGACAGACTCTATATTCTTTCCCCACCATCATCAATTTTCAAAAAAAGGTTAAGCATCCATTTGGGCAAAAGAAAACACATGGAAAGTTTTGGCAAGCCTGAAAACAAGGAGGAATGGTGGAAACTGCAGCAGGAATACTCATGCTCGCACTGCCGCAGAGCAGCCCTAGCTGTCTAGGTCACTTAAAGCCAACAAGATAAATTTCAAAACATTTCTAAGAGACATTCTGCACTCTGAACGTCCTTCACCTTGCCTCTTCAAGGAAATGGCCACTGACAAGTTACTGCTTCTTATATAACTATACATACTGCACACACTCTTTACATGATTTACAGGAGGATTTCTTATCTAAGAGACCCACTCCATTAGCCAAACACGTGCTATACCATGGGACTGAACTGTGATCCCTGCCCAGCCAACTAACCCTTAACTGAGCACTGCGCTCCTGCAGTTATAGCTGAAAGGCAGAAATTCCAAACAAACCTTTATCTTATTGCTTTTATACTCAGGACGTCTAATAAATCAAATAAAGCCAAACAACCAGGATGTATAGGATAGCCAATTAAGTTAATGCAAATCAAGTAGCGTAGAATTCATAAAACTTTTTGTGGGAAGAGGAGCCATAAATAAAATGCATGCTAGCTCTCACTGCAAAGATTTCCAGCAGAGGCTTCAAGCCCTTCAGGCAGCAAGAATCCTGCTCCAGGCAAAGTACGTGGACTTGTTCTTGGTACAAAGCAAATGAAGGCTACTGAATATATGCGTGCCAGGATGGGCTAAGGCACTGTGTATGGGGTGGATAGTTATCTCAGACAGCTATGCCTACATTTCCCAAGCAAAGTATCTAAAATCTTGCACTAACAGTTTGTCAAGGAAACATTCATAAATTTGAGGAAGGTCTTCAGAACTTCAGCTTACATTAGGTAAATAAGCAGATGGGAGGGAAAAAGTAAAAGGTAGGCAGTTTGATGCCATATATTTGCTAATGTTTAACAGTCTTAGCTTTAGCAAAACCCAGACATTAGTTCAGGGTTTTTTGGTTTGGTTTGTGGGTTTGTTTTTTTTTTTCTTCAAGGAGAGGGGAAAGAAAACAAAGCATTTAGCCAGCTATTAATTACAAACTACATTGAAAATACTCTCTGCTGAAGAATAACAGTGCTGTCTGTGCAGGGAATATAACACACACACAAAAAGCCTACAAAATTTATTCCTAAAGCATTAACTAGAATACCAGTCAACCTTACCAATTTTTTGGATATGTGAAATAATGGAAAGACAGAAATGCCCAAATATTATCACAATGCCAAATGAGATTTATACAGAGTGCTTTAATGTATCCCTGTGAAGCATGTCATTCTAAATGAGATTGTGCATTAATCTCAAATTGCTGTTTAATACACTACAAATGAAAACTTTTGCAAGTATATCTTACCTGCTGTCCACATTAAGATTATTTAATTATTATTCTGAAACAACTACCTTCCTCATCTACAAGAAAAAGTTTTTTCCCCAAACTCATTGGTGCACCTCATCACAGAGCCCAAACAGCTCTCAGACAGACCCATCATGCACGAAAAGTGTCTCTGCTATGTTGAAGATCCTGTTCTGAGCAGAATGGTTCACCTGGCTTCACTTGACTCATAAGAAACCAAATAGCTCTAGTTTTCTGGGTTGAAAGACTTCTCTAGCAAAAATACTGCTACAGTCTTGAAAATATGTTGCTCAACAGCAAAAAAAATACTGGTTTATTTTATATAGAAATACTGAGGAAACAGGGAAGGAAAAAGGGCAGCTGAAGAAAGTCTTCTGTCAATTCTCCTGCACACTGCATTCAGAGGTAGACCTCAAGTGAGCCAGCAAGCAAAGATATGAATCTTCTTATCAATGGCTCCCTCAGTGCAGAAAACAAACCTTCAACAATCCTATTCTTTATTAAACAGTTCAGGAGATTTGCTCTAAAAGAGTTTTCACAGCAATCCAGGTCTTGTAACAGAGTAGCTATTGTTTCATCAAGTTCTTCTCTGACGCAGTGCAGTCACGACAGAACTCACCAAATCCACACACAATTTTGGATGCAAAGAATACTTGGGATTTGTCAAAAGGGATTTTTACAGCTCTCAAACTTGAAAATCATTGAATCACTGAAAGCGATTCCAATGTGCTATTTGTAGAACTGTTGCTTCTGTGAGAACTTTTTTTGCCATTCAAAACTACAGCTGCAGGATTTTTAACTCTAGTGTCACTTTGTTTAAATAAGAGGTGAAAAAACAAAAACCAACCCCATGGCAAAAGTAGATAGGATGTCTTCAAACCTGTCATATAGTGTCTGCTTCTTTCTGATAGGGTTTCTTGTTCAAAACCAATTTTTAATGATATCGAGTCACCATATAAACCAACCCCAAATCTCTTACATTTTTAAACACAGCCTACTTTTTCTTCCTCACGTACAGTGACACAATTGTATAGTCTGCATCCTCTTCACTTCTCTCAGCATCAACAACTGAGCTCCAGTTTGCAGTCATTCTAATCTCACCACTGATGCAGAATGCAAGCCTACACAGTCTCTTACATAAGACCAGCAGGAAGGTAGATTCAGCATACCTACATAGCAACACAGGACAGAAACGATGCCAATCCACTTTACAGTGGGTTAAATTAATTTGTGTGTGTATCAAGGATGGCCACCCCCTGGCCCTTTCTGCAGGGACCAATGGGACACACTATGCACAGCTGCTAAGAGCTCTGCACCACATTTACTCCATATGAAAGACCTAGTTTGGTTTATACCCCAAATTTCTGGCTACTGCTGGGCTTACCTTGCATGTGCCACACAGCCTATGAGCAGACAATCCTATAACCTGTGCATTTATTTCTAGAAGGAATGAGGCTCTAGAAGGAATGACACATTTACAGAGGTAAAACAATTCACATTGCATGAATCCATTGTCTGTCCTCCCCCAACGAACTTCCAGTCCCTTCCACATCACATAGGGAATACAAATCACAGATGTAAGAAACAAGTTAGTGGTGACCACCTCTGGAAATAAAGCAGTAGGAAAAGGCTCCTGCAACCAGCCAGATAATTTGCTTTCACTACCCTGCTTTTGACTTGTTCCTAGATGAAAAAAGCTCAGCTCTGGTAGCCGCCATTCATGAAAAGCACACAGGCTGCAAGTTCATTTCACCCAGTGCAAAGGATGTATTTCAGCTTTATTTGAGCTACAGATTTAAAGAAGGTCCTCCCTCTCTCCTTCATGAAGTGCATGAACATCTGATTAATGCATTATGTGCTGAAGCACATTACAACTACAATAGCAAGCTGGAAGTGTTGATGTTGTTGATCTTGTTCAACCACTTTCTCAGTCTGTTGCATTTACAGATCTGACTGATTTTTAATGTCATACAAAGAAAGGTTCTTCCCTGTCATGAAGATTTTGGTGCCTGCTAGTTAAGTAGGCTATTATTAACTCACTAGAGCAGTGGAAACTTGTTATCACTAAGGGATTTTTGACATAGCTAGCCTCAGACAACCCTCTGAATATCTGAAAAACCAAAACTCGAACAAAACAAAAAATACCAACAAAACCAAGAAGCCTTATGCCCACATCTTAAATTATTACAGTCCATTAATACTTCTGCAAATGGTATGGGTGAAAGGGAAGACCAAGACAACACACTACCAGGCATATGAAATAAGTGACAGCACCAGACCACAGCTAAGGATGATGAAATTCCATATAACTTATCTTTAGACAGAGTACCAGGGAAAACCAATTTATTTTTATAATCAGAACTACCAGCATTAGGAAAGAGGCCTGTCAGCAAACATGCAAACCACCACCTGAAACAGATTTGGAATTTTGTTCACTTTAACAGCAAGTACCTTAGGAAAAAAAGTCACTTTGTACAAGTTACACACATCATTTGAGAACAGAAAATTACTATTTGGTTGGTTCCAGACTAGTATTAAAACATTGGCATTGCATCTGATGTCTGAAGGAGACAGAAGTTAGTCAGACAACCCCCTGAACTGCCTTCACTTCCTTGGCAAGGAGAATATGTGCATTACTCATGGACAGGATCACAGAAATGTAATAGGGTACACTGTCTTAATTCCTGTTCTCTATAGTGTCCTTGCCTGTACATGTGTGCACATCAATGTGCCAGTATTTGCTGGCTACAGTACTGGATGTGAACATTTTGGTCAAACAGAGTTCTTGAGAGATAAGAACAGGATGGAGAATGTAGGAAGATTTGGGAGAAAAACAAGTCAAAACAAGAATTTGCTGTAGTATAGTTCACCTACTGTAGAATTATAAAGACTTCAGCATTTTTAAATTCAGCTCACTAACAAAGAGCTACTGGATTCAGTTACACTCTCATTGCCTATCAAGACAGAGAACTAGCTCTCCTAAAAGAGCTACTTAGGTCTGCATTTGCTCAAGAGTGCACACTGACTACAGCCCTCATCTCAGGGCCTAAGTAGCCTGACAGCATTCTAGAGACATCCATGTACCTAAACTCTTATCAGAAGATAAAGTTCCCCACTTAAATAGTTTAAGTAGTTTCTGTTTACTGTAGAAAAGGATAAAGAAGAAATGTAACTAGGTTTATTTAAGCAAATGTGAAAGCAGCTAATTACTGTCTGAAATAATACACAATGCTTACTTACGCACTTCTAAAATTTTCCATCCTCTGTTTTTGAGGGAAACAAACACTTGTTTAAGCTACCCTGTCTTATTTTGTTGGTTTCTCTTGAGGCTAGTCTTACATAAAAAGTGAGCTCTCCTCTCCATCACCATCTCATACTGACTACTGAAATATTCTTACACTCATTTTTCCATTACTGTTCAACCATTTTATTATCAGCAGATTCTGAAAGTCTCACCTACACTCTTATATCCTTCTTTATGAATGTTTCTTTTAAATATTACAGCCAGAGCTGTAAAATCTACACAATGCAATGTATTGTGAGAGAGCCTGAAGCCATCCAAGTCTCCAAGTTAATACTCAGGTTGCTGAAATGTACCATTTTACTGCTCCATTTACCAAAAGCACCACAAAGCTTCCTGTCATACCACCCTTCACATGCACACAGCGCTGCTAGTTAAGATACAGGCAGACATCCTCCTGCCCGACTACTGATTTAAACCTAGGTCTTGCTAGCCTTAATGCAGAAGGAAGCAGAAGAATGCCTTTTGGTGTTTCTCTTACCCTAGTCTTTCAGAGTTGCCACAGCAAGACTGAGTCCCAATTTGAGTATTCAGATCTCAAATCAAAAGCATGGAACTCCTATGAAACACTTGCATGGACTTCAAATACTCCGATTCATCAAATTGAACAGTATCAACCAAAAAACCAGAATAATCTGTGACTACAAAAACTCCCTTTTTGCTGTAGTAGGAAAAACTAAATATCTTTAATAAAAGGAAGACCAACTCAAGAAAAAAAAAAAATACAAAACACAAACTTGAAACAGAACAAACAGATCCATGACTGCCTGCTAACTGAAAGTATAATGAAACAATGCAGGTAGTTCCCTAGCACACACAATCTACTTTATCAATCTTACCTTTAATTATCTTATTATCTTAATTATCTTATTAATTTTTGTTTATTGCACAGTGATATAGGTATCCTCTAAAGCAGACCAGATACTCCAGTTTTTCAGCTCTCCCACTAAATATTGATGCAGAATTGCAGGTTACCCACAGAACTGAACAATCTGAAGCAAACCTATGATGAAGACCACAAGCCTAAATAATCACTCAGATATTAAATCCATTATTTTTTGAAATAATGTAATTTTTTCTTATTTTCTTTTTGCCTTTTTCCCCCCAGGGTAAGAAGAACACCTAATTAAATGATACTGAGAGATCACAATACAACTTGTACTTTGTCAATGTTTTCTGTTCATTATAATTTCTTCCACCATACTCACTTCCGTAAAACTCGCCAGTGCTGAGTGGTTTGTGGCAAAAAAAGCCTGCCTAAAATGTAGTGGACTTACACCTCATACTCCTCTCTTGCCTCCTGGGGGAGAAAAGTGAAGACAGACAATCATTCTAGAGAAATAAGAGACAACACTAAGGGTGTGGAGGTCCTGGCAACAGCAAATCCAAGATACATAGAGGAGTTATCTGCTTTAACAGATGCAATTCTTCAAATTATATAGTGAGGTTACAGTCAGAGAATACAAACTGACCATGTTAGTATTCTTCCCACTCCTCTGCTACCTCCCTCTCACCATCAGTTGTGCACTGTCCCTTTGGCAAGCTGATTGAGTTCCCTAAGCCAGCATATTATTTTCAGGGGAATTTTTTAAAAAAGCAGCTAGGTAGCTGTATTGTCAGAGTAAACCTATTCAGACACAAACTGAGCAAAAAACTAAGGCACAAGGAAGAACCACATGGCCATGATCAGGGTGGGAACAAAGGGAAATAGGACATCCCCTTTGGTAGCAGTGAGATACCGGGTTAGCAAAACAGCTGAGCTGATCTAAGCATACTGTCAAGGTACATCAAAATAATCTCCTAAAAGCACATTTACTGTAGACACCCAGGAAAAGACTATAGATCTGTCACACAAAAAAAAGCATTCTTTTTAACAGGAAGGAAAGGAAGCTAAGGCAGTATTTCTTTATTTCTCAGAGAGCTGCCAATGAAGCAAGAACATATTGCCTAAGGTCATATTTTAGGTGAGCAGATACCCTGGGTTTGAGAATGGCATCCAGTCCCATCTGGCACCTGAAGACATTTTTTCCTAATTAAAACCCAACCTAGTACATTAATTGCAAAAGATTTTTCTTGTCCTACATGCAAGATCTTTACATTTGTCAGAAAAAAACATGAAGAATCCAGTAATGACACCCAAGAGGATAGGCAGAAAGACTAAATCTTAGCAGTGCTTATTTTTCTACATTCTCTCTGCAGAGGAGAGATCTGCTTTGAATCCACTTCAGTCTCCACTGCACAAGCCTTGGAGCTCATTGCCTAATTAGGTTTTCTGAATAACACTTCCCCTCTGCAAAGTCTACCTGTATTCTGCAGCTTGTCTACGTGCATGTGACCAGAAAGCATTTTCCTACAATCTGAAAACAGGATTTTTCTGAAGGCAGAAAAGCGTCAGTCTTGCACATTTTCTCCACCAGGAAGAAAGCTCAGCCCGCAGTTCACTATATCCTGTTGTCTGGCAACATACTATGATTATACTAGTACCAAATATTTCTCTCCTGGACTACAAAACACCAAACACAACCTGATGATGCATTCAAACAACGACTCCTTTGTTAGCAACCTTCATCATTGCAGAATGTTCACCTGTAACACTAACTGGCAGCGCAAACTGGGACAAGGATGATCTGTGTTTTCTGTCCCCTTTCCCTATATAAGCAATATAAAAAGACCACATTTTTTCACTAAGGCATTTGAAATTATGACAGAGAATTTAAAAGTTAAGAGTTCCCGAGTTCTACACACAGAAATCGGATTCATATGGAAAACTGCATGCGTACAAATGGTGTTTTTAATTCAGCTGAAAACTGCATAAGATTTTTATTAAGGAAACCAATAATAAGACAACCAGTTGCTTAATGAGGCAAAGGCATAAATCCTCAATAAAAGCATTTCTGAAGCTGGCACAAATTAAAAGGACAAAGATTATTTAAGAGGGTATTTCTGCTTTTCAGTGCCTCTGGCTCTAACACCAGTTAACACCAGTTTACGCCAGTTTAAGAGGTTAATGTCCATCCCTACCTCCACACCTTTGCTTTGTGCCCCTCAAGGTAAGCGTGGAAACTATAGCTTTTGAAATTAGGAGGACTGTGCCTCTTCCAACTAGTTCTGCATCCAGAGACATTGCAACACCAGATGATGCTAAGTTCCTAGAAAGTTGTCTAGGACATTTGTCAGCTGCAGTATCAGTGATTCATTACTCTTTCTCAAGTGTGAGATAGATTGCTGCCGTGAGCAGGAATTCCTTCAAGATCAATCACTCTCAAACTTTTTGGCCAGAAGATCACCCTCACTCATGCACTCCTCTAATGCCTTCAGTCGAATTAAATTTGCTGTTTAACAGAACTTGGCAAACTACAGTTTAGACAACACTGCAGTCAGAGAACACAGGAGAAACTGGTAAGGCTTTGACATTGAAGACATCATTAACTGCACCTACTCTTGTAGATTATCTGATTTTTATAACTGAAGAGAAACTTGATTAACAGTTCGTAATTACACAGCTGGTATTTTTAGGCCCCACCATGTGTCACTTAGGCACATGTGTAATTTAACCTATTCAGGTGACTGAAGTTATGCCTGAATAAATACTTGCAGAACCGCAGCATCCACAGGGACAGGCTCTGAAAGAATCACAGAATATTAGGAGTTGGAAGGGACCTCGAAAGATCATCTAGTCCAACGCCCCAAAAGAAGTTGAGCTTTTTCAGACTGGCTCTAGCCACAAACTAGTATATTACATTGAGCTTACTCTACTCAAAGCCAATATACGTGCAATTTTAACTATGTCGTACATCAGCATGACTGTCTTTGAACCTGGCCACGTGGCTGCTGTTGTGAGCTCTATCAGATACATTAGCAGCTTTACTCTCTCTTACCCCAAAGGAACAGGTTCAGCTTCTTGAGAAAGTTAAACAGGAATGGTAATAGCATTAAGAAGCATGTTAAGAAGATGGAGGAAAAAAAATAACCTACCAAGATTTTATTATGCTAGACAAGTTAACAGTAGTGGATCATTTGCCAACAGAAATAACTCATTGGGAGGGGTCAAACTCATCTTGATGCAGTTCAGTTTACAATGACAGGCTACAGCACAGCATATCTGGTGAAAAAGTTATCTTGCATCTGGTAGCACACATTCAGAAGAGAAAATCCAGAAAAACATCCTCTGTAAGCAAGAATTTAGATACAAAAGTATTCAAGCATAGCTACTGCGTGCAGACAAGGTCTGCAACACAATTTGGTTTACACTTTGAAAAGGCTACAGAACCTGACTTGTGATGGCGCAGCTCCGTCCAGGCCTGCACGCAAGGATGGAAGTCTCTGAAAACTCTCCTGTAGAACAGGTGATACACAGAGTATCCAAACACTCGCTAATACAATGGCAAAGTCAACCCTCAGGCACCTCAGAGCAAACTTCCAAACCAGCTTCACAGTTCATCAAGCCTGGGGTGCCACAATCGCATTTTCCTAAGCCTCTGCACATGATCCCACTCTATCTCATACCAGTACTGGCATTTAAGCAGTCACATGGATAGCCAATTCAGGGCAATGACCAGCAAAATAATCCTCAAAAAAAAAAAAGAAAAAGGAGGTGAATTAGATGTTTATTCAATTCAGTGCCCTGAAGCAGTGACTGAGCACAGAGAGAGGGAGGAAGGGAGGGATGGATGGATGGATGGATGGATAACAGCCAGGGCTTAGATGAGTTTAGACTGGATTACAACCACACCTTTAAAGAGTTTTGGCAGACTGAGGAACAGCTAATAAAGACTCTATGGACTTTAACATCAACCCCGTTCTGCATCCGAGACTGCGACTCTGCAATACAAACATCTGCACCCCAAGCACTCCAGCTCATTCTTAGGAATTATACTGTCGATGAAGAGAGTAACAGTGGGAAGACCTGAACTGCTAAGTAATATTAGTCTTAAAGTTCTCCAAGTTTATAAGTTTTTAGCCAGTAAGTGCTTCTCAGATACAGTATTCCTAAAGAGAGCAGCTAGAAAGTCGTTTGCAGAAGGCATAAATGTAATTTTTCTTATTAAATTTAAATTTTAAACATCAAGTTTGTCATGTCCACATTGCATAAAACCAGATAATCACTTTGTGGTATTAGGAGGAAAAAACTTAGCATGTATTAGGATAAGAACAATCAGCCAGGGACATGTTGCAAAATTCCACCCAGCTTTAAGTCAGGGCACTACAAAATGAAAACATCATTTCTGTTCATCTCTTAGCAAAGGTGACAAGAATCAAGTAGATAAGAATAAGAAAATAAGTACCTCTTTGAGTAGAGGTAAGTGGGAACAAAACACATGGAAAAAAAGCTGGTATTTGATTGCAGTAACTATTGTGTTAAGACTGACTGAGCTGTAACAGACACTTTCCCAGGCTCTGAAGACTACAGTTACATTATGGTGAAAGACCAAACACCTAGATTAAATTAATTTGGAGCTGTAACTGAGAAAGTATTGTCAATAAACACATTAACATAGGAAAATAATCACCCAAAAACCTGTCAGAAAAAAAAAAAAAAAAAAAAAAAAAAGAAAAAAAGCAGCAAACCACTACTTCATAGAAATATGTCAGAATCCAATAGCACTGGGCATAATCCACACCAGGCTTTGGGATTCATGACAAGGAAGAAAAAAGCAGGCCGCCACAGACCTTGAAATAGCTTCAAAGCTCTCCAACTCCCCAAAGTGTTGCTATTACAATTACTAGCAGTAAGTCTTAAACATTGATAATATTCACATATGCATAATTTTCAGATGTAGACAAACCATATGTACACATCTACCTGTACCCTTTGAAACCATGTATTCACCGGTTGCATGCTCTTCGCAAAACACATGATGTGCATATTTAAACAAAATAAAAGCCAAAATAAGCCATCTCCATGAACAGGTTGAAGATGAAGTAGCAATAAAGTTGTTCAGAGGGCTTACAACTGCCATTTCTGAAGTTAGACAGTCTTCTGAAAACATGTTAAAAACCACACAACAGAGTATCACTTTATTACTGAATCAGCCTGTAAAATACTGGTTCTGCAGCTGTAGAAAATCAACAGAAATGCCACCACACATATCCCACACCATCCTCTTTCAGCTGAAATCAAATGGAATAAAGATACATTAACTCAGCAATTTCATGTTTGCTTCACACAGAGCTTTTAAACATGTCAGAAAGATCTGACAATAGAAAAAGTGTGAAATAGCTTAAGTTAGAATCACTTTGTAAGGGTCTATAGTCAAATATTTATATTGCTCTTAACATAAATACTAAATAATCCATAGCTTTGATTGACTTTTAAGGTTTTTAAAAAACAAATCCAAAAGCATAAAAATTCCCCAAATTAAGGTTTAATACAAGCCTACCAACTCAGTAACATCTGAGCTTCGATTTAGTTGAGGGGGGAAAAAAAATGTGCAACTAAGTTTCAATCTGCTGTAACGTGGTGTCAGTTTGTTACCGTACTTTTCAACTCCCCTTGGTCATCAACCACTACGCTTATCTCACAGACTATTCCTGCAATATCCTTATACCATATGTTGTCAAACAATTTTCCCCAGTTAATATTCTAGTCCTTTCATAAGGCAGCTCTTCAGAACTATCAGCACCACAGTCATTTTTCTCCCTGTATTTGCCATATGTTTAGAAAGCTTTTCACCCAGTTCTTGGGAAGAAAATAAAGACATGATGCAGTTAGGATAACAATACCAAAAGAGAAACTGGGATAGATAATATTTCATTATTCCATCAGAAGTTCACTGGCCTTTCCTTCTTCGAAAGAACAGAGGGTTAAGAAATTTCCTCTGCTGATCTGACAGTGGCTAGACAACCTGTGCTGTCCCCACTTCTGAGCAAGAATTATATCAGGTGGGGAGAAATGCTCCAGCTGTACTGTGGTTCCAGCAAGCCTGGTAATTAAAGAAAGTGGCTCACATTCCTGCTTTGGCTCACATTCACCTCACATACTGAGCAAAATATAGATGTAAAGAAGGCTGAAAAAAACCTCACCCTCCTCCAAAAAATGGCATTCCCTCAGTCAGTGCGACAGCTATGATGGAGACTTGTTCCTAAAACACTGCTTCTGCGGGCCCATGTAGTTAGTTGCAATGGTTTGACACGCCAGGCAATGCTGGTTTAACAACTGACTGCTACCAAATAGAGAAGTCGCCTCCTGCACATCCTACCTCCTCTCTTTCGCAGCACTACCGATGCCCTGCTAAGCCTGTGACTAGCCAGGTCAGGAAGTGAAGCTTGCCAGCACAAAGGTTTGGGGGTTTACTTTTTCTGTTCTTCAGTTGGATTAGCTTTCTATTACTTGAAATACAAAAACATCTGCAATTCAAGTAAAAGAAAAGCTGAGCTTAAAGTAATAACAGAAACCATAGATTACAAAGATCATTTTCAGTATAGTTGTATCACAATATATTAACATAACACCATTATCTGGACAGTCTCGTTATCTGAACAAAAGAGATGTAATTATATCAAATAAAGGACAATAACAAGGTTACAGAAAATACAAAAGAGGAGAGAGGAGGTTTCAGGACAGGGAACAAAGAAAACATGCAAAAAACTTCATTAACTTTAACTTAACTTAAGGAAAGATGGCTTTTAGTTGCATTTTACTGGAAAGAGCCTCCAGAATCACAGAATGCCAGGGGTTAGAAGGGACCTCGAAAGATCATCTAGTCCAAATCAGTACCACAGACTATTTTTTATAGAAATAATGAAGCACAGACTCATTTGTGAGAGGTCACTGCTACCTGTCAGTATGAGAGGTAAGAAATGACATTATCTTTAATAATCACATCAGCATCTTAGCCAAATACACACAAAGTGAAGTTACTAATTTATCTGCTAAAAAGCCAACTGCTGGGCTTTCAACCAGTAAAGTGAAAACACACCAAGACAGAATTATTCACTTTAGAAACAAGAATCACACACATGGATTTTACTGTTTGCCTTTAAAAAACTGGGACAAAACCAAAACAGAACCAGTGTTATTTTTTCAGCAAATTAACATCGCATGCAAATATTGCAGCCAAAGCAGGCACTGTTAAAGGAAAGGAGAGATTCCAAAAGAAATAAATACCTGCTTTAAAAAAAAAGATACATTTTTCCAGCTAAGTATAAGTACATCATGAGAAGTACATTTAAGTGTCTTGATTCTTCAAACTATACATAACCCACAATTTCAAAAATGAACCTCAAGCCTTTAAAGACTGGAACTTGTTTCAGGCAATGTGCTGACAGCACCAGAAGTTTTTGAAAGCACCTCCCTCTCTTCACACACACACTTTTTGGCAAGTCCTCTTAGATATTTATTTGCAACATTACTGGTATAAAACTGACAAACCAATATAGCCTAACCCTATCATATCACCAACAATTAAGTTCAAAACCAATATTGGTTTGTTTAGAAAATACTTATCTGTCATGACTGTTCACAAGGAGTTAACAGTTCATAGAAATGCACCTCATGAAGTGGCATGAAAGTGAAGCAGGAAAAGTTTGGGTGTTGATGTAAAGCTTCCAGGAAAGGGAAGCACAGCAAGTGGTAAAGATAACAGAAAAAGAGAGGCATTTGGATGCTGCAGTCTGTCACCAGCTGAGCTGAGAATGTAGGGCTGATGTGGTACGACACAAAGGTAATGCAGCAAGACTAGAGTTATGCAGAGCCTCAAGGGACAAGAGAAGAAATGAAAGTTTAAATGAAAGCACCTCTCTCCAAGATAATCCAAGTGGAGAGACAGACAACCTGATAGAGTATCTTTACAGGTAAGTGAGATCACTGTTAATCGCAAGGTGATGTTCCAAGGTGCCTTTGTATGACAAATGAAAATTTTTCGTCCGCTCCTGAGCTCAAACAATCACGAAGTACCAAAGTAAAATACCAGGTAACTAAAGTTCAAACAGTTCAAAAACAACCTAAAAAGTCCCACATAGACAAAGGTTTCCCCACCACCACCACTTCAAATCGCAAAGTCAAGAACAGTGTCATACCAGAAGGTATGAAGGATGATCTAGCAGACACTTATCTCACCCACACAGGCATATTGAAAAAAAAAACCCCAAACTGAACTCCCGGAGATACCACATTGAACAGCTCACTCTTCTGAACAATTCCTGATTTAATGTTGGATACTGTCCAGCAACTATTCAAAATTGCTAAATAGTCATGCTGCAGTATAGACATTATTAGCAAAATGAACTTGCATAAAATGTCCTATACTCAACTCAAGCAAAACACCTGTTAAACA
The DNA here is from genome assembly GCA_013399015.1 of Galbula dea. Classification (NCBI taxonomy): domain Eukaryota; kingdom Metazoa; phylum Chordata; class Aves; order Piciformes; family Galbulidae; genus Galbula; species Galbula dea. The sequence continues at coordinate 506,364 of VWZX01008287.1, forward strand.
GTGGTTTCAAAATATCTAATAAATACATGGCATGGGATGTATAAAACATTACAAATGTTACACTGCAAGAAAACCTGCTGAGCCATGATAGGTTTACAAACCTGCAATGGCTAAAACCAAACTGTACATTTCTATGCTACACACCAACAGTAAACTACAAACAAAACACCAAAACACTCCCCACTAAACTAACGAAAACGGCCGCACTTCAGTTAAAAGAACAAGTACTACACAAGTGAGAGATGCCAAGTACTCTTTCAAGTCAGAATGTAAAGTTGGAATTTCAGCTTCCTCCTAGAATAGTGCTCGATTTTTAGATTCTAGAAAAAGACCACATTTCTACACAGTTCACAGATATAGTCAGAAATGGAAGATTCATGGGTATGGATCCCTGCAGTTTTGAGCAGTACAGTGCAAAAAACACCACGCCTTCATTTAAAATGAAATAAACCATCTTACTAGAAGGTCAAGCTGATTGTAGAAATCCAGATTTACACTCCACACCGAGATTTCCAAACTTATTTGAAAGCACTTGGTGTGACGGCTGACTCAATATCAATTAAGAAATAAATTTATAGGGATAAAGAACCGATTAGCAGCCAGAAGAAAGATACGGAATTAAAACTGTGGTTTATTTCTAGAAACTCATACGCTTCTTTCTAAGGGTTTATGCACTCTCTTGTAAACGATAATGCGTAGAAACCGTAAAAAAATGAAATGGGTAGAAAAGTTAGAAAGGATGAACAGCTGCGTCCCAGATAACTGTAGAGACCACCATACGAATTTTTGTATTAGAGAACACCATTAACGAAGGATCACGTCAGTACTCAAAAAGCCGTGAAGGAAAGACTACGTTTTTAAGGATCGACGCCTCCTCCGCGGCTGGACCAGCTCCCGGGTCGCTGCTCAGGGCAGCGACTGACCCTCGACGGGGCCGGCGGCAGCAAGGCGGCGTTGGCCGACCCCGCGGAAACCACGCCAGGAGGCTCTAGACATAGGGGGCGGCGACGGGAGCCTCGCCCCGGCGGCTCGGAACCCCGGGAGGGCAGTGCCCGCCGGGTCGCGGCCGGGCGCCGAGGGGGTGATGGGGGGGGCAGTGCCCGCCGGATCGCGGCCGGGCGCCGAGGGGGTGACGCCGGGGCGCCCCACCAGTCGCCCGGGCCTGAGGTACCCGAGCCCGCACCTCCCCTTCCGGCCCGAGGTGACAGGCCGCCTGGGCCCCTCCGCCGGGGGCACCCCGGGAAAGTCAGGGGAACAGCCGCCGCGGCAGGAGCCGAGCCCGCGCGGCAGAAGGGCCGGGGCAGATCAGGGCGGCCGCGACCTGGAGCAGCCGGCTCGGACAGGTCTGATCCGGTGGCCAGCGCTCCCCATCCCTTCCTCCCCCACACTTTCTTCCGCCGGGGCCAACCCGACCCCGCCACCACGGAAGCCTGCCACTGCCCTCACCATTCTCCTCAGGGCCGGGCTGGGTCTCGGCGCCGACTCTGGTTCTCCTCGCGCCGGGCAGCTCCCGCTCGTGGTTCGGCGTCGGCGGTGGCGGGGCCTGTCTCCATCTATCGGGGCTGAGCTCGGCAGCAGCGGAGGGCTGAGTGGGGAGAAGCCGGGCGAGGACAACGCTCCGGGGACGAAGAGAAGAGCGGAGCAAGGAGAACGACACTGGCTTGACTCCGCACCAAGACCCTGCGCTGGCGGCTGCCTCGGCCCGGCGGCACTTTCTCATAATTGTGCGACTCGGCCGGCGGAGAGCCGCGGCGCTGCCGCGTCAGCGCGCACCGCCCCCGGGAGGAGGGGGGACGCCGGGGCGCTGTAACACTGCCCGCCCCTCGCCCGGCAGCGCGTCGCGCCCGGGCACTCTCGGCGTAGGGGAGGGACGGCTGAGGCGAGGGGAGGGAGGGACGGCTGAGGCGAGGGGAGGGAGGGGCGCCCTCGGCCTGCCCGCGTTGGAGGGGGTCGGGGAAAGCCCGTGCAGCGTCCTGAAATACTCCGAAATGCCTCCCAGAGGGCGAGAGGCCGTGCCCCCCGTGTGCAGTCTCTGAGGTAAAGGCCGACGAGAGGTTAAAGCCGGAACGTCCTTCCTTGGCATCAGGGTCCGCTGGCGCAGTGTGGGCGGCGGGGCTGGCCCAGGGCCTCCGCTTCTCGCTCACCGAGACCTCATCTCACCTGACAGCCCGTCGGTACCGTAACGTGCATCGGTGAATCTCAGGTAGCTGGCAACACTGCCTCAGTCGATATTTGAGCCACATAACAGAGAACAGCATGCCCTAAGATTGCAGTGAGCTTTTCCTGACAGGGCAGTGCCACCCTTAGCACTTGATAAACCTATCGTGTAACGCGCCCTAAGCAGAACTGGAGGAAAGTTCATTTTGCAGGAAAAAAGGAGGATGCACTTCTTCCACCTCAATCACCTCTTGCTCCCAGTTTAGATTCCGAACTGCCTCTCCAGGGCAGGAACCTTATCTTCTTTTGTTTATATATGCAATCAGTAAACTTTGAGAATCAGTTCCATGAACAAAAAAACTTGTAATTTTCCACAAAGTGTTTCACTGTATCTTTCACTACAGACCGTATGCTATAATAAACATTTGTAAGAAGGAAGTAACTGGCTCAAATTATTTGTTCACTAAATATAAAAATTAAATACTTCCTTAAAAAATCTCTCATCTAAAATGTCTTGTTTCTTTACATTCATTTTTATTCAAGACATATGCAAGTTAGATAGCTCGGTGTTCCTTTGCAATGAAAACATGGATCAAAAGTGAGTTAAATCTGACTCAAAGGTCATGCTACCTTTCTAAAATACCATAGCCATATGAGAACAGTAATTTTGTATAAACTCACTTAGAACGTTCGAATTCATTTAAAAACTTTGATTTTCATTGTCGGGCCTCATCATTTGTTGTGACATTATGTCGAACCAGGTATCACCCACCTCCCCTTGCTGCAAAAAGACAACCTTAACTCCGCGCAGTGCTGTGCCAAGCTGAGAGACATGCGAGTTAGTGCTTACACCTGAACCATGGGTTTGTGCGTCCCAGAGCTCTGCAGATAGCCGAAAACTGGTGAACCTCAGCGTGACAGAACAGTCTCTTCAGAGCTTAAGGCTCTGTACGATACCAAATTTACTAGACCCATTCCAATGATTAAAAAAGGATGATGAAAAATCAAGCACGGCACTAAAAAAAACCCCAAATTCAGCAAAACTGGCAGCAGCTAGTTTAAACTGAAGTATAGATAAGAAGAAACAGAAACGTCCTCACATCAACAGCCATTTAGCAGGGCAGGTCCAGTAGTAAATTCTGGTGGCAGAACCCGTTTGCTGCAAACAATAGGTGTAAATTTGAGAAAACCCGCAGAACTGCGGACATTCAGTTCCACACTGGGGTGTTGCCGCAGGGAGTTCCTCAGCCGCAGGGCAGCTCCTAAATGGTTGTTTTTACTTAACTTCAGGAGAATTTGTACTATCTTCCATAGGTATGAAAATTAGGCTCTCGGGACTCTGAATTTCCATAGCATGGAAAATTAGGCGTTTCCAGGGAAAACTTAATTTAACAGACTAAATTCACTCTCTTACTGCAGGAGAAAACCAAAGCCCCACAACTACTTGTTCCCACCCGGATTTCCATGTGCTAGTGCTAGTTCCTGGCTTACAGAGCAGGAACAGAAGGGGCAGTGGAAGCACTGTAAAATTTTCTGGAGACAGTTCAATAACTTTCCAAAGGAAAGCAGGGAAAATGGGGGATTTCTGAATTCTTCAGCTAACACTATAAAGCATTTCTGACAAACTACCATGTTACAGATTCCACCCTTCCTCTTTTTCCTTTTCCAATTAATCTATCTAAAACTCCTCACATCCTGCATGATATTCATTAGTAAGTTCTTCTATGACTAGTCCCTTTGTCTCATCTCGCAGCAGTATTTGGGCTTCACTGATTTGATTATCATCACGTTATCACATTGGCTTCTAATATTTTTAAATCCAAGAGCTAGAATTAGGAAAAAGTTGCTGGAGGCCAGCCTGGACATGAGACTTCTCTGGTACAAGCTATTGTTTTAGGAGAACAAGCTTGAGGTGAGAAAGTTTCCATTCATTTTTTCCCTGTTGATCCTGCAAAACTGTGAAGAGATTGACATCAAATTGTTGCAGAGTTAAACTGTTTGTAATAAGCTTAGATGGAGAGACAACACATTGTTTCACTGGAACATCTTATGAAGAAAATTAAGGGAAAATGAGTCATCAACATTCTCTCTGCCTCACTCTGTCTGTGGGAGCATCAGCCTTCAGAGTGGTGGGGGTGGGGGCGGGACATAGCACCACAGTGAAATAAATCTGTGACCTGAGAATGATGGCATATGGCATATGGAAGTCACCTTACATCCTTTTATGACGTTGATCAGCCATACAGATCATTACATGATTTGACCCTGAGCTAGCAGTGTTAGTCATCCAAAAAGAGTTAATTCGGATGTTGTCTTATTTTCATCACAGTATCTAAACCTCAGAGGGCTAAGCAGTAGAAGCAGCATTTGCTGCTTGTTACTGTAGGTGTTACCTTCCAGCTACACGAATAATCACCTCAAAATTCCTCTGATATCTCCTTCCAAATCAACAACTGTCAGCTGGGAATTAGAAGGAAAGAATGAAACATTTTTTTTTTTATATACCTTATTGCATTTAAGGACCTTTAACCCGAAGAAAACTTGTTATCTAAAATGGAATGTAACTGGTTTAAACAAAAGTACTCTGTGGTTCCTGTATCTTGTTTTTATATCTCAAATCAAACTATCAGTCACTTTGCATGGAGTTTGTTATAGAACCATCACCACAACTAGAAACATTTGTGATGTCAACCTTGATACGTTTTACATCGCATTAAACCAGCTGCAACTTGATCTCACTGCAATAAGTGCTAAAGGATTATAAGATGCCTCTATAAGGAAGCCCTTATCTCAATATTGCAATATCCAGTAGCCAGGATGAGGATGATTGCTCACCCTCATCTAGATTAAATACTGACTCATGCACAGAAATAAAAAATGAAAACACTCTTCGTAAGAAATTAAATGAGTTACTATTAAAAAAAAGTAATCTGTTTTTAACTTTTGTTGTGACTCCTTAAAAAGTTTTACCAGATTTATGCTCTATTATTCTGCAGCTGTTCTTTTCAAGTTGTTCAAAATACGTGCTGGAGTTCATGTAATTAAATCAGATGCAAATGCCAACTGATAAGGAGATCTGGTTAATATCCTACTCAAGGTCAAAAAGATTCTGTGTAGAGATTTTTTGTCCCTTACTACAGTCATCTGTAGCAGAACAGAGGTATTACTGATTTACTTTTCTTATTCTTTTAACAAAGATGAATTCTCCCAAACACCCTCTTTTGTTGGTTGTTTTGTTGTGGTTTTTTCCTCTTTTTCTTTGGCCACAGGTTTGTCCATTTCTGATACATCTAGGTAAATCAGCTGCTAGCTACAGCTAACTGGAAACTCACAGGTTTGCATTCTGACTGCTACACCTGAACGTTGAAGATACTTATTTTTTCAACATGAAAGTTTGCCAAATAAGGCCAAAAAAAAGTGTATGACAACCCAGGTTAACGGGATCTGTAAGTCCCCTCCATTATCTGTGCAGGGATTTTCTAGTGCTGGGGTTGCTGGGTTTCTATGAAAATACCTCTCAGATACTACATTAAATAAGATTACAAACATGCAACTTCTTAGCATTTCAAAATGGGAAGAAGTAGAAACAGCTTATTACTGTTAATCACAACACTTAAGAAATACAACCTTTTTAGCAGGCTTGTTTCCATTGAAGCCAGGGAAACTAAAACTAAAAAAAGGGGCAACTGAACAACTGTTAACACTGTTACCAACTTTAAACAGTTCAGAAAATGTGGTTACTTAGTTGGTATGTGGTATGCTCTAGAGTTACACGTTTTCTGAAGGGGTCCCAAACATTTAGTAATCTTTTTGCACTATACCAAGTTTTATCAAAACCAAACAGTAGTTAGTTTAAGCAATGTGTTAGCTTTAACAGCTGAGGTGTTTTCCCCTCAAAGGAAGCAAATGCCTCAGCTGTACCTTCAAGTAATATGTCATAAAATCTAGGGTAAATTCAAGATATATCTGTACAAAAAACCCGTACAAATTAATTTTGCATATTTAAGCCACAAAACAAATTGTCCCCTCTAACTGATTTAGACTCCAATCTCAGATGAAAAATATATATTTAAAGTAACAGAATTGCTCATGTATTAAAATTGGCAAAACAGCATTGACATCTTACTGTACAAGGTAATTATAAAATTATGGAGGCAGCATGCCTTTGGAGAGAAGAGAGACTATTTGGTATCACCTGAAGGCCATCTGTGCAGTTCATGTTCCCTCTTAACCTGAGACTGAGACATATTACAACAGAATGAGGGTGTTTTCCCTGCATTTAGGTGTTAAGGTAGAGCTAGAGCTTATGCAAAGTCGGCCATTTACTTTGCAGGCACATGCAGGGAATGCAATATGAAGCTTCTCAGTTTTTCAGTGCTTCCTCGTTTTTCTGGGACTGGCAAATTACCAAGACTAGGGAAGGACTGTAGAGTGGCATTCTGATGGTAGTGCAAAGGCCCCAATGCCAAGCTCAGTGCAAAACCTGTAACTCAAGTTTGGCTTTGCAGTATGGCTTGTCACATCCAAATTAGGCAAATGAGAGTTTGGGTTTTTCAATTCTTAAAATCTGCATTAAAGATATTCCATATTAACAGAAAGAGATACTCAAGTTAATGAGCTAATGGAGTGCACGCAGGAGATCTGAATGGGTGGTTTTTTCCTTCAACATGTTCCATAAGTGTACAAAAAAAGATGCATTACCCAACCCATCATCTAAAGTACAGTGTAAACATAACCTGTATTTGGGAATATGATACATTACTTACTGCTCAGAAAGCTGTGTTTGAGAGCTTAACCAACACAGGCTGAAGTCTTCCTCAAAACTGCCAAGGGTGTGCCTCCATGTCTCTATTTAGTGTGTAAAAACCAGTAGCTGCCAGGAACAGCATGGGACATTTGCACCATAAAAGCAGAATCTTTTCAAGGTTTTATCAGTGCCTGCCTTTAAAAAAAAAAAAACAACCACCAAAAAAAAGGGCCAACTTTACCTCAGTTTCATTCCTTCTGAACTTCTATCCCCCACAACTTTTATAGGATTTTTTTAAAGCTTTCCTGTGAAAACTGCTGTTCCATTTTCTAGAGAAAAAGGTACTCATGGACATGCACTTGCTCTTTTTTCCACTGTTACTGTAATGTGAATCTGTTTTTTAAAATTATTTTTGAAGTCACCTACCAGAGAAATACCTGGTCACTAATCTTCTGCAGCTAGTTGCCTTAACTCCATGAGGATGGATCAACTTCCCAGCATAGTCTCCACTACCTTTTGAAAGAAACACTTATTAAAAGGACCCTGCTTTTCTTGTAGCTTTGCTAGGGACACATCACAACGAAGTTTGAAATTGGAGTAACTTAGGTTATTGTTGAACTTTTAAATGCTCCGAAACCTGCTGTATTTCCTTGTATTCCCAGACATGTACAATACAGAAGGAGGCTTTTTGCAAAACACAGGGAGAGCCAGCAAGAGAGCATTTCAGCCTCTGATAAAACTACAAAAAATGTCTTTCCCTCCCAAACCCCAACATCTAAGCCAGACTGTTGCACAAACATTAACACAACCCTAGAAAGTCAGTGGGACCACAGAACAGATAAGGATATGTAGAAAATAAACTATTGTTCTACATTACTGTTACTGGTATGTTTAGCTGGTGGGCACAACTATTGCACTTGTTTTAGAAAAATCCAAAAGATTAAACCTTCTCATAAATGCTGGTCTCCATACTGGAACAGAGGCACATGTTATTGTCCTAGAAAAAGCAGTATGCAAAGACACTTCACAACGTGATGGTACTGCCCCAAATGGAAAAGAGGAAAGAAAGGAAAGTATGTGCTCTAGCAAGGAGAGGAAACAGAAAGCCAGAAGACAGAATACCTGTGAGCACACTCCTAAGAAAAAGCTGAAAGAGAGGCTCTTTGATCTAAACACTTTCTTAGTTAAAAGGTCTTACAGCTGCAAGCAATAAGCCTATTCTCAGCTATTTGATGCCCTGTGTTCAGGGAAACAGGATCTTGCACATTCTTTATAAACAAGAGGGATTCCAGAGATACCTGAGCCTCCAGCATCAGCCTCGGCAGAGGAAACAAAACCTTGAACTTTTATCACTCACTTCTGACAAAAGGGGTAACAGTCCAAGCTGCTCTACTCCTTCTTTCCTCAAAAATTAGAAAAATAAATCATTCACACAGTAAAATGTGCTAAATAGGCTACTTGAAAATAAAACAATGCTTTAGCTTCTGAAAACTACAAATCCAAGGACAATTTATAAAAATGCTTAATTCTAAGAGTTTAGTAGAAGTAAATTACTCCAAATGAAAATCAAACCCATGCCATGGTGATAAAATTTGAGTTTTCCATGATGAAAGAAAAATTTTCAGACTATTCAAGCTGGAAAACAAGCAGAAAAATGCCTTAGTAACCAGAGCAGTATAGCTGGAATGCTCCTCTATATAGATTGCCTAGTGCACCCCCTGCTCAGAGCAGGCTGCCAGGCCTGTGTCAACTTACATTCTGACAGTCTACAAGGATGGAGGCTACAAAGTCTCTCTGGGCCTCCTGCTGTTTGACCACACTAACAGTGAAAAACTTTTTCTGATGTCAAAATGGAAATGTATTGTAAAGACTTGACCAATGTCTACAAGGATGGAGGCTACAAAGCCTCTCTGGGTCACCTGCTGTTTGACCACACTAACAGTGAAAAACTTTTTCTGATGTCAAAATGGAAATGTATCGTAAAGACTTGACTGCTGTAAACAGGCAAAACACTTCTTAACTAACAATGGTAACCCTCTTCTCTAAAGGAAAATGCCAGTCTTCTGCTTGCAGTTCTGAAGCCTCTGAGATTAGGGCTTGTAGTACACTTGACACTTTAGCAGAACTGCTAACATGGAATTTATAAGGAGCCAACAGTGAAAAACAAGTTCCCCACTTGCAGCTGTGTCTGTTCTTCTCAACTTCTCTACTTTTTAAAGTAAGTGAATTCTAAGAGTGTTTTGTAGAGTTTTCTCCCAGTTAAGTACTCAATTATTGTGAGCCAATGCTACTGGAACCTCCAGCGTGAAAGCAGAAGAGGTTTAAAATACTTCAAAAATACAAACAGTATCACAGGGTTCTAGGGATGTCTCAAGGATCACATATCGAGTGTATTCAGGTTTGGTGATTCCCCCCACCAACACTTCCAATCCAACCTGGGTTTCAAGACTGAAGCTTGGCTTTTCTTGTCCTTCATGCCTAAGGCTAAGTACATTCAGCTGAACAAAGCTTCTACAACTATTTCCTAGGCTGAATGCAAGCAAGCTTGTTATCATCAAGAAGTCTGCACGGGTTAAATTTCTAACTCACTGTTTGCCAGGGGTACTTTCATATATATTACTAACAGCAGTGCACCAAGCATTTGCTGAGTTAGACCAGTAAAAGTGATGTAGCTCAATTCAGACTTCATTTCTCCACCCAGTCCCTGGGTGGGTGGTGGGAAGGAAAAAAGCAATCCACCAAAACCACCACACAGAATCAGAACTTTGATACATCAGAGAGGATCGATAAAACACAAATACACGTTTACAGGGATGTATGATGAGTTTTTAATGTACTTGGTATTAGGAACTGTTTTACCATGAATGCTCACAGGCAAGGAAAAGACAAGGCAGAACCAAGCAACTTCTCATTTTTTCCCAAGTAACGTTTATTAATAAGATTCTTAAAATGATAACTTAAGAGTCACAAAGAATGGGGCTGTTGTCAGTAAATATATAATGAAAAGGTAGTAAGATTTTTTTATATCAAAGTATGACCAAAAAGGCTTTTAACAGAGTGTTTAGCCCAACCAAATTTCATATTCAAAACATTCAAAATTGCTAAGTGTTGCAATCAGTTCTGTTGAACTTATGAAAACCTAATTTCAGTAGTCAATACTAACCTATTATTTATATAAAATTCTAAACTCCATTCTTAATTTCTGTAAACAAAGCACCTAAGCATTTGAAACAAAAAAGTTAGTTTACATCCCACTAAACTGCAGCACCTGTGTGAAACCTCAGGCATGATCAGGTATGGAGCAAAATTAAGCACAGAACAAGACCATTTCCACAACTAGCTGCTGAATACACTTACATTGCCAAAGGTCTTCTTTATTTATACTAATTCCATTATCATTTACAGCTGAAAATTTAACAAATCCTCCATGCAGAAGATTTCAAAGAGAAAAAGGAGTCATAGTACACAGATTTATAAAGCTCCTGAGAGCTTTGAGCAGTGATGACTTTGACTGAATTATGACTTCGTTATCCCTTTCAGGGATTTTCAGAAAATTCATAGTCACTTAACTTTGGCAGATACTGGGCTTGTCAAAGAGCATGACAACACATCAGAAGACAAGTTTTCAGTCTGCTATTGGAACACTGAGGTATGATGTATTTTAATAAAGTGCCAGTCAAAAACTGAAGATGGTGCACAAGATCATTGTATTCTGAGGCTGTCAGTTCAAGCTTAGGTCAAGAAAGTCAGCAGGAGCAACTACTAACACGAAAACTGTAATTTCCGTTTTCTTAGGGAAGTTGCAAACAAGGTGGCTTTTCTTACCTGTATCAAATGGCACCACAGTCAATCTGTGTGAAGAGCAACAGCTGATACTCAGGCTCTAAGTTTGTCTGCTCTTGACTCTTGCAAACAAAAGTCTAAACTTGATATAAATTATGTAAAGCAGTAACTTTGCAGTAAGCCTCTGGTAACTGCCAATATAGATTTACAATTGTATCAATTAGTATACTTTCAAAGTAAATCTAGCTAAACTAGATTTAATCTGCGTAAGTTTTCCTGAGCCAACATGCCCTAAACTAACTATAAATGTCTAGAGGTGACCTTCAGATGAACACTGAGGCACTTAGGTGAGGCATTGCAGGAAAGCCTGCATTGCCATTGCCCAGCATGTGCTCATGAGGTTGTTTTCTCCAGGGTTCTTGAGTCTGTACTGACTATAGGAATGAAGTTCATTTAAAGAATAGAGAAAATGTTTTAATGACTACCTGGCATTAGCACTAAGTGAACTCAGTGGTTTCCTGTTGTTGCCTTCTCCAATTTTCTTTGGTGTAAAGTGTTGGCATTACAGCTACACAAATTCTCTATGCCTAATCCCTCTCAATTTGCAGTTTCCTGAAAAAAGAAAAAGTGTCAAACAAACTCAAGCTCTTCTAAATGCAAACCAATGATTTAAACTACTTTAAACTACTTCTCTTTTTCCAAGTAAAAAAAAGCCAGAACAAATTAAGATTAAACAAGTTAAACACATGCACTGGCCTTAACTAACACAGGCCCTACTAGCACTATTCAAACCAGTTGTTTTGAATATCAATTGCAAAGAATTAAAAAAAGGAGGAAAAAAAAAAAAAGGTGTAGATGCAAAAGCTAGAGAAATCTGTCCTGTCTTCCCCCATCCCTTTGTACCAATCCACAGCCAACTGAAGACCACAAATATAGACCTAGTCTGAATGGGTAGGAGAACCAGGCCAGAGTTAGCATTTCACACACACCCACACCTACAGACCCTGAATAGCACTACTTGTTCAAAATCCCACTTGCCTTTCACACCATCTTGTTTGTCAGCTATTCCAGGAGCAGCACGCAAGTTTCCAGGACCACCCCCTTTTACTTTGTTTCAGGTGTTGGCGATTTATATAATCCAGAGACTTGCATCAAAGTTTTCACAATCAACAGCTTTCACAATTAAGGCATAAGCCAGTGATACCGTGGGGCAGGGAAGGGAGCTCATAACCTCAAGCTGAATTTGCCCTGTTATCTATTTTATGGCTTACAACGTACACAGACTAACAGACACTGGCTATTCAATTACTTATAGTAATAATGGAACTATAGTTCCATTCTTTAGTTGCTATAGTTACACTACTAGCAATCTTCGCATTCAAAATCTGGAAAGAAATCCTATGAAGGGTACTGTACTTTTTTTTTAATGAAACTTGACTATAGTCAATCAAAATTAAGAAATGCAAACTGATATGGGCTTGAAACTTTTATAAAAATATGCTGTATAGAAACACATTTGGAAAATTGCATAGAAAATATCCTTTTATTGAAACTGAAGTAAGGCACTGTTTTACGAGCTATTGTTTGGCTGTAAAAATGCAAGTCTATTTTCATTACTTTTATGTTATTAACAGTATTTTCCATAATAGAGGTGCAGGAGTAAAAAACCCTTTTACACAGAGCAGGAAATACTCTTTTGAAAAACTTCATCAAATTTACTGTAAGTCATTTGTAGAAAATTGGAATACAATTTTAAATCAGGATCCTACATGCTACTGTCCTCCAGGCTGTTCACTGGCTGATGCTGTGCTTTCTTCATTTCCTGTGTAATCCAGATGTTCCATCATCTAAATGTAAAAAGGAGAGAAAAAAAAAAAAAGAGATGTCTCTCTGTAAAACAATACTGCTTTCCCCCACCTGGTCTAAAGCATTTGTTAGCTAAGAGAAATAATTAAACATGTTAGAGTGCATATTAGCAGCATACAGATAGGACGTCCTCTACAGATCAGAGAAGTATACAAGACAAATAATCAAAGCTCTCTTAGGTAATCCAACAAAGGATCCAAGTACTCTAAAGAAATTAAACTTATAAGTCAAAAGGGTTTCAATTATTAAATACAGAGAACAAACGAAACCCAATTGGGTTAAGCAAATTTTTCAAAGATATGGTTTGCAGAACTGGAAACAGACTCTAGGATCCTACCTAACATTTATAGGTTGCAAGCAATAGCTTGAACAGAAAAAACGAGTTTTCTCTTTTCTTGACTGTAAAGGCTAAGCGATATTACAGTTAGTAAAAACTAACTGTATTGCAACATTTCTTTGTAAATTTTCCTTTTGTTTTAAATAGTATAAAGGAAATGGAATTGTCAAGTCCTGCAAAAGAAAAGAATCTAAACCAGATTATTCTATAGACTGACTATACCTTCCAATTAATGTAAACGATTAGGTCACCTGAATAACACAAGACAGCGTTGTACTTTTCCAGACTAAAAAGCAGCCTGTTTCCCTAGCCACTGATGTACTGCTAGAGGGCAATGCAGGCTCTGGTTTCCTCCCTGGGAGAAGGCATTGAATAAATAAGGAGGTAACACACACATTTGTTAGCATAACAAACTGAGACTCATCAGTTTGAGGGCTTCAGAATTAAGCAGTATTAACAAGAGGCCAAGGACTGGACAGTTTTGATAGCTGACAACTACAGACAGAAGGTACAGAAGTAGTAAAACTAATGCTGAGAAACCAAACATGTCAAGATGCTCATATACCCAGCGCGGCAGGATTATTAGGACAAGTGCATAACACTTTCAACATCAGGATAGAAAACCCTACATGTGTTCTTCCATAGAAGCATATCCTGCCCAGCAGTAAAAAGGCTCCCTGTCTTTCTGCAGAACAGATGCTCACCACGTAGGTTCTGAACTGTGCAGATTTTCACATGATGAGGACAGGATTGCTTTCTTGTCTTACTAGCACCCACTGGAGGATGCCTGGCAAGACAAAGCCAGCTCTGACACTGTTGTGTCAATATGCGCTTTACTGAAGTATAATACTATATATAGGGCAAAGAGAATAATTCCTTTAACTCCTCTCTTCTTCTCTAGCCATGACACACCTGTGCCATACCTTCTTTTATGCCAACAGAATTGTTTCACTACAAGGCAAGCAAACATACCTTACTAAAAGCAGGTTTGCTTAAACTGGCCATTTCCCAATCCAGTCACACCAACATGCTGCATGTTAAGTTGACCAAGGCAGAAAAAAGTCACTAGGACTATTGGCCATAACAGCAATTTGACTAAGCTCAGAAAAGATCTTTCGCATCCCTCCCTTTGTTTGTCAGATTTAAGACACTAGGAATTAAGGCAGACACTAGTCTTGACAATAAACCTAAAAAATGAGTTATAGCAATAGCACACACTCAGTCCAGCTGTGAATACCAAGCTACCGTGCTTAATGACAATCTTGCACTTAACTTCAGTGTATCTAGAATTTTCCCCCTCCACTGTGACCAAAAACCCACATCAAAAAATCACCCAGAGCAAAACACTCCCTACAATTACAGAAGTCAAACCGTCATTTTGCATGAGGATTGAACCATTTGTTTCCAGGAAAAAACAACAAAAGCCCCACATCACATCAAGTAATGCCATGTACCTTCCTTTATGCTAGGAGGATCACCTAACAGCTGGCACAGAGAAGGTAGTTTTGGTAAGCATTTTTGTAAAATGTTCTCCTATTAAACTGACAATATGCTTTCAGAAGGAAAAGTTACCGCTATTTGCAACAACTCAGTGTATTCAAGAATCAAAGACGCGCTTCTGTGTGACCTGGTCTAGGGAATCCTGCTGTGGCAGGGGGGTTGGACTAGATGATCTTTCGAGGTCCCTTCCAACTCCTCATATTCTGTGATTCTTCTTTTAAACCTATAACAAGTTAAGTAGCCCAAAATGTTCTTATGCTTGAGATATCACATGCAGTTGAAGTCTCTGCTTAATATATCACATTTTCAGTTAACTTTAAAACCAAAATGGCTAGTAGAGTATAAAAGGCGTTTGGGTTTGATATACATGTCTGTATCTACCACACTCCATTTCTAATCTCTCTACCACACAGAAGGAGGACAGCTCACAACTTGAAGTGTCAGCAACAACAGATGCCTTTCTAAAAGTGTAAGATTGCACTAAGTGGTTCTTTTCCACAAGTATCTCAGTTGTAGGGTCTTTCAGGACAACCCTGTCCTCAAAGCCTTGGCAGAAGCTGCAGAAATCTTTACAACAACCAGCAGCAAAACGATTCTTACCAACTTCTAGCTACGATTAATTTTCAAGAATCAAAAAATGTGATTTAAAATTACAGTACTGAACAGCAGGTGCACGCTATGTGACATACCAGTGCCAAATCTCCTGATTTATTATTTCAGGGAGATAGGAAAGCTTGCTAAACACTTCAAACTAACCAACTAAAAAGCTGCAAGACTATTCTATCTAGAAGACTTCAGAGCTGCTTTTGCCCACTAGATTTTTCATGATGTTACTAAAATGATTTCATAGATTGTACTGATACAAAAACACACAGTATTTTCAAATTAAATAAATAACTGGGAAATAAGCATCCAATTAATTTATTGTGCAGGCAGACATGATGAGAATAAGCAATACCAAAAACCTACAAAAATCTTTATTGTACAAACTCAGCAACAATACTTCTTCCTTAGTAGTAGGAAAGCAGGTATATTATTCTCCCAAGAAATCTGCTTTTCAGTCAATAGTTAAAATGTTTTGCTACACAGCAACTCAATATAGCCATAAAAAAGCCACATACAGCATAACTAGAATTTAAGACTGCATCATTATGCAGAAACAGAAATGCTTTCAGCTAAGAATTATGTGACCTCGGAGCTATCTTAGGGAGTCAAGTATTTCTTATATGTATGAAGTAGAAACTGAAAAACCGATTTTAACAATCCTACCCAAGAACTTGTGTGCACACAGCAGGACAGAAAAACTTTAAGTTATATAGTCTAGTCCCCTGACTTTAATTTGCACTGAACTACTCCCATTTCCTAACCTCTTCCTAGGTTTGTATCTAATTTCTTCATTACTAAGGCTTTTTAATGAAACTTAAAGTACTGTTTATCAGGAGAAAGAAGCTACATTTCAGTTCAGAATTTAAGGCAGAGTCCATCATCCCAAATTGTCTTCAGTGTACAGGGCAAACAAGCTACACTCTAGAAATAGATGAAGACCTCTGGACTTCTGACCATGATTCAAGACTATATTTAAATGATTCAATTCTGCAAGAAGTTGAAATCTGAAAGCTTGCATGGTTCGCTCTGTGCTGTGCTCCAAACAGCAGACAGTTAAAATAAATACCATCAGTCTTAGCAGTCCTGAGCTACAGCCTAGTAAGGTTAAACCTTCTCACTGCCGCCTAGAAGCCATGCAGCAACAAGACCACAAAAGCTGGCCTGCATCCTTGCTCCCTATCTTACTGCAAGGTACCAGTGGAGGAACTAACATAAATTCTAAATATTTGAAGACACTCCTGGGGATTTGGGAAATTAGAGAGGCGTACAAAGCCTTCCTTGAGGCTTAGGAATCATGGCTCCATTAGTACTTTATATTAAGTTTTCCTGTATTCCTTTAAAGAAAGAAGAAAAAAAATCAAAGCAAAACAAACAAACAAAAAAATCGCCTAAGCATAAACCCAGATTTATAACTCGTCTTAACTTCTCACATCTTCTATCAAATTACTTAGAAAAATGAAAAAGGCAGACACAAAAAAGAATTAAGAGGAAGCAGAAGGGAGAAAAGAAAAAAGAAACCACAAGATAATTAATAAAGTTGCATTAAAAGAAGGCCGTAATCACACCTTGTAGCAAAGGCGTCCTGGAGGAGTCCGATACCTAAATAAAATTCATTCCATTATTAATATCATATACAACAAATAGCAGAAAAATCCAAAACTCAAAAAAGCTAACTAATGGACTATAAACAAACAGCACCAAGTGTAGTCACGTGAGACACTCTACATGCTCTTATACCCCTATTCTTAGGACACTTTGCTCTAACTTGAGGACAAAGCAAGCCCCTACAGAAGTCTAGTCATCCTTGTCAGGGGGGCAGCTCTGCTCCAGTCCAGATTACCATTGTTGTAGCAAAAAAATAGTCTTTTATCACCTTTCTGTATCTTACCTCCTCAGAATGAGCACTGAAACCTGGAGATTTCAATTCTGGGGTTGCGTGGGGCTGGGGTTTTTTGCAAGTTTGTTCATAAGATCAATAAGGACAGTTTAAAGTACAGCTTTATGTGAGCAGAACAACATACAAGAAGGATCAACACTGCAGCACTCTAAGAGCACAACTTGAATAAAATCCTCTGGAAAAATACTAACGTTGAAAAGTTATTTAGAAAGTTAATAGAAAAATAGGAGTTAGTAAAGTTACAGAGAGGTGTTCAATTACAGACAAGTCTAACTCATGAGTGGTGGAGTGGGTGTGGAAATCAACATTTTAAACTGTGCCAGAAATTAAATCATCTGACCTCAAACAAGCTGAAGTTCAGAGCTGTTTTAATCCTTCAAAAGGCAGTTGAAAGAACATGAAATAACTACTATAGCAACATAATTCTTCCAAGTATGAGTTTTACTATGAGAAGTGCACAAAATTTTTGTCACTGAAGAGGGCTGCCAGATTTACTTAGGCCAATCTTCTTCAGAACTCAAGTGAGGAAAATAAATCGCAAATCCTTTTCCCCACAACAGACCCAGAGTTATTGGGCTTTATCTATACAACGTGTTCATTTTAGAATAGCACACAGCCACCAATTTATATACAAAAGCATGGTAAGCCAAATTCATTCTGACCTACAGAGAAACACTTCTATTTGCTGACCCTATGAAAGGAGAAGAGTTGCTCCTGTAGGCAAAATAACAGTATCTAGTTAAAGCTGAAGATCTCTCGAGTCATTTCAGACTTAGCCAACCTCCAGCTGAAGTAGGTGTAGAATATTAGTTAGATTCACAAAAGGTAGTGTTGAGCTGATAAACTTAACAGGGGCTGGATGCATGCAGTTTTACGTTTACAAGAATTACCATCACCCTCATTTTCACTGATCACCAGTGATACACAGAAAGTTTTTAAAATTCTAGTTGATCACTGACTTTTTTGAACTGACTCTTAATAAAGGACTAGTGCAGAAAGGAATCTGCATGCTTAGTTCAGTGACTCACACCACACCAAGATGATAGTTGAGGAATGTTAAAACATGAAAAAACATTTAAAAGAAAATAAAACAAATTACTTTCTCCCCCCTGAGTACTGAACCAGCTACTTCATCTCACTTAAGCTTTGTTCTGTCATGTCAACTACTAGACTAATATCTTTGTAAGAGTAAAGACTATTCTTCCTTATTAGATCCAGAAGATAACATGAAGACTAGCAAAAACTGGATTGTGGGTGATACATTACCAAGTACTTACAGAAGCATATACTCAAAGGAATTAACAACAAAATACTCAAGGCCTCCAGCCTACCTGATAACTGCTTCCTTTCCAAAACTTCTTCATCTCTTTGCGCCTCCAAGCAACAAGTGAGCCAGTAATGAGTGTACATGGTACAAGATAGAGAAGGGCAGGTTGTCCCATCTTCGTTAATGCCAGAACAATGAAAGTCAGCACCATACCAATGGCATAAGCTACAAAAAGATATTCAGACATACACAATCAAGAACAGGTGAATTTTTAGATTAAGTCGCTCATTCAGTAAGCCAGAACTATTTTTTTAAAGTAGCACCTTCCTCGTTAATACAATTATGGAGGGACAATAGGTTGCTCTGTATTTGCAAATATAGTTTTATCTTCTCAAAGCAGCTGACTACTCTAAAGAATACTCACTTTAAATATGGGCAGGTACATTAAAAAGAGATTATAAAGAGATTCTTGACAGCATTGAACCTTTACCTGAAGAAAACTACACACTTTTGCCATTTAGAAAAAGCTAGCATGAATAGTTACATTGCTGAAATATCATAATTTACCTATTGTACAAGTAATGTAGTATACGGAAGATGAACTTGTCTGTACATCAAATCTTCGACAATAGGCAACCAGAAGTCCTTGAAGAAAAAAAAAAGGATTAATTATATATTTAGCCATATTTTTTTTTTCTCCCCAATCCTCCAAATCAAAGCAGCATAAGAAAAATTTATAGGAAGACTTCCCATTACTCTATGTTATCTTCTTCCCATTTATTTCTAGAAAGCCAAGAACCGGTTTACAAAATCCGATGGTAAAGTCTTGAAAATTCAAACTATAATGGAAACATAAGCCAGGTGAGCTTGGTATTAAAAGGTTTTGGTCTTCTAAGCAAGCAAATTACATCCTGCGTGTTCAATTTTCTCATACAAAAGAGTAGCAACCTCGTTTGAATGCTTTTCTTTTAACAGGATTTTAATGCTCGCTCTTAACGATCAGCAATTTTGTCTGCACGCTGTCCATGAGATGGTGCTTGTGCCTGACTTAATTAATTTGCTCAGGACTCCAGCTATGGCAAAATCCGTCTCTTCTGAGAAAGATGGAAAAAAATATATACCTTTTCCCTTACCTCACCTCTAAGTAGGTAGTCTAGGATATAAAAATACTATGAAGTCACAGAATACATGCTTTCTGTGAGATTTCTGGGATGTTTAATTAATTCTGACAACTGGATATACCTGTGGCACTCGTATTTACACAATACAGTGCAACACAAAAGCAAAAACACTTCACTACTGAAGTGTTCTGTAACATACTAAGCTCTCTTATATTGTGGCTTTTGTTGTATTCTGTATGGTCAGATCAAGGCGAACTTCTGCATTTGATTTAGTAATTACTTTGTATAATAAACTCTAACAGAAGTCAGTTGAGACTCAAACCCAAAATATTTACTCATAAGTTAAACTGCCAAAAAACCCATTTGCTTACCTGGGACAATAATGTCTCCAAAACCCAACAATGAAAAAGGTATGTCACACACTGTTGATGCAGAATATTCAAGTCTAGGCACTCTAATAACCACAGGTAACTGTAAAACAATATTTCAGAAGTCCACATAAATCTAATCTAAAGCATTCTGGTTTTGTTTTGTAAATTAATAAACCATTTTAATATAATTAATTTATTGCTAATGCAGAACTTCAAAATAGGTAGACCCTAAAGTAAAAACCAGAAACCAACAGAGTGCATAAAATTTAAAGCAACAGGTAAGTTGGAATTTCAGATTTACAAATAATACGCACACACACACAAAAAAAGTTAAAACAACATTTAACCATATAACAGGAATAACCAGTATGGATTATTAACCTAACTACAGAGTATTGATCAATGATATCCACACCCTGAAGAGAAATTTTGAGTCAGGTTTTCCCCAAAAGAATAGTCTTTTCAGAGGGAATAATTTAAAAATCCAGTATCTGAAATACAATCCTTACTTTCTCATGGGGAGCTGAGCGTTCAGTAGGGACTTCCACCAAGTTTCCATCATTCTAGGATCAAACCCAAGTCAACAGGTATTTAATACTTAAAAGAAAACAGCAGAAGCTGGCTATATTCTGTGAGAAAGTTATGCCAAAAAGCACACTATGAATTAGCTACGTAGTGTCAGTATCTTTATGTTGCTCACACTGAAACAACTGTTCATACCTTTTCACTATTTCCAAAGGGACCAGCTGCAACTTCAACCATTATACTTGCCCCATTCTGAAAATAAGGACATTTTTCAGATTTAGTGGTTTAATATACCAAAGCTTTCATACTTTATTTACAAATACTGCTTGTACCTCATTTTACAATTCAGAATTGGAAAAATCCTGAATATCAAAAAGGAATGCACTAGTATGGTACAATATTACACAGTCTTGTTCTACATTAAAAACATGTAGCCCAGACTAAAATAACCGTTAAAAAACAACTGAACAAACAAAAAATCCACTAGACATATCTAGAAGTTTAGATAAAAACCTGTCAGCTTTTTCTGCTTCAAAACAAAAGAAAGTGTGCTTGCATACAGTTCATACTACATTGCAAATGAGCATGGCAGAAAGTAATGGAGCGCATTCCCACAGATGGGTGCTAAAAACCAAACACTGGAGGACAACAGTTTCCCATCATCAAGCTATCACACAATTGGGAACAGTTTACTTTGGCCATATGATTGCTGAAAACTTAGTAATTTAGCAACATTTAATGCACCTATGCAAGCATTACATTTTATGGCCCATATAAGATGAAAACTTAGGCTGCTGCTGTCTTAAATGAGGGGGGGAAAAAAAGGAAGTCAGCATTTCTGTATTGAGCAAGCTGAAAACACTAATCTGTTTGACAAAAATACCACCCCAGTGACCAGACGACATTTCTGATTTTACTCTAAAGATAAATTCACAGACATACCTTTGTGATAAATGGTGTTATGAAGACAAAAAACACATCATACAGAAGGAGAAGGCCTAGAAGTATCACACAGGACTGGCAAAAGAAGAAGAAAATGTTACTGTAGGTTTTCAAGGACAGCATAGCTAGAGTCTGGTACCATTACCGTACCCTCCTGTTTAAAGGGGGAAGGGGGGAAAAGAAGAATCACCCCTCTACCATGTTTTAATTCCAACAAAACATTTAAAAGAGGATTAGTTTATTTTAATAATTATTTAAAATGTTACAGATTTTTTTAACTATGTTTTTCTTGAGTGTTGAAAATCTGCTCCTGGCACTAAACTTAAACAGATTAATGTTAGAATACTTTCTTAAGGTAAGCAACTCACAGTACCTTAAAGTTGGGCATTTTCAATGTTTTAATAAAGTTCAGGCAAAAAGCAACTCCCAAAATATCTTGCAAAATCCAAGCCCACCTAAAAATAAGAACACATTTTTACACATTGTTCCAACTATAGCTGGAATCTAAGTGCAATAATGATTTTAGATTTTGCTGGAAATGGCAAGATGAGAAATGGATTGAAAAGCAAGAAAACACTTTTTAGGAAGTACTGCTACCAAACCCACTAGTTTCAAGATGGCCAATTAACACTAGCCTGTGATCATAAACAAGGAACTCTTCTTGATCAGCATACCACAGAGAAAATTATTTGAACAGAGGCCATAACAGGGACTGTGTTCAGCTGTATGATTGCCCACTTGATTGGAAGCTCTACTTAACATCTGGCTCAAGAGGCTATTTAGGATTGTATTGTGATATTTGTGTATTTGCGGTCCTGTGCTTCCACAGGAGGAAGCAGAGGTCCTATAGTTCCTATGCTATTTTTGCACTCTTCCTTCCATTAGCAATCAAGCTAGTTCTTCCTCCTCATCATAATTTTTTTGTAATTTCAAATTACCACATGGTTCATTTGTATAACTTTGTTCTCTATTATTCCCATGCTTGTTAAGCTTCATAAATACTTTCATGGCTTTTTTTGAAATCGGCACTGGAGTTTAGAAGGATGCTATGCTCCAGGATTAGTTATACGATGGGAAGTTCCTTAATGACAATTATTCATATTACTCTCTTAAGTCAGAATGCATCACTTACCTATCTTCATTTCGAAACACTGCCCAGACAACAGCTGCTGCTATGCAGAATGCAGCAAGAAAAATAAGCCTCACTTCAATGTTTTTGTTGCAACATGCAATCCTAAAACAAAATAATTTAATTAAAAAAGAAAGCCTGCAACAGCCAAAACACATGCCTGTGCTATCATGGGTCCTTAAGCTGACAAGGTGCTCTCATCCTGAAAGCTTCTCCTTTGCCCATCTGTTCTGTCTACACTCAGGTTGCATCACTGCCAGAAATGCAGTACCAGTCCTTCTCTGGGCTGCATTAAAAATGCCCATAGACAGTAAGCCACGTTGGGCTTTGATGGCCAGTCCTCATTTTAGCAAACACACCCAAGGAAGGCAGTAAACAGATGAATATATTTAATTCATTTCTGTCGTGTAACAATTAGGCCAGCAGAACTATGCCAGTGAGGTACAGTCACACCACTATTTCAGAAAGGGGGGGTGGCAGCAAAAATCAATTTTAGGACATACAATACAAGATTAAAAGTGAAGTAAGTATGTACCTCAAAATTGTGAGCTGACACCTGTTTCCACTGACTACTTAATTTTTTGGGACAGTTCTTGAACTGATATTAACTGACAGAAGTAATGCCTGTCCTGCAGCTCACAGGAAACCTGATGTCTTTTTTACCTGATCTACCTTTGATGGTCTACTGGATCACCTGGCACTAATATCCTGTACTAATGTTGAGGCTGGGCCAACCGCCAACCCAATGACAGACACACCCTGTTACCCCCTCTTTCCCCCTCCACAGGAAGGGAAAAGGGATAAGAGAGACAGAAAGACTTGTGGATTGGAAAATAAAACTAAAACTACTTTAATAATGATAATGAAAAATTAAATATACACAAATATGTGCAAAACCCAATACTGAACCCAAACCCCCCTTGATGGTAACTACGTCACCACTGATACCGTGGCTGTAGGCCTCAGCAGCACTGAAGCGCAGGAGAAGAAGGAATCAAGAAGGGAGAATAATCTTGCAAGGGAGAACAATCATCAGAATAATCACCTGAATAATCATGTAGCAAGGGGGAACTGACCCCCAGTTTATGTATCGAATATGATGTATATGGAATGGAATACGTTAGTTGGTCAGTTTAGGGTCACCTGTCCTGTCTGCTCCTCCCCGAAGGCGCAGCCTTTACCCTGCACCTCCCAACATGAGACACAAGATTTAGTGACCTTGCTTTGCATACCAATCCCTGGTAGTGAATCTAAACATTGCATCTTATCACTGCTAGAAGCGGGCAGTGTTTGCAAAAACATGCTGTTAGTTTCAGAAAGCGTAGATTCTCAGAGGAGTTTTAACTAAAAAGTAAAATCACTGAACAAAATTAGTTCTGTTCTAACCCAAACCAGGACAACTAAGTAACATGAAAACATAATCTTAGGCTTGCAAGCTTATAAGTGTTGTTCTTTTAGGGAAAAGAAACATTTGCTGCATTAAACATTAGGGTTTTTTGAAGCGAGACTATATGGGAGGAAAGCTATAATCACTAATACCTGCGGGATATTTAACTTGGAGTAGTAAGAGGAGGATATGTGTACACTACTAACACACTACCCAAGTTAACACTGTAAACACTTACAACAGAGGACACGAGCAATGTGTTGCCTTCTCAAGAAAAAGTTCAAACTTGGTCTGTCATAGGTACAGTACACATTAACATCAGGAAAAAAACACCTTCTCTATTGCCTGTAGCATAGTTCTAGCTATAAAGCAGGATCCCCCTTAACAGAATTCCTTGGTGAACAAAGTAAGCACAACTTACAGGCAATCAGAATTTGAAAAAAAAATCAGCTCAGATGGCCAAGCAGAGCCTTTCAAGTTTTATTACAGCAATGCTTTCAAATAAATGTAATGCAGCAAGTCTCCCACAACACTATTTTAACTGTTCATTATGCTATGGACACCTTTAATAACTATTAAAGGAGTCTGTAATTTTCTTTTCTAACAATCCCACACACCAAACCATACAGGAAAAGATCTGTCAGACTGTTCTCATATTTTCACACTACCTTGAGTAGCAACCAGAAAATACACACAAAAAAACCTCACATTTATAATTACCGAAAGCTGTACAATACCTGCACTTCCCAAATGGTATTTCTCCTATTAATGCTGCAAGACAGTTGTATAGACTCATTGCAGATGCCAAGCAGAAGACTGATATTATAACATACACTACATAGAAAGAATGGAAGGTGAGAATCAGTGACAAAATACAATAAAAAAATAATCCACAAACAGGCGTCAAACACAACAATGTACATTTGATATAAACTGTTAGTTATTGCACTGCTTGATACATTCATTGGAGAGTTTAGTCATCTGATAACAGAAAGTGTCTCTGCCATGACAAGAGTTCTCATCAAGCAAAAACCTGAGTTTGAAAAATTTTTAATTGAAAATTTGAAAAGAATTTTCCACCCTTTTCTTTAAAAAGAAACATGTAATCTGCTTCTTCTTTCACATACTTTTATTTGGTTATGGCTAAAATCAAAGTGTTATTTTACAACTACCAGCTTTCTTAATTTCTAGTAATACTCCTCACTTCAAATTTTCCCTTTAATCATACTGTCTGCTTACACATAAAAATTTCAGTATCCCCAAGATCTGACTGATTATTTAGGTGACATTTTAAGATACTAAACACCTCATCCCCTCCAAAAACTTCTATGTAGTTAGGAACCACCTGGTTAGGAAAAAACTCTATACTCCATATTCTAATTCATTGTGTGTTTGAACTTATGGTAAGCACTCTGAAACGTGGACAAACAATAAAACTAGTAGTTTGCTCGTTGCATTTGGTGGGGCTTTTTTGGTAATGAAGTTCTAGCTAGAAAACCACTCTGACACTCATAAGGAGATTACTGGAAAAAAAAAAAACAACCACCAAAAAAACAGGGAAGAAAGGTGAATCTTCTAGCCGTAACCAAAATCATGTGCCATTATGATTTGTTAAGCCTCCAACAGGCAAAACAGTAAGTTTTGCACAACAGGTTCCTCTAAAGTCACTAAGAAATCAGCTGTATAGGGAATCTCAGATTTTGAGGCAACAATGCAGAATTAATAAGGCCTAAGTACTTACAAAAATAGATACAGACAAATCCATCATAGAGCTCGACTTTGCAACTGGCTCTGTGCAGGAAACACTCCCTTCTCCCTAGTACTTCACTCACAAAATTGACCTTAACCCCAAGTACCAATATTAGAATTTAACATTTACAGACTAGAGCAGTGACATATCAAAGAGGGGGTTCATCAGTCTTTTAGTGCGACAAGTTTAGTAAAGGTAGCATTGCCCATAGTGAAGATAATAAAAGCTAAACAAAAACCAGAAGACACAATGATGAAGTTTCTTTTGCAGAAGCAGGAGGCTAACTGGCAACAAATTCCAAGAAAGCAAAATTAGGAAGCTTTCAGAATGAAAGTTATATTGCTTATATTAAAAGTGTAATTTAAAATTTCTGGTTGCACAATTCGAGGACAGGAAAAGAAAAAAAACCAACAAATCAACAAACAGTTTGGAAACTATGTTTTACTGGAATTGCATAATTCAAGGACTTAGCTTATTGCTAATACACTTGAGTTTATGCCACTATGGTAATGCCATTTTGCCTGTTACTTAGGGCACTGCAAGCACAAGCTCAACATCAATCTAACAATATCAAAACACTCTAAACACTAAGTTATCATTGCCATTGTCCCCAGAATACTGGCATACCATTTTTGTACCCATCATTTGTCAGCTCTCCTCCACATCACTTCATTCAAAATAAGCACTATGAAGGCAGCCTTTGTAAGGGAACTGAAAAAAGCTGCTCTCTTTTTTAAGTAGCAACTATATCTTTTTAATCCTCAACTCACACATGGAGAAAATCATTTAAAAAAAAAAATCACATTAGTTTTAGTTTAGAAATCTAGCTTTTCAGACTTAAGACACCTAGTAAGATCATGCAGAAAAGTCAGTCAAATATGATTATCCATTGTTCTTACCTAGCCATTTGTAGAAGAAATAAAGTAAGACCAGCATGACACAACAGATGACAACAAACAAGATAACTGTTACGGGGGTGAAAGTAACATTATCTTCCTTCTTCTGCCTTGTTTCTCTCTCTCCAGGACTTGCTATTGCTTTCAAATTCTCACTGTTTTTAAAAAAAAGACAAACCTCAGATGAGAGATTATGAAAACATTTTACTATGACCAGAATTGCTGGTTATAAAGCACCAACAGACAGCATTTCAATCTAATCTTTCATACCACTGTTAAAAAATACAGAAAAATCATATGCTTATTGTTTGTGTTTCTCTCAATTTTTTAATGGAGATTTTTAATGAAGATAATGCACTTCTAACCTTGCACAGAACACAAGGGAAAAATTTTCTTAACTGCTTTCCTTTCCAATTGTGTGGTGACAGCCAACTTTAAGGAGTATCTCCAGCCAAAAACCTGATCCATGTGAGGAAAACTAACCCCCTTTTCAGGATGCATGCACTCAACTCCCTTAAAACATCACTTCTGACTATAAAATTTCTTGGCCTAAGCATACTCTGATACATATGTCTATGATAAATCAAAATCATGTATATTACACACTGTTTTAAAACCTCAGCTACAGACATTGTCTGCAATACCCATTCATGTCAGTAGAATGAAGCTAGCTAAGTAGTAGCGCTTTTACCCTTATACCTCATAATTACACAATAAGTGAAAGAGGGGGAGTAACTGGAGATTTTCACTGGGAGTAAGATTTCTTTGCATACAAACTCCATATTTATACCTCACCATGCAAAATAAGCAGACTTAAATTGTTGTGTTTGTTCTTTGAGGAGATAGCCCTACTACTCTAGTACAGACGCAAGCACAACTTGCCCATCAGATAGCACGTTCCTTGATGAATCCCAGGACCTACCTACAAAATGCTGAATTCAGCACTGAAACTGCTACCTTCAAAAGAAGAAAAACCCACAGGAGAAAGGCACTTTGTTAGATGAATCACCTTCTCAGAGGACATGCTTTGAATAAGCAGGTTTTAAAAAGAAAAGCTCACCCTAGATTTATGAAACTGCACTTTAACAAGTTTAATATAATTACATCTGGGTATTTTTTCAATACAGAAGACAGCATCACATTTTGTTATTTTAACATTTAGTGCAGCCACACCCTAGAGAACTGCAGGGTAAAAAGCAGCATAATGAGATCCAACTTTGAAAAAAAAAGAAATATATAGCCCCTTGTATTTCTTTAATCTTTTTTAAATTAGTAGATTTACGTAACTAGTGGGAAAGAGGAAGCTGCTGTTATCACACAAAATCCACTCCTTGTTCTGGGGAGCAAAGCGCTAGAACACCACTGAGAACAGGAAAACTTAGGGAGCAACACACACTGGCCCATTCAGCAAAGGCAGGCATCCAAGAAATATTGCAGAGTAATACCATGATCTGAAAGGCCAGTTATATCCATTTTAACCCTACAGCGAAAACAACTAGTTCTGTGCATCAGGTGTGCTTCACTTCACTCACAAAGCTGAACACCTCCCAAGGACAGTGCAGAAACTCTTAGTAGCCCTCGTTTCTCTGCATTTGCTACATTATACACTTCCAATCCCTCCCCTTTCCTGCAGAGGGACCTCCTTGTCCCTGCCTAGTCCTAGAGCTGCTGTTGCCCCTGGCTCTATTGCTCCACCAGGAATACACAGAGCTGAAGAACATAACTCTCTGGAGCCACATTCCCCAGTACTCCTAGTGACAGGCATGCAAGTGCAGAAACATCTCAGGCATGCTGCACAGCCAGCTGGGATGAGGCAGACATATGTAGCGTCTGCACTGGCAGGGATCTGTGCAACTACATATGTACCTCTTGGGTCACTGGATTGAAAAATATTAAAACACCTACTTTCTATCATGGATGTTGGAGTATTAAGATGGAAGGTACAGGGTATTTGGTAATTTGTCAAAATGTTAACTCATTTCTCCTCCCAAGAGCTGCCTTCCAGTACCTAAAGGGGGATTATAGGATAGAAGGGGAGAGACTTTTTAGGTTCTCAAACTGTGACAAGACAAGGGGAAATGGTTATAAACTGCAGGAGGGGAAATTTAGGTTGGAGATTCGGAGGAATTTTTTTACCAGGAGGGTGGTTAGGCACTGGAACAGGTTGCCCAGAGAGGTTGTGGATGCCCCATCCTTGGCGGTGTTCAAGGCCAGGCTGGATGTGGCCCTGGGCGACCTGGTCTAATGACTGGCATCCCTGTCCATGGCAGGAGCGTTGGAACTAAATGATCTTTAAGGTCCCTTCCAACCTGAGCCATTCTATGATTCTATGATTATCCCTTGGGGACTTCAACAATCTACTAAAGGTTCCTCAAAGACCTATAGTAATTTTTCAAAGGTTACAGTGCTCAAGCCTTTCATGGCAAAGCTGCTAATTGCACCCAGATGTTTTAATTTTTAATTACCAATTTCAAACAACAGTTTCTCACTGATCATAGTCACAGCTTTCACAAAATTTGTAGTCCACATAATTTAAACTTACAGTTCTGCTACTCCACTCCAGTAGCCTCCTAGTGCCACTGTAAACACAGAAATTAGGAAGATGACAACCATACTGCAATCAAACTCTGGCAAAGGTGGTGAATACAGAGTCACATTGACTTCATTTCCAAGCACCTGAAAAATAACACACAAGTAGGTTCATAAGGACTAAGAGATGATACTGCTTATTTTCCAGCAAGATGCACACCATGATTGCCTGCTCTTAACCTACACAATGCTGAGAGCAAGATTTCAACTTACTGCACAAGACATTCCATGTATTTGCCTTGGTCATTGAAAAGAAGCAATGGTTTCCATGCTGCCTTTCAGGATAGTCAAGTTTGAAAACAGCTCTGTTAGTACTGCTATGGAAACATGGATACCACTAGGCAAAATGGTATTTCTTAGAGAACTTGTGCCTCTAGCCCAAATGCTTTTCATCCCCTAAACATACCAAGTACCAACAAAGATGCCTGCTCTTCGGGAAAGCATATCTGAGTCAATCAACTTGGAAAACTAACTCATGTCCACTGAAATATCAGCAGAAGTCTACCTCTAGCTCTTGAAACCACAAAACTCACTTCAGGTACAGGCACAATGCTTCAGACAGGACACAGTGAAAACTCAACATGGACATGATTTGAGAAGGATTCAAAAGAAAAGAAAGCAATTTTACATTACTTAAAAAAATCAAAGAACAAAGTAAAAAAAAAAATCAGCTGAAGGACACTGAAGAAGATGGGAAGGAATGAAGAGACATAACTGATAACAGAATGTGACTGAAAGGTGAGATTTAAGAAACAAAGGAAGGATGGTAATTTTACAGGAAATGGAAGGTTGTAGGGAAGAAAGGTTTCCTGTTATAGTCAAAGTTAAGGCATCTAAAGCAATCCTGCAGTAAAAACAGACTTCAGAGATGCAGCAGAAAACCAGATTTGTTAACAGCCTGCATGTGGGACAAAAGCAGGAGAGAACATGAATATGCCAGGCAGGTCTCGCTACAGGAAGCCCACACTGGCAGTGGAAAGACTGAATGCAAAGCTGAGTAGTGTAGTGGAATACAATGGCCACATGCAAAGAAAACAGACTCATTTCAGCATCCAAATTATCTAATTACAGATATTAAATTTACTACAGGCTAAAGAAGTCAGAATCATTCTTTTGCCTAAAGTTATAGAAGTTAAACAAACAACAAAGAAAATTAAATTCTAGTGAAACATTTCAGTTGTATGAAGTGTAACAATGTTAGATAAAGTAAAAAAGCCCTATTCAAATTACAACATTCTGCATGTAAAAAAACCCACCAATACTCCAAACAAACCAAAACACAGAGACCAAAAATCCCCAAGAAATCTAAAGGCTTATACATTTTTAGTATTCTATTCCAACATGTCTTAATTCAATTTAAGTCTTATGAAGTATAATTTACATCAGAATCCAGAGTGACTGTTTCCCTTTGTTCCTATTGTCCTGCTCTTCACTAAAAATTTGCCAAGCCTCAACTTCCAACACAGGGAGCACTAGAATGAAATACACCACATCAGATAGTAACTCTGCAAGACAGTAGTCCACTTACTAGACGGACTGTAACACACTGCTATTATGACTTATACTCAACTTGAAAAGCGAAAGCTAACAGAAATGAAGCTTGCTATGAAAAAGCAGAAAGAAAGCTTATATAAAGTAGCTACCCTCAGACTGGTGCTGTCTCCCTCTTCCAAACAAAAGCAGAAAGTAGAAGGCTTTGAAAAAGAGTTAAAAATAGAAATACAGTTGTAGTAGGAAAAGTACAATGCTGCCAGCTTCTAAGCAGCACATATCATTCAAAACAACAGCTGCCAGTGACATGACAGAAGGCTTTGGCAAAAACTACAAGAGAACAAGGAAAGGATCACTTGTAGTCTAGGATGTGCTTCTCACTACTTTTAGGAAGGCAGTCTCATTATAAGACAAAACTGCATTCTTTGAGACTTCATCTGGCACATGAACCTACTAGCAAAGTTACTTTGGTGAATTACTAGAGCTATACAGAAGAGATTCCACACGACACCACCCCAAGCAGCACTAAGCAATAAAGTGGTGCAAAGAAGACTCAGAACAGAGTAGGGATCTAACCTTGCCCTAGTTCACTTTAATGATAGTAGAGCATATCTTAAAAAAATTCTTCAAGACTATGGCAGACTGCGGACAGTCATCACAAACCTTCAGTCATGTCAATGCTGGGCAAGAACCAACCTTTAACGAGAACAGACAGTGAAGAACCAAAGTCCTATATATCTAGGTACAGTTTCAGTTTGCATACTTACCTAGGACAACCTCCCATGGCAGCTCTGAAGATCAAGAGCAGAAATGGTGAAGTGAGCTTGCAAATTCAATCCAAGAAGCTAAGACTACACAGGTTAGTGCTAGCCTCTGCTATTCACACAAAAACCCTAGCAGAGCTATTTAACACTAAATAAAAAGCAAAACAACAAAATAACAACAGAAATAGCCACAAACAGAAGAAAAGATACTGTTTTCTTTAAAACCCTCTGCAATATTCTGTATCCTAATATTACATGTCAAGGAGAACAAACTACAAATACATCCAAAACAAACTCCCTTGCTTATAAAGTACAGGAGATAACACAACTGCCCCATTTCAATAATACATGCTCGGCATCTCACCACAAACTCATCAGCAGAAACTCAAGCTACACTGTCTAACTGCTATGCCAACAGATGCTGTCCATAAAGAGAGGTCATCATCTGGCAAAGACAAAAAACTCCTCAAACCTTCCTCAAGATCCAACCTGATAAGGTACAGCCTGCCTGAAACTCATCATGCCAGTAGACACAAACTCAACTGTTCTATATTCTGTGCTATAGAAACAGCCCTCTTTTGGGCTCCAGCTCCCGACATATGTCAGGCATCTGCAATTTTATACAGGTCTACCGGAAGGCTGCTTATCTTGTTCAGCAGAAGACTTCTAAGATTACCCTACCTCCAGTTAGGTATTATGTTTTCCATTCTTAGTGTTCTAATTAATCATTCTCTCAAATTAAGCTGAATTAGGAAGACTAGCACTTCCATGACTTAATATCCATCCTCTTCTGTGAAAATGAAAGCACTACCTATGTTCCAAATCAGGCAGATATCCATCTGACCTGAAATTATTTATTTGATCAAAAACCTAAGCTTATACAAACTATAACATGCTGAAATTACTTACCAGCTGCGTATCTATTATGTCATTATATCTTATAAGAGCAACTGGAAGAGTCACATTTTCAAAATCAGTCTTGTTATCTGAAAGAGGAGACTAAAAGAGAAAGTGTCAGTGATAAGTATGTTAAGCCTATTTGCAAAGCATGTTCCATCACAAAAAGCAGATTATCCTTTACATTTCAGTGTATCTGGGGACAGGGGAAAGAGCTCATTTATCACCTCTTGCAAAAGGTTAACAAAGATAGGTGATACTAGCAATGCAGTGGGATTGATAAAAGTTCTTGTGCTTTTATAGTATTAGAAGGCTTAATCAAAACTGGTTTTATTCTCTATGTTTTTAAAAGAAGATTAATTTATGATAATCACAGTCGTAAATCGCTCATATGTACATTTTGCAGATGTAATAAAGAATAAAAAAGCAACAGAAGTATCTGCAAAGATCTCTCCAATTTCAAATTTTGGATTACGTTTTCCTAGCTTATTTTTGTCATATATGTCTATGTGACATTGTCTAAAACAGTATCACCTAAGATCTCAGGGAGTTCAGAGTACACTAAAGCTAGGGAATGTTAAAGACAAGCATTTGCATTTGGAAACATGATTAAAGATACAAGGAACAGATTCAAATTGCAATTGAGCTATTGATCTTTAGATGATACAACAGTGTTACACAGAGCTAACTGGGAATGACCCTCAGTCTCAGGAATAGCAGTCACCCCAGCACAGCACTCTGTGGGAAAGGCTGACTCATGTTGGAAACTCAGGCTTTGCTAGGGTCCTCTGGTTTTGGGGTTTCTCCCAGCAAGCCCTGCACAAAGCTGCATCGGATCAAATACATAAGACACTTTCACTACAGAACAAAACTATGTATTGTAACTTACCAGCCTGGTTTTACTGGCAATCAACAGCATTTTAGCACCCAAACTTTGTGCAATTCTTGCTTTCTCCAAAAATGTGCAGTTTCCTCTCATCACTACAACTGCTTTGTCCTTCATTAACACAGAAGGAACTTCAGAAGAACTGCAGAGTACCGTAGAAGTCAGGTTTTCCAGAGTCCTAAAAGTCTGCAGAGAAGAGGCAGAAAAGGAACATGATGTAAATAGGGAATTTGATACTGTAAACTCATCTAGAAGACTACACGACTATGCTCCCTAAAAGAAAGAGGTGTAACAGAAAGTGACCATTAGTTCAGGAATATAAAATCTGCAAATAAAATTTCTGCAGCTTGCAATACTGAGGGACATTTAGAACACCATATACCTGAAACATCTGACTGTTTCTAAACACAGAGCACTTGTTGCTGTAATCTAACCATAATAAACCAGTTATACAGGGAAAATAACTGCTTGTAGTTCTGGGGAAGCCAGTGTATTCACAAACCAAAAAAGTGTTGATGGATACAATACAACCAGAGTTCTAAAAGTATAATACTTGATCAAAAACAGTTGACAACCCTGATAACATATTATAAAAGAATTAAAATGAATTATTTTGTATAAAATATAGTATTTATATCCTTAATTCAAAGTTCAATTTCCTATTGACAATTATTTTTAAATTACTATCAGTTTTCTTTAGTTAGTTAAGACACCCCAGTGGCCAAAGTAGCATAGCAAAGATGCTTGGGGCAGACAAGTGATTTTTACTCTGTTTTACGTTGAGTTAACCTGTTAGTGAATGACAGGAGGGAAGGGAGAGTAGAGTGCCTTAATAACTTCCAAACACAAACTATTTCCCATTTATATGAAGAACACGTAAAAATTTGTTTCTGCCTCACCCCCTCAGTTTGGCTCAAATAAACACAGTCAGAAAATATGGTATGATGATACATTTCAGACAATCTCCTATTCCACCCCATGTTTCCAAGACAATTGAACAGAAGTTCAAATTGAACTAATATAAGAAATCTGTTCCAGAAGTTTACAACATTTTTGTTAACAAATAGAAGTCATGCTCCCAAATCTGAAACTCAGACATGCTGGTAAGCTGAAGAAAAAGATTAACAATATCAGATGAATATGTAAAAGTATTTCAAACACAGAGAGAGCATCACCTTTGCAAACTTTTGTAAACTACTTACAGCATTGTCCAAGCTCTTTGGAAGAGATATCCAGTGAGAATTGTAAATTACGCAGTAATCCTTTGTTAATGGAGGCACACCACTTCCAGAAGCATGCAGGATCCCCTCGTCTGCAGTCACCTGCAATAAACCACAGTGTTCTGAATTAAACACAAGTTCAGAACACCAGTACAAAAACATTCTTCTAAAAAGCTGTTAGGAAGAGAAAGAACTGTTAGGAGAAAAGGATGTTTTTACAGACACTGCCTGCTTCTAGCAGTGATAAGACAGTCGAAGGTCAAGGCTGAGCCAATCACCAAACCAATGACAGATGCTCCCTGTTACCCCTTCTTACCCTCCCACGGGAAGGGGGCGGGGGAAGAGAGAGAAAGACATGTGTGGATTGGAAAAGTAAAACTACTTTAATGATAATATTTATTGATAATATTAATGATAATTTATCATTACGATAAATTAAATATACACAAATATGTACAAAAGCAATACTGAACCCTAACCCCCTTGATGGTAACATCACCGTCACCACTGACAGTGGCAGAAGGCATCAGCAGCAGACGGGAGCCAGGGTCAGGGCCTGGATCCTGGTACTGGATGCAGGAACTTATGGATCAGGATTGAGGGCAGAACAGAGTTGTCCTCAGATGCTGACCAGTAAAGCACAAGAGAATAAGAAGATAAGAGAAAAGGGGAACTGACCTCCAGTTTTATATTAAGTATGACATATAAGTGTTTTCTGGGTTCCAGGAAATCAAGTGTTAATGCTACACAAGCGTAAGTCTACCTAGAAGGAGTGATCACTTGCTTATTTGATGCACATTTTGTTTGGCAAGCTTCCCTTCTCTGTGGATGAATCAGGGAACACAATTCTTGCTCATGAGGTGAAGGCAGGGACCAGAGCATGATATTTACCCTCATATAGTCACTGCTGAGCTCTAGAAACAGAGTTTAGAAGTTAAAAATGAAAAGAAATGCCACACCTCACCTGGAACATCCCATAGAAATCCTGTTGCATCCCGCTGAACTTTTACTATTTTCTAACTGCTTCGATATCCTTCTGTCACAACAGACAAGGGCTACTAGTTTGGGCACATGGCCTTGCAGTCAGCTGTGCCACTGAATAGTACAAAACAAATCTTACTCTTAGCATATGTGCACAGTAAGAATTTTTTACTGAGCACATTTTCAATCTTGTTAGTGAACTGGAAGACCCTGTCCTTACCTTAAGGGGCATCCTCATCTCCTTTCACGTTAGGTTCAGAAAACTCTCAATGGCCATTCACATTCAAACAAACTTATTCCTATTTTTGACAGGTGGTTTCATAACAGGTTTCCTTTCTTTACCATCTTTAAATTTTTCTTGTGTAATTCCTTACCTTTGATAGAGAAAAAGACATCCTATACTGCCTCTTAATCCTTATTTTTCCTAACACGTCATTGTCACTGCAGAGATATAAGCTTGTGCTGACTGTTGAGCTTTGGAGCGCACTGGTAACCCCACTATGTGGAATATTGAAGTTATATAAACCACCGGGCACAGAGACCAAACCAAGCCTATATTTACAATATCTGTCACAGAGTCTAGATAAGACACAGAAGAAACTTAAAGGTACAGAACAAGGAGAAAGTATTTTATACGTAGGAAAGAACAATATAAACGTCGCAGAAATACAAACATGTAGGAAAAAACTGCCACGGATAGAACAAGTGTCGTTTCGCAGTCCTGCCAGCAGCACCGTGACACATACAAGCTGTCCCTCCTTCCCTCCGGGCATTGCGAGCAAGAGGAACCGGTACCCGTGCTCGGAGAGCCAAAAGCCTGGACACGTACACCAGGAGCTCTCCCCCTTTCCCCCAGCACCCTGATTTAAATACCTATAGAAACAACAACAACACCGTTTATCTATGCAGGCACCTGGGAGATTTGTTATCCAAACCCAACAACGCGTGACCGGAGCCCGGGCCCAGACTGCACTTCCCGGGCACAGGAGCTCGAGGCCGGGGGCTTCTGGGGGGAGGGTGGAACCGAAAGACCTTGCCCGAGACAGGCTCCAGAGGCTCGACACCATCCCGGAGCACACTGTAAAGCCAAGCGCCTCCGAGGCGTTTCGAGGCAGGGGCACACAGCAGTCCAGCCGGAGGAGACGAACCGTGCTCGCGGCGGTCGGGGTCCTCCCGGGAACGGTTCCCGGGGGATAATGCAGACAGAGAAAGCCCCTCGGCCGGCAGAGGAGAGAGAGCGACGACCAGCCTGGCCGGGTCCGCTGCACCTACGGCTCTGCTGCCACCGCCCGCTCGCCCGGGCCGCCAGAAGCGGCGCGGCCCAGGCCGGCCCGGGAGCCGGACCCCGGCGCGGGCAACGCAGCCCCTTACCGGCGGGAGCAGCAGGCCCAACAGAGCGGCCCACAGCAGCGCGGCGGCCCTCATCTTCTTCAGCCGCTGTCGCCGCCACCTGCTCGGGGAAGGGCCTCTGCTGGGCTCAGGCTCCCCGTGCCCGCTCCCTACGGAGCCTTTCACCGCCACCGGCTCCCGGAAAGGCACCACTTCCTCTTCCGCCCGCCGCTGCCGGTTGGGGGCAGAGGGGGTAAGCTGCTGCTGCAGCGGTGTCCGGCAAACCACAGCTCCCCCTTGCCGGGGGTCGAGCGCAGGTCTGCAAGGCCGGGCCGGGCCGGGCCGGGAAGGTGGCTAGGTGGAGCATTGGAGCTCCATTGCAAGGAGAGCCAGGACGGCCCATCTGTATTTCTGCTGACAACTAGGGATCTCCCTTTACCCCCTCGTGTTTCTTTTTGCCTTGTTCTTTCGCTGTGTTTTTCTGGGTGGTCAACAGCTGCGAGCTTGTCGGGGTTTTCACCTAGCAGGCCTAAGATGTGCGTGTTTTAGGTACTTAAATGCTACCCGAAACCCTTTACAAATAAAGGGAGACTCTCGGGTTTGGCACCAGGTCTCCCGAGACACAGAAAAATGAGCGTTTCACCACCTTTCTGGGTGATTAGGCACACATACAAAGCCATGGGAGAGACGGACGGTGAGGGCAGCGGTACGTCTTGAGAGCAAACAACAGCAAAACATGACTTACAGCAAAAGGTGGAGGGAGTTACATAGTTTGCGCTGAAAAAAAAAAAGAGCATTTTGGAGATGTTTTCCCAGCTTTGA
Organism: Galbula dea; assembly: GCA_013399015.1. NCBI lineage: Eukaryota > Metazoa > Chordata > Aves > Piciformes > Galbulidae > Galbula > Galbula dea. Next base: position 543,624 of record VWZX01008287.1, read on the forward strand.
AAGCATTAAAAGGGTTGTGATGCAACAGATGTAAAAGCCAGCAATGATTTGCAGGAAGGAGATGAACTGAAACACCTCTGTGATTTACCAGTTAAGGAAGTTGTGCAACATCTTTGACTTTAGTTTCTCACCAACTATGTGGCTGTTTGTTATTACTACTGAGGAAATAGGTTCCTCAACATGTGGCTTTTCCTCTGTGTCAGTTTAAGCCATATAAAACATCAACAGAGAACATTACCCAATACATTATGGAAAATTTAAAAGCTGTTATTTTGCTGTGAAAGTCTGAATAATATTTACATACCTGTAAATAAGTAGTGTTTTGATCAGTACAGATATTTTGATAATAACAGGCAAGCTTTTTTTTTCCCAGTGACAATCTGCAATTCATCTTTATATCAGCAACAGAACAAGCTTATGCATCTTGTATGTTTGCTAGGCTGCAAAAGCATCCAACAATTTAATGTGCTTAAACAGTGAAGATGACAGCACACCATGACACAGCTATTAATTCATATCCCATGCAGAACTGGTATTTTTAAAAAAACAGCCAGTACATTGTCCACCTGTGTGTTTCTATTTTGGTGCTGTTGTCAGAACAATCATGATACTTAATCCCAACTGCCATCTCTTCTTCTGAAACTAACAAAATCTGTATAGCAGATTAATACAGATTACTTCAACAGATGTATTAATTCTGTGATCTGTAAAGAGCTAAAGGTATATACGTGACAGTGTATTTCAGGTATGAAAGAAATGTTTAATTTGATTTGCAAGTGCACAGCTGCTCACAAGATCATATTCCACAGCGTGTCCTGCTCTACTAAACACTAATCCCTCTCCTTGTATCCCCCAGAAAGTCACAGCAGTTTTTATTCTGTCTGCAGCTGAAAAAAATGGGCCAAGGAGAAATACTAGGTATACAATTTCCTTTAAATAAAAGGAAATTGCTCTCCCAGAAAGTGTATGTTTGGTTTGATGGCTTCTGCCTTGATGCATGTTTAAAAATTGTGTAAACATCTCTAACATTAAATATATTCCCTGCAGCCCAGTGAGACTGCCCAGGTTAGAAATACCTGCACTGAAGAGCCCTAATGTTAGCTCAGAACACGAGCAGCTCACATTTAGGTCATCAGTAAGTACTTCTTAGGAAATCTTTATTGGCAAATTAAGTAGTCCCTCATATTTTACCATTAACTTTGATGTGTAACCAAAACTAAAAACAGATGATGTAGTCTCAAATTTCAGCACTGTGAGAAAAACTATATCATTTATATCATATAATGATATCATGATATATTGTATCATATAATGATATCATATATCATTTATTTCCAATTCCAGGCAGAAGAAAACTAGGTTATAAAGACCAAGACCTTTAGAGCCTGAAGCGTGAATTCAAAGCCTAAAGGATCCTCCCTTTTTTTTTTTTTGGTTTTAAATCTGAAATTCCTTACTTGGAATGAACAATACAGCTTCTGCCCATAATCAGTGTAATATATTAAACATCTACACTAAGAATTGCATCCTTTCCATTCCACCATCATTATTTCCATCAACGAAAAGAAAAGCAACACCACTCAGAAAAATTCCTTTCCCAACCAAAGCATCAACATGAAATAAAATCTGTAGCTCAGCTCAGGCATTCCTAAAGAGTTAAGGAACAAAGGTGTTTAACATAGGCTTTGAGCACATTAGTTAGGAAGTAGAAACTGAAGCTAAATAACCATTAGCATAGATAATATAAATTGCTTGACTAATACTATACATACAGTGAAATCCTTTTCAAAGGGATAATTAAATTATCCTTTCCTTCCCCCTGCCTGTTTTCCACCACATGTGCACACTTCTAAACACAAATTATTTGACTCACAAAGGAAGACTTCCAAAACACCTCCCATTCCACAGCCATTCTCCTGATTTTCCCATTGCATTAAGTGCTACTTTGTAGGGGTTATTTTCATATTTATCAGCCTCTCTCTCAGCTTTAGAGTAAACTTACCCCAATCAGTCTGCCTTTTTCTGTTTCTTTCCCTGTATCTCCTTATGCAATTAAATTTGTTCTTCCATTGGCTTAACTTTGAATTACCGTTTAGCTCTGTTAATTTTGCATAAAATACCATAAACAGAAAATAGTTGCTTGCTAGGTAGGCAGATTTGGAAAGATGGCTATCAGCATTAGCTATTTAAGAGAAAACATACTGCATCATTCTTAAAGGACTAAGACTGTAAAAGGAACTAGACTCTGCTCACTAACCAGTTATACAAAATATTAGTAAAGTGGGGAATTGGGGTTTATTAATCAGTGTACAAGCTTCAGAGGGATGAAGGAATTTTTCATATGTTGTATTAGTTCTAAGGACTAAGAGAGAACACTGACCCAAGTCCTGAATCTAAGTATATTTTAAGAAATTTAGTGGGTGATAGAGTAATAAGGCAGAATAAAGCAGGTGAGAATGAAAAGGAAGGTTTAACCAAAGAAAATTTTACCCCATCCTCTAAAACTGTCTCTTTCACGTGCTTCATATTTTCACAGCTTTTTAGCTGGAGCCTGGAACAAGACAGCAAGATAACACTGTGAAACCTCTTGATTAAAGTGACACAGAAAACATTACTGAAACCTGCCCTCTCTGTGAGACATACACACATGGGAAAGAGGACAACATGTGCAACAGCCTGATGGAACCTGTCTCCTGGCAAAAAAAAAATTCCAAAACATAGTAAACTGGTATTTAAGAATTATTTATTAATACAAGCATGTCTTTCAACTTATTCCCATGTATTAACAGCCTTATCTGAACACTAGTAAATATCAACCTGTGCAAGCAAGAGATACCCTAGTTCACTGGATACTATGCAGCAGAGAGAATAACCAATTCAAATGCATTTTCAGAGGGGATGTTTAAAGTAGTTGAAAGGAAGTAGTGAAAGCCTTCCGTATGTTCCATTTTGTTGCAAGATCACATTAGCATGCACTAATCAAGGACTATAAACCTTACTTTTGAATTCTATTTTCAGGCTTGTATCACACCCTAAAAGGTATTGAGTCAGGTTTTCATATTTCCTGCTGAAAGAGACTGCAAGGGTAAATGTGTAACTGCATATAAAAGCATATTACATTCACCATTAATACACAGCTTCAGCTCATGTTGAGATGGGACTTTCAAACTTACATATCAAACTTAGATTTATTTTTTTTTAATAGAGTCTGTCTAAAATAAGTACCAGTGTTTTGCCTGATCTACAAATCCTTAATTTTGGACAGCTCACTGTGAAGAGATTAATTACTAATTATCAGTATAGTCTTCATTCACCTTTAGACTCAGCTCTGGTAAGGTATGTAAAATGTACACACCTGTCTTATGCACCAGCAAGATCAGATGTATGTAAATACACTATTATATCTATATATAAATAACCCTTAACCAAAAGACTTTTTGTAGCTCTTTGATGAAGAATCTGAAATTTAGTCACCTGCTTGTACAAGCCATCGTCAGCTTTAAAAGCACAAAAAAATCTCTCTCAGTAGTTTAAATACAGATTTTAAGTCCATTTGTTTTAACTTCTAGTAAACCAGAGCAATCATACTAATTTCAGTTTAAAAGAGTAAATAATTTCCTTCCACATTACTTAAGATGAAGGTCCAAAAATAAACATATATATTAAAGCATACATATGACAAACAGTAAAAGAGAGAATTCAACTTTTTTTTTTTTTTGCCCTCAAGTTAGGGTGGGCCCTTAGTAATAATCTTGACTTTGTTCAGTTTGGATTTATATGCAAATGTCAGAGGAAACAAAATTGCTTTAAAGAAAATATTCTTCCATTTACATTGTTTTAATAACAAAATAAAAATTTAAAAGGTTCACTTACTAGTTTCACCACACCTTTGTGGCCTTGATTTCATGCATAATATACTGTAGAGACAGACACCTCAAAGCTATTTTTCTTATCAGTCTGTTACTATTCTCTTCTATATGGGATTAAAACTAGGTTAAGAGAACTTCCTCCCATTTAAAGTACATTCCTGGATAGCATTTTAGGAATTTGGTCACGGAAATGGGATGCACAGAAATGGGAGGTATCAAACAAGTGACAACCACAAGGTGTTCAGCAGCCATACTGCAATGCTTGCTAAGCCATTTAGGGCTGGGTTTAGGTGATGCAGAGGCCAAAGCACACCACGTCCCTCTTCCTGAAAGGGCACAGTTTTTCATTATAACATGAGTTTGCTCGTATAAAAGTTCCCAGTTGAAAACAGCTGTCCTAGTAGTCTTACTGCCAGTCCACAGTTCAGTCCTAGTTCAGTATCAACCACCTCAAGTTGGGAGCTTTCTGGAACAAGAACATCTACTAGTATTATCTCTGCTTACTAAAAGTGCCTTTACTCTTTTTAGTCATGTTTCCTTTCTCCATACATATGGCACTGGGAGAAAAGGTCTTAATGGAAATCTGATGTAGCCATGGTGATCTCCCCAGCCTGCAGAGTCCAGGAGAACGTCACTCAAACCTCCTAAGGCAAAAGGAAGCCTACACAACCTTTCAGCTCCAACCTCTCCATACTCTCCCAGCATCTGGGAGCTGAATATCAGATGGATTTAGTTTATTTGAAGTTTTGACAGCATGGTGGACTGAAGACAAATACAAAATAAAAATAGTGAGAGAGAGTATTAACACTAAGTTATTTGAGTTCCACAGAGGTAGCAATGGATGCAGCAAGCGTTAGCACTTAGAACATCTGCAAACTAATATTCACCAGACAAAGAAAGAGGCAACAAAAACCAGCTCTGTGTTGTCTTCCAAGCAGGTATGTGCCACTTGTCTGTGACTGCTGAAACCAAAGCTAACTTTTCAGGTGACTTCCTGAAATGAGCATTGTAAGCCACTGCAAGAAAAGGATACTACCCCCCATTAAAGGTATATTGGCAATCTTGTGTCTCAAAGTCCCAGCTTAGGCATTTAAGTGCCCAGTTTCCTCCATATACCAATTTGCATACTTTAGGAGTACTTTCCAACTGGTATCAACAAAGCTGTCCTGTGCATTGTAGATAAATGCTAACATAACACATATTCTGCTCCCTGCTTGTTCCTCTCCATGGCTTCAAACCTGCAGTTGCCAATTGACCCATTAACCTCTCTCACCACCCTCCCAGGAGTAAGAAGAATTAAGCAATCATGTAGCAAAGTACAAAACTGGCTCAGTGCTGCAGGTGCTGATAAGTTTAAGTAACTCCACAGCTTAATGCTCTATTGAGGAAACAACTGTCCAATAAGCCAGTTCCTAGAGAGGACCTACTCTGTACAGGCCTGGGAAACAGTTTGCATATACACTGTAACCATATGAATATCAACAGGAAAATTACTGATGAGAGTAATTTGGGCCTTGTGTGCCAGACAAATTACTGTTTATGAAGAAATGGTAGTTTATCTGCAGAAGCCCAAGCAATAACCACTTAAGACATCTCCTTAGGTGCACAGGCTCTTCATCTGTAGAAGTACAGTACAGCCTAGCAGGGACATCAAGACAAGTAATATTTAAGGTAACAGCCACTCCCTCTGACCTCAACTTTTTTTTTTTTCTTAAAGGAAGCAAACATGCAGCGTTGAAACTGTCAAACTTCATATAAAATACTTGATCCTGCTCTGCTAGCAAGTTATCTCACTTCTGACTACAAAAACCCTATAAAATATCATCAAGTCAGAGCGGTAATGTTTCAATGCCACAATGTGTTGATATAACGTCTTCCCAGCCTACAATGTAGATTAAAAAGTTTGATCCTTTGGAGTAAAATACAGCAAATAGGACCAGACAAGCTCAAAACCACCAAACAAACAAAGAAACACCACAAGGGAGCAATAGCTTGCACAGAGCAGACAGAGAAGACTTGGTGTAAAATTGTGCTCTCTAGTGGAGAAATTTGATTTTGTCCACTAAATGTTCAACCCATGCTGATCTTATCCACTCGACCAACAGATTTTCAGTGCAGAGAAAATACCAGTATTTTCCACAACAATAAAAGAGTGCAAGTGCCTAGTTGAATAGATTTATTATAACCAAGATAGGTTTATACTAAGTTACATGACAGATTACGGGTAGATAAGGTTTCTAAACAGACAACAGCAACAAAAATACCTAATTCCTAAGACATGCTTCTATATTTATTTAGCTTTTAAAAGTAATGGCACACTTAATTCAATAGCAGAACATTTCCTTTTAATGATGTGACACTTTAATATGGTCCTAGATAATACTGTATAGGTTATCTTCACACCAGCTAGTGCTATTTGGTTTACATAATGAAAACTAGAATTTTTCTATAAATAAAAGGTTTAATAACAAAATTCTCTGTTGATTTATTTTTAAAGAGAAGAACTGACATGATCACAAATTCCTTTATTTTTAGGTATGCATGCGTCGCTAATCTTAAACATACTGAATGGGTCTTCAGGAAATACAAGCTTCTATTCAATCTATTTTCTTACATTGTTAACAAAAGACAACCTATTTTCTTCATGGTAGCTGGCCTATTTTTTCTGGTCAGGAATGGACCAATGAATACATGAACTCAGTTTAATAGCAGATGAATTGGAATCTGTTCTTTAAAAGAACTTGGCCACTTTACGCTTCCTCAACAGCATACAGAATTTAGCTTCTTTGAACTTATCTTAACTAGGCTGTTGGCATAAATTTCAGGATAGAAGAGAGAAATATGAAAGGCTTAAAATTAGATGTAAAGCTAACTCATGCTATTTTAAAATATATGAAATTTTGTCATGCATTTTAATTCAAGAGTAATGATCTAGGAAGACATGGACATTACATTTCTCCGATGTGGCTCTTATGTGGTTACAGAATGTTAAGATCAGCTGTTGACTGTTATAGAAAGTAGCGTCTCTTCCTCTTTGGCCCTTAATGATGAAATATGGGCAGGGGGGAAGCTTTTTTTTTTAATGCACACAGAAACACAGAGCTACCTTTCATGTTCTAAGTTCCCATATAGTCAGACAAGACAGCCTAACAATACAGCAAAGCTAGCAGTCTAGGTATCACAAGCCACGAGCAGAATCACAGAAGTTAAAAGATTTGCCAGCTAAATGGTTCTTTAAATGGAAAAAGTTTGTAACTGATCTAATGCCCACAACAAGAAGGAGAGTGTTCCAGTGACTTCCAGTGTAACTGGTGCTGATATGGCAGCAACTTAAATGCTTGTATTTAGTTAATCCCATGACAGCAAGCAGTAGTCATTCACTACATTGATAGTCATTCCGAATTTTGAGCTAGGGAACAGTTGTCAGTGATTAGGCAAAGGAAAAACCTAGCTCTACTTCAGCAGTTTTGTCATAGTGTTTAATAGAAAGATGAATGAGAACTACGTAATAAACTGTAGCTTTGGGTATGGCTAAATATTCATGACTATTAAATATTTCTGAAGTGCTGGAAGTCTGCAAGACACTGAAAATATTCTTTAAATTTCTGTCCTTCACATGGCTGTATCACTTAAAGCATCCTTTTTATTTAGACTGTACGCAAGAAAAAAACAATGGTAAATCTTAAAAAAAGTTTTTAAATTAAGGAGCCATCAAGACAAGTGAGAGATCCCTTGAGGTCCTTTGTGGTTACTGTTAACAGATAGGTAACAGAATGAACTTGAATACCTTCGGTTTAAAATTCAATAGTAGTCATGCAAAATTAGCACACAGTTCTGAGCATATTGTAGCACCACTTGAAGTTAACTGGTACATATTAGCTCTGCTGTTGTAATACCTGTCAGTCCCACTAGTGCGTTGTATGAACGGGAAACAGCCCACGGGAAACTAACTGAGAGAAATGTCTAGTTTTCTAAGCCCCATTCACAGTGGGTATGTTTGCAAACCCTCCCTTTTTAGCTACAAAAGCATTACCACACCAAGGCGGAAGTTTCACTGTGTTTTGCAAACTCAGCTAACCAGAGCATGTTAGAGTTCATTCACCATCAAAAGATATTAGAAAACATACTGAAGCACAGCTTAGCAGATTTATGCACTAAGATTGTAAGACATCTAAAAAACAGACCCAAAGTTATATTACAGGCTACAAGATCCTACTTGGCAGTTTGATTTAGACCATATAAGAAATGCAAAAGTGTTATCTTCCAATTAAAATCAACCTCTGCATTTGAGAGGAGGAAAGGACCAAAACCCCAGATGACTCATACTGACTTTCAATCCCATCCTACAAGACAATTTTGTGAGGTTTTTGGGACAGCTAGGAAATCATCTACAGTGACAAATACAGTTGCTACTAAACACTACCGTGACAGACCATTTTAAAGACAATTCACAATAACTCCTTTGGAAGCTATTGTGCTAAGAACACCAAAGCTTGCACTGACCTATTTATAGTTCAAGCACTCTCTCTACTCCATGATAAAGAGGTTTTAGAGAAAATTAAAACACAGTCCAGGCAGTCCTCATGAGACAGCAGATTTCAGCCTTCTCTATATCTCAACAGTTGCAGGAGTGCCATTTGTGTAGCCACCTTTAGACTTCATGTGGTCCTGAATTGATATAGCCTAGAAAAAAAGTTTATTAGAACATGCATCTTATAAAGTCTGCCAGAGCAATTATTAGAAGCATCAATTTGAAGAAACAGGTGAGCCATATGTTATACAGTGCTGGGTCCCAGCAGAAGTGGAGAGGAATAACAACTAAACCCAGTCAGTGCATTAGATGGGTCTTTCTACTCAAAATCCACTTATTTTTACATCCCTAAGCCTGGCATAGCTTTGACTTCAGGGTGATGCATTATCTGGACCTAGTATCAAGTGCATCCATAGAATCCTTATCTAAAAGATTCTCATCATACATAAAGATACTGGGGGAAACAGCACTTCTTGATGAATACATCTTCCACAGTATCTTAAGCTTACAAACCAGAGGACAGCTCTGTTCTGATGCTATTCTCTCTCTTACAATGTATAATTGTATAAGTATTTGATTAGCTATCTGCTCTCTAGGTTACTGAGTGGAGATTTCTGCTTGCCCAAGAGGTGTCCACTTACTGATGAGTAGTCGCTACTCATCTCCCTTGCCCCGACATGCGCAGTGTGTACAAAGTTCATTGGTTCTCCTATCATATTCCGGTCCAGTCTCCGACGCCTCTTCTAGAAGAGAAAAGATATCTTAGCTCTCTATACAGAAAACACAAGCAGCTTTCAGACAGAAACAAACAGCTGAGATAAAAAAAAGGTGGTCAACATGGACCCCTAATGACTCCTCATGGCAAGCAGGCTGAGGTTTCAGACTGCAGTAGGAGAGGGTCAAAGTCACTTCTATTAGTGCTAATTTAATTTTAGCAAAAACTTTAATGTTGGAAAGTCAGGGCCTGAGAACCGCAAACAGTTATATAGCCAAAGCTTCTAGTGAAACACATACAGTTTAAACAGGTCTGGTTTTAACTTTTATGTTACTTAGCCCAAACTAATCAAAACCACATGACAACATGTAAGTGTTTTCCATGTAACTGAAAGACAAAATTTCAAATGTGGTAAGCAATGGCAATTGTGCCTCTACCTACCGGCTGGGGCTGTTCACCATTGCACCAGTTAAAACAAACCAGGAATTCAGTCATTTTTCTGTAGGTGATAAGGTCTTTTTAGGTGTAATTGTTTCTCCAGGAGTTAAAGCAGCACAAGGACCAAGATGCCGTTCCTAGAGTGAGCTTAAGAAGGAATTGCTTGTGCAGTTCAACTGGTAAAGATCACAGAAAGCATCTGATGAGTACACCCGGAAAGAGATTCTTTAAATTTATACTAAAATATATTAAAGTCTTGTAACAGTTATTGAACAATATACATTTCAGAAGACTAAACCAAGACTTTAAAGTTCTTAAATATAACTGGACAGAAGAGCAGCATAAATTTAAAATCAGTATGTTTACATCAGAAATCACGGTTAAGAACTCTGCACATTTACTCCCAGACAGCATAATAAAAGCAATACTAGAAATAAGCCAGCTCTTGTTTAATAGTCTGCGATCTGACTGTAGGCAGAGCAGCCAATATTTAGGAACTATTTAGTATTTTGAAATAAAATAGCTTTGAAGCACAACAGATTAAATGCGTAACATCTACAAACTGGTGCAAAAGAAAAGTTTTCTTCTTAAATCTGATAGTTACCCCTCTTAGACATAGAGAAGCTCAAAGAGTACCCTACAACCCCCAAAAGTGCCCTTAAAAGAGGAAAACAAAAAAAACCAAAACCAAATCTTTGTATACTAGCAACAGAAACTGTTCATCAGAGCCTAGAGCTTCCCAGGCAGTATAAAACTGTTAACACAGATCTCCTGGAGACACAATGAGAAAACTAAGTGCCCTAATGCTATGATAAAAACCCCAACTTTTTAGTAGTTATTTGTAGTAACTTAGTAGTAGTTGTTGTTTTGGTTTTTTTTTAAAAAGCTTCCTTCAGTTCAAACCCAGGGCTATAGAGTAGCCTTACATACAAACATTTTCATACCTGAGATCATTAAAGCAATATTATAACACATTAATTTATAAAGAAGGGAGATGTTTAAAGCTTACAGCTTAATCAAGTCAGTCTTTCTGAACCTCCACTGAAGTCTCCACAACCAAACAGCATAAGATTCCCCCCTCACAGGCATTTCTTAAGTAGTACTACAAATTATGTAATTAGCACTTCTATTTCTTTCACCTTTGTGGTTTTCTTTCACTTCATCATTTCAGCAGATTTTCTATTTCAGCCATGTATCTTTCAAAGCATTTGTTACATTGGGCTCTTAGCTTCAGGTGGCCTATGTGACACATTACTGCAGAATTTGTCCTATACTATTCCATTTTATCCTGGGTGCTTTTAATACAACTCATTATCTGGGTCAATTATAATTTTTCACCTCAGTTCATCCTCTCACAACAGTTTTTATCACCACTGATGCCTTGTTTGGGTGCAGCAAAGAAGGGAGAGTGGCCCACACAACCCTAAGAGCATGCAGAAGTTGAAGCTTTTGCCTACCCTCCACATTAATTGCAGGTTTTTTGGGTTTATTTCATGTTAAAGAGACTCTATCAAAGATAAGGTTTTCTTTACAATCATTAAGTATGTTACTGTATACTACTAACCTATTTTGAAAGCAGACTGAGATGCAAATCAAATTAGAGAAACATTGCCATCCCAAAACAGCAGTTGAACACTTACTCTGCTGCCACTGTACTCCCCAGCATTTGGCCATCTACCTCTGTGGGGCTCTGTGCATACCTCGGTATTAGCTGCTGCTCCCAGGGAGTCCTGATGGGTTGGCACGTCCTCATTCAAGCACTGGCACACAGCCAGCTCCTGTCTTGGCAATTCCTGTGCATTTATAGTTCACATTCCTGGGTCATCATTAATTCTGATGGCTAAACAAGAATGCTTGCCTGTGATCCCACAGCCCTCGTCGGTTCCTTCGCTCTGGAAGCTGCTGCAGAAGGCTGTCGAGAGCTTCGCGCTTACCTCCAGGTGTCAGAAAAGCAGAATGGAAACCCAAAATAGCGCCCTAGTTTGATGTCGGATCTGTGCAGCCGTGCAGCTTTCTCAGCACTATCCATGCAGCCTGTGGCTCACTTCCACCCTTGCGGCAGCTCTGCAGGTGTCCTCCTGGCACACAGCAGCACTGGACATCTTCCTGTTGTGTTTTACAGCAGAACTCTTCTTTTCCGCTGCGTGAGTCAGAATATCATCCTCCAGAATAGGAATGAATGTCTGCTCCAGGGCATGGGACACCACCTTCTTCCCAGAGCCTCAAGGTTTCCACACTAACTGGAAGAATTTAAAAAACATCTTAATGTGTTCAGGCTCACCCAGGACTAATAAAGGCCAACAAGAACCCCCAAAAGGAGGAGAAAACAACATTTTGTCACTGTTGGCACACGGACCAGAATTAGACAATATCCTGTTGTTCTTTCTCTCTATTTTTCACCATAGCAGCAGTATCATCGAGGAGAGAGAGACAAAGGGCCAGGGAAATGGCTAGCACGCGTGGACACAGATGTTGAATGCAATGGGCAGGATGCACAGCCATTCTGGAGTCTGCAGCCTTAAAGTGCCTGAGAGCTTTATGAATGTTTAGATAATACTTTACTGGGCATAACATTCAATTTGTTTTACCACTGCTGAGTATTAAAAATATCAAAAATATTCTTGCATTTAATGTAGAAAATCTCTGCTCTAAATAAGTGGAAAAATGCTTGCCTGAGTCAAAACAAAAGAATCCTCCCTTTCCATAGACATGAGAGATGTTTGGTAATCTTGATAAATCAACATCCACTAAACATAGCGACTCTTCACAACTTGCCTTTAAACTCAAGGTCTCAACACAACAAATTCTTTACTCTGAGCTATTAGTGAGAGACGGGTGTAAAGATAGTGGATATTATCCCATATCAGATGCAGGCTGCCATCACCCTGCCTCAGCCAAGCTGTTAAACTGCATTAACTTCGGAGTCCAGTTATTGTAATTTTCATACCAGTTCTGTCAATACTGAATTGAGGTGAGAGAACATATTTCTGCCTAACTACCTCTCTAAAAGCCACTGTGCTTCTAATTTGTTCATTATCCTTACTTTGCTCATTTGATATTTATGTCATGTTAAAACCCTGAAACAGTTGCATGTTACATATTTGAATGGCAAAGTATGGTAAAAAACAGTGGAGCTTGTATTTCTAGGTTGAAATTCAGTTTTGAGCATAAACACTAATAATAACACTATTATGCAGTATTATCATATTATTTGCCTTCTGCCATCCTGAAGGAAGCTTCACAGAAAGCTGAGAACAATTTTACCTGAGATCGCCATTAGCTGAAGCATGTTGCTATTGTTAATCTAAGGAATTTGAGTGTAGTCTCTAAGGAGACTTGAAGCTTTTCCTTTTAGAAGCTAAGTAGACACACACATTTAAAAAACCCCAACACCCAAACCCAAGAAAACCATCAAGGCAGCTTCGCTCTTTCAAAATGGAAATCAACTTAGTCACAAAATGAAAAAAAACCTCCGCATTTTTAACTAACTGTCCATTCCCTCCCAAAAAAAGAAGAAAAGCCATGAGACCAAATTAGGTGATCCGTTTAGAAGTCAAAAATAATTGCAGGAGAAATCAACTGAGATTTGCCTGGAGTCTTACCAAAGAAAATCAGTAAAAATAACAGATGATGAGCATGCCAAAGGGTTGGCAACACAGCAAACCACTGGTATTGGAAACACGTTGAACAGTTACTAGCTTGTAAATAATGGAATTTAATGTTACTAAAGTCCAATAAAAGAAAAAGAAAACAAAAAAGGCTGTGACCACAAATGTTATTTCTTCATAGAGGGGAGAAAGCTGTAACAAGAAGGGGTATAGTCCCTAGGGCTCAGTATCTGTCCCACGGTCTGCAGCAGACGAAGCACTGTCAACCAGTGGCTGAGGGACAAACATAACTAACTGGCTGGGAAACGTGTGCTCTTCCAGTTAAGAGCTGGGAACTGCTCTTATTGAGACTCAGGGATTACAGGATTTATATCCCCAATGCTAAGTTTCCCAGTAAAATTTCTACCTCCCTATTAAAACTCGCTAATTTAATGGCCTAAGGGTAGATTTTGACCTTGAAGGCGGAAAATGCTTGCGCAACTGTGGCACACTTTACTCTGGGGAACTGCAGGGCTCACTCTGCAGCAGATGAAACCACACCGCTCGCAGGATTCCCTCCCAGCTTCTTTCCAACCTGCGCAGCCCAGTATGACTGAGTCACGCCACGAAAGAGAGCGACGCCCGGAGGTCAGCATGGTGCCTCTTCCTGCTCTGCTGCGGGCCTTCAGAGCACGCCAGCGACCTTTGGAGGGAAGCCAGTGTGCGGGGCGGGGTACCAAGAGCCCCTTGAAGCCTTCTAAATGGGGCATTAACGGCGCAGTAAGGTGAACAACCGCCCCAGCATCGCCCACCTGAGAGAACAGCTCAGACGGAGCCTCTCGCTATAAGGCGGTGAAAGGCGTGGAGGGCAGCGCAGCCCAAGGTGGCGACTCCGCCCGCCTCAGGGCGCAAGGCTCGGCCTCCTCAGGTGCGGCCCTTCGCTACCACCGCGAAGGAGCCCAGCGACACCAAGCCTCACCGCAGAGGTGTCGGTGGTGACAAGGCCATCTCATCTGCATGCGGTTTCCACTGCCCCAGCCTGACGGCAAGCGCCAAAACACGCCGCCGCTCCCCCCAGACCCGCCATTGGCGCGCGACCCTACTGCCATTGGCACAACTGCTCTTCCCCAGCTTGGCGGCCAATGGGCACTGCCGAGCACCCATGCCGTAACTCCCAGGCATGAGTGAGCGCGTCTTACCCAATAGCCGTGAGGCGCCCGCGTTGCGCGCTCTCCATTGGCTGCGGCGGCAGTGGCAGCCGCCCAATGGGTGTGCAGGAGCGGGAGGGGAAGCCCCATGCAGCGGGTACCGGCCTCCCTTTGCGGAGCGCTTCGGTGCGGCGCGGATTAGCGCTGCTGCTGCTACCTCCTCCTTTGACCATGGCGTTGCTCAGCAGTTGACGTTGGGTTTCTCCCCTTTCTACCTTCTCTTCTTTCTCCAGCCCCTTTCTTCCCCCCTGCCCCGGGTCCCGGCTGAGGCACGTAGGCGGCCAGTACCGGAGACGCCGGGTCCCTATTCCCCCAACGCCCCTCGGGAACAGGCAGTAGGAGTCGGGCCTGGGCGGCTGCCAGACGCGCCATGAACATCATCATCGGCATCGGCGGGTGAGAGCCGTGGGACCGGCCGCGGGGAACAGCTCGGGGCGGGGGGCGCCCGGCGGGGTGCTGGGCCTGGCTGAGGCGCGGCCCAGGCGCACGTCCCTCCCCCAGCGGCTCTCCTCGTGCCGCTGCCGCAGTGCCGTGGGGGTGGGAAGATAACGGGGGTACACGCGGCCCTCCCCGACGGCACGGTGCTCTCTTCACAGGGTCACCAACGGAGGGAAGACCACCCTCACCCGCAAACTGAGGCAGGCCCTGCCCAACTGCAGCGTGGTGCACCAGGATGACTTCTTCAAGGTGAGGCTGCCCGCCAGCCCCACCGCCCTCTGCAGGCCCGGGGAAGGCGAGGGGTGACCCCGCGTGTTTCCGCCTGCCTTTGGCGCCCTGCCTGCCTGCCGCGCTGCCTGCCCGCGCCTCCCAGCCCCATTTGCGGAGGTTTCTCCGCAGTGTTCAGCGGGGTTGGGGCCGGTGAGTGAGGGCGGGTGCGCTGTGGTACGTCTTCATGGCTTTCCATTTTCTTGGAGTGCTATACAGTGTGCTTGTGTTGGTGGGAAGATAAAGTAGCCGCCTCCCCTATCTTAGCCTTGTTACTACTGCTTTTTATCTGTGTGCAAAGAAACCTGGTGGACGGTTAAGATTCACTTTTGTAGCTTCAGGGTTTGGATCTTGAATGTTTCTTTGAAGTGGGTATCAAGCTCCCCAGTAGCTGACCTGACCAAGCAGTTATTTTCTTATCACTATTTCAGCCCCAAGATGAAATAGAAGTTGAAGATGGGTTTAAACAGTATGACGGTAAGGCTTTGCTACACTGTTATCAAACTAACTCAAAAACTTGAATTATTTTGATCCTTTATGTGCACTTCTTTTGTATTTATTATTACTAAATGATTACTGTATAATGATAGTTGTCCGTTTCATTTTAGTGATCAGTGCATTAGATATGGAAGCTATGATGAGTACCATCAATGCTTGGATAAAAAACCCAGTCAAGTTTGAACGTTCTCATGGGATCAACAACACACTGGATGCTCAGATCTTACAAGATAAGGAGGGAGGAGATGAAACAATCCACATTCTTATTGTTGAAGGCTTCCTACTTTACACCTATAGGTAATCAAGTGTGACTTCATTTATTTTACATAACAGGCAAACCTCCAAGGGAATAAAAATACCTGCTCTAAACCAAGAGCTAGAAGCTAGCATTGACTGCTGGTGAGTTCAGGTGTTAATAGTCTGAAGATAGCTCTAGGCACAGGAAATAGATGTAGTTTCACCTTTTCATTTCTTGCTACTATTCAAACAGTCTTATTTGTAACATCTGTCTTTTTTTCAGGCCACTGATTGACGTATTCCACCATCGGTACTTTCTTTCCATTCCATACGAAGAGTGTAAAAGGAGAAGAAGGTCAGTTCCCTTCTTAACCCAGCAACATCTTGCTCTGATTAAAACTGTTTCTCTAAAGCTTTTAGATAAGAAAGGATAAGCTCTAATGTAGCAGTTGTGTTAGAAAATTGTGGCTTCCTTCAACAGACCAACCCAGAAGCTTACCAAATGACTGTCTATAATAGAGACTAATGCTTCAGCATAGATTTTTCATGAGGCATTTCTCCCTTTCTGTTTTTACAATGGTATGGTTCCTAGGTCTTGAACTCTCCCTGGGGTTTTATAGTTGGCTCTGTTGTTGTATACAGGCACTGTTTCTAATGCAAATGAAACATGTTAAACTTGAAGTTTATTTTACAGCTGTTTTACCCAAGTTCTTAATTCATTTAGTTCAAGGAATTACACTGTACCTGATCCACCTGGATTGTTTGATGGCCACGTTTGGCCTATGTATGTAAAGCACAGGAAGATAATGGAAGATCTGGGAGTTGATGTGGGTAAGTCTTTAATTACAAAAGTACTTCTGAAAGATTGCTTTATGAGAGTTTCTCAAATCTGGGGTATAACTTACTGGTAAAGTGCATGAGAAGGGTTAAAGCAGATGGGTGGAGTGTACTTCTCTGATACCAGTTAAGTGTGTGCTCTTTAAATTAGGATCTGGCAGGATTACAGAAACATTCAATTACAGCTCTTATTTTATTATCTCACTTTTAAGTGCACTTGAATGGAACAAAATCAAAGGAGGAGCTATTCAACGATGTCTACAGACAGATCCAGAATAAGATTGAAGAATTACTTAACGTGCAGGTATGTGTTCCTGCTTATAACTGCAACTCGGAAACAACTCTCTTAAAGGCTGTGTTGAAAAAGCATGAAGCTCTAACTTGAAATATGTTCATGTATATCTTTCTGTTTAGAAATAACCTGCTGATGATGATTCTTGTGAGCGAAGAGGATTCCAGTTTGCTCTACGCTGTCTGCCCAACTTCCACTAAATTTCCAGCTTCTGTGAAGACTCTCAACTCTTAAATTTGACTTTGTTCATATGGTCATAATTAAAAAGCACTTCCCCCTTGTCTGTCATCTCAATTTGTGCTTCAGTCTAGTACATGGCCTCAAATGATCTCTTATCTTCTCCCAGTCTCCAGTCTATTGAATTCTGTTCACTATGCCTTTAAGCTGTGAGGGTAAAACATTCTAGCAGAGCTGATGTGGACAGCTCTTCTAGGAGAGGGTGTATATGTGTTTCTGTGTATATACATGTACTGCTTTGAGTTCTTTCAATAACCTGCATGAATTCCTACAGTCCCCACCTCATTAGGCAGCAAGTATGCTTGATGAAGAAATTAGGATTGATTTTGTTCTTCAAAAATGAGAGAATCAGAGGTTTCCAGGCCACTTTACTAGCATTGAATTATTTTGTTCAGTCCAGTGCACACACTGATTTCTGAAGCAGACAATACAGTTTAGAGGTGGGAAGTAAATTTCACAACAGTTTTATAATGATTGGTTGCTGTAGATTTCAGTCCTGTTCTGTAGCTTAATGCAAGTTCAAATTCCTGTGCACATACAGAAGTAGTTTAAAGCCTTGCTTTACATAGAGCAGTAAAAGAGCATATGCAGGCTTAATCCCACGTAGGGGGAAATGTGAATTTAGAACAAAAGCTTAATTTAAGGGGAGAGAGAAAAAAAATCAGTGTATTAGATGGTTCAAGAGAGAAGTCCTTTTTCTTCAAACAGAGCCAGTAGTTACTTAAAGCCCAGATGCATTAGCTTCCTGACAGGAGCTGGTCCTCCCCAGTATCCTCTAGAAAGAGAGAAAAGTGTTTCATCACGTTTTATGTATATTCTATAAAGTAGGATTTGGAGGAAGTGCTTTTGGTTTAAGATGCCATATTTGTTAAGAGATGAGTGTTAGAGGTTTGTTTTAGAGAATCGTCTTTGCATCCATAAGGTTTTCAATTACGGAAGTGCTGCCCTTCTGTGCAATTCAACCCTATTCTGCTTGAACAAAGCTCAATAGTGAAATGCACAGAATCAGAACATCGGGATCTTAGTCATGACTAAGGATGAACTTCCTTTGCTTCAATTCTACTAAGGAACTAAGCTAGAAGAGGTATCTGTACCTGGGTTTTCTTTTCAGAATGACAGCAGCTCTGCCTGCTCAGAATTGAAGTACTTACTTAAGTAGTGCATTCCAGTAGAGAAAAGGCATCATATCAGCTTTCATATGGAACATGGTCACTCTCTCCTTACTCTGGTCAATGGGAAAGGTCTCCAAAGGCTGAGCATCATAGTCAAATTCTGCTAGAATCACCTTGTTGTAGCCTGTTACTAGTGGGCAGGAAGTATATCCATCATACTGCAATGAAGAATACCCCCCTTTTAATTAATCAGAGTAAAGACTAAATGCTGAGGTATTACAAGCCATATTGTTAACACTTAACTTCAAATGAAGTCACTAGGTTTGTGCATTTACAGCATTAATACCAGTAAGTTTGGAAGGCTGCTAGGCCAATCATGGTTTAATAACCACAATACTAAGCCATTTTATTACAAATGAGATTGTAGATTTGTTTAACAACATTGCTTAAATTAGAGCTCAACTAGAACAATACGGTTTTGTCCTTAATTGCTGTTTATTATTGTAACCAGCAGAAGTCTTTGGGCCTTGCTCCGTTTCATTCTGCAGTACAAAACCTTCAATTTAACTCCTTAAAAGATCCCATTCTGTACAGGAGACAAGTTTCACATTGTGCAGATGTGTTAAATTTGCAAGGGGTTCTCCTGGAGTAGGGATTATATTAGTCAAGGGCTTTAAATAAATCACCTGCATTACGAAGAACCCACATTAAATGGCCTTTAAACTTTTTTCAAGTCAGAAGTCAGGAAATTAAATAGATTCAGTATTTTTAACAGCAGTATCAAGAATATGAATTGTGCAACTGAATTACTATCACATGCAGTATTTAGCCATTTAGCACCCCAACTGCTCATGCAAAGCCCTTCCTGCCTTTCCGGTTCACATGGTTTAGCTGCTTGCAAGACTTCCTGCATAAGAACAGAGAAAACATTCAAGATAACTTCTCCCTAAGATAAGAGCTGTATGTACCTTTTTAGTTGGCAACTGGTTCTTCATTACCAGGGAAATAGTGTTGTCAAGCACTCCAGACTGAGCAGCTACATAAAAAAAGAAAAAAGTGTTTTAAGGGTTTGTCTGAGGCAGCAATTACTGTTATTTACTACAGCACAGACTAGTAGCCAGGCTTCTTTTTGTGTGTTTGCTTGCCTGTCTGTGTGTGCACAGTTCAGCTGTAAGTAAACTTACATGTCAAATCGGTTTGGGAAGTTTACAGTCCCAGATAAGGAGAAAAAAAACCCCAACTGGAATAATGCTTTGGCCTCACTGTTTCCAACATGCTAAAGCTTAATGAAACTTGAGCTGTATGTTTTTAGTCTGTGCCCATTCTCCTATGCTAAATTATACTTCCTCGGTCTTACCAAACTCTAAGATTCTGGCAAATTGAAGTTTTATTTCCTTTTGAGTGCTTTAAGGGAAGTATTCCAGACCCATTTGCTGGAATAGTTGACCACCATTCTTGAAGTTACATCAGTAACATACTGTACAGTAGGGGTTTTTTTCCTCACTCTCTTATTTCCCTTTTTTTTAGTTGTGAGACCATATGCCTATAGTGTTTTCATATTGGCCCCTGTGGCTACAAGTACAGAACATGTGGTCTTCAGTAGTGACTTATCAGTTACCTGACACGTATGCATGAGCTGCTAAGATAGAGCAGAAAGTTTTGCTACTGAATGATGACAGAATGCAAGAGGAATATGCTCATTTTAAGCCATTCTGTGAACATGGAAAATAGTTAGTTAATCTCTAAGGCATTTGGACCAAGAGAACTGTGGGCTAATGGCATCAGCATGGTCTGTAGCTAATTAGCTGGCCCAGGAGACAGGTCTTTTTGAAAGCTGCAAATAATTGAAGTCAAGACCTCAGGAGTAACAAACCAAATAAAAAGTTTACTGTCACTCCCACGCTTCCCATGACACACACACACACACACACACACACAACTTTACCTACAGCTGCAGCAGTTTTTGACGTTGGAAGGTTGGTGCAGTCTCCAATACCAAATACATTAGGATACTTTTTATGCTGTAGAGTTTCCTTATCTACATCCACCCAGCCGGTTCCATCTGAGACAGGACTGTTGATGAGTACATCAGGTGGCCCCATTGGGGGTGTGACATGGAGCATTTCATACTACACAGAAAGAAAAGGCTCTCAACAACTAGTTTATCAGAACAGGTAATACCTGTATTGATCTAAGGCAATAAGCATAGTATGGGGAGGGGTTTTCTTGGTTTGGTTGGTTGGGGATTTTTAATATTTTCTTTAAACACCAGTATATAGAATGAAAATTTGCTCTCAAATTTCAAGTGCATCTTTTACTAACAACAGTCCTTATCAGACAACTCCATTTAGACTGGCATAACAGCAGTTTGCCTTCCTCCATATATGCACCTGAGACATTCATACTAAGAAGGCACAGAAGACTCTGGACGCGGTTTATGTAATATTTTTTTTCTTCTCTTCACCTTAGTTTCAGACTTTTTCATCTTCTGCTAAAGTTAGAGGGGGTAGTCTCAGGAGGAAATGGCAGTATGAAAAGAGGCAGACATTGTGTTGTTACATCGCAGCAGTTACGTTGCAGTATCCGAAGAAAAGAAATAGGAGCAAAGCAGAGGTAGGAAGGCTCCTGACCTGATGAACTTCAGTCACTCCGGGTTTCTCCAGGTTTTCAAACACAGCTTCCTGCTTGTCTGCTCGAACTTCTACAAGGTTGCGCTTATAGTTAACAGCAATATTCCTTTCCTTTATTATTTCAAGCAGTGCATCAGCATACTTCTTAACACCAAAAATGACACCAAGTGAAGTGTTGAACATTATGTTTGCTTTGGAACGTTTTCCTGTCTGCACAGAGAGATCAAATTAGCCTTTCCTATTACGAAAATGTGACAAGCTAGCAGAGACAAAACTACGTTGCACTACTGAAAAGCCCATAGAACTAATAAAGTAGTTCAAATTACTAAAGAAGTATTAACTTTAGAACACTCAAGATACAGCTATTTCACATGATGGTAGAAGCCAGACAAGATAATCTTTGCCCTTTTTGAGTGAGGTACTGAAGATACCCCCCACAAATTGTTAGTGAGAAAATGTGACTGTGGCTGCAATTAGTGAGGAACTGCTGTTCACAGGTTAAGAAACCTTTACTTCTATGCATTATTCAGACACTTGCCCAGTAAACAGCTTAGGGAATTTAAAACACGTACAAAGCCCGACACTTCCACTTGAAGTTGTCTTTCGTTTCCACTAAGCTTGCTTTAACAGCTTGGCTAAGACTCCTCCTGATACCGAGACAGTGTGCCACAAGGAGCAAGCATAGCCACTTTTCAGACTAGTGTAATACCTGTTGCCATTTGTCTTTAAGTACTTAAAGTAACAAGAATGACTTAAATCCAGCCAGTGTTATTTTAGTGAAGTTATAAATTAGGTTGAGAACAGTTCTATCTGTAGCTCACCAGAAGCAGGGTAATCAGTTCTTTGATTATTCTGCAAGTTTCACCAGTATTAAACATATGCTAAATATTTATGTATGATTCAGCTTAATTTATTATACATCAGTAACAGAAAAAGCAACTCAGACACTTTAATAATCATGAGTCACATTCCTCTTGTGTTTTTTATTTCATTTAAAGACAATATGAACCCCTTGGAACAAGTCTTCCTTCAAACTGTGGAAAGAAGCACTGGCAGAGAGAGTAATATACTTACTTTCCTCCAGTAGGCTTCTGATAAATACATGATCTTCTGAGGAGCCCCTGCACACTTCACTGGAGTATTTGGAAACGTGAAGATAGCGTTTCCCTCCTTGAAATCTTGTATAGCTTTCCATGTTTTCTCTACAGTATGAACTGAATAATTTGAACCTATTTTAGGGTGATCAAAACCCTCAGGCAAGCCTTTGATCTAAGAAAATGAAATGAAGTTTTAAAGATGGCAAAATTTTTGTCATTGTCAAGTATTAAATGCAGACTTGAGAAATAGCTATTTTAGAAGCCTCTAGCAAAAAGGAAGCCCATACATACTTGCAAGTTGGCATTTTTGAAACTAAGGCTAGCAATCAAGCAGATATTTTCATTAGAAGTAAGTAGATGAATTAGTAAAAGTAACATTTACTGAAATGGCTCTGGTCTGCAACATCTGTAGCATAAATATTCAGTTAAACCCAAACCCAAGTAGACTAATGCATGACATCCAAAGTAAAAACCATGTAAAAAACCCCAACCTATAGTTAACTAAGACTAGCTCTTGTTTTATGTGTGCCTTGGGAGCTCTTCAAAGAGATACTCAAATATATTATCAGGTACTACATCATATTCAGGTCAGGTTAAACCCACAAGAGTCAAGTTACTGCTCAAACATCTTGCCTTTGTGTTTTCCTTCTCCTACATATTGCTATGGTCATTCTTGTGCCACACAACAGTATTAGCATTTTCCTCTGAGTGCCACTGTAAAAAGTGTACAGGAAACCTAACAGATGGCAAGGGCCCCAGAGCCTACATAAACACAAGCATGGTAACTCAGCTGGTTCCTTTTGAAGCACATCCTTTAAGAAAGGTGAGGGTGAGTCAAATTAATTCTGCAGGACATGTTTTAGTGACTGATGGGCATTCCTCACTTCTGTTTACATCACAAGATGCTTCGGTCCACAGTCAACATACCTTCTTACCTCATTATTACAGACTACCTTTAAGTTCTAGATTTATCTTGATGCCCCATCTGCTGATATTGCCATAGAGGTTCAACAAAGCTGTCTTAAAAGACCTTTCCAAGGGTAATTTGGGGAACTACATAGAGATCTGTGGAAGGAGTAAAGTCATTAGGCTGTCTTCTGGCTCTTTAGTATGTATTAGCGTTCAGTATCTTGCACTAAAAAAAGTGTACTGAAAAGCCATTTACTTTAGTGAATCATAAGGGTACATAAGGCCATTAAATTAGTATGAATATGATTACTGCAAAACAAATACCTTTTCATAATGCAGACTAATCCCAAGTGCAATTATCAAATACTTGTAAGATATCTGTTGTGTAAGGGAAAAAAAGAAAAAAGTATTTTAGACAAAGCAAAACAAAAACCTCAAAGTAAATTGTTTGGCAGCAAGAGAGTCCTAAAAGGAGGAGATATGGGGAGCATTAGTAACATAAACGTTAAGCTCTTAGAATAATTTATAGTTAAAATGCTAACTGCATGATACATTATATACACAGGCTCTGCTATAAACAAAACCAAGTGTTTGGAGCAAAATATCTTTTGTGTTCAGTTAAGTAAAAAAAAAACAAAACTTATGATAATGATATCTTACGTTGATGTTATTTTAACCTAGTTAACTACAACAATTTTTACTAGAATCAGATTTTAGGATCAAGCACTTCTCATAAGATTAAGTGAAATTTCCTGGCCTCCCAGATGCTGGAGGAAGGTCTTGCTCAATAGGCAGTTCCAAGAGGATCTGCAGGGGGTAGACAGACAACTCATGAAACAGAGTAAAATTTCTATTTTATTTTACATTATTACCTTGATGTCGTTCTCTAGCCAGACACAGTTCTTGTCGGGGTCCAGTGCTGTAACTTGAGATTTGATCCACTCAACACCTTTAGGCATTACAGCTTCTGTTGGGCGCGCAGAGGTTGCCAGCTGCTTTGCACCACCTCCAACCAGGGTCCACAGTGGCTGATAATAATGAGTCTGAAAGAAATGTTCAAATGGACATTTAGGAACTTTTTAAAGGGACTTACAAGATGAAAGCATATCACTCCAAATAGGAAGCAGCATACTCTTAACATTGTAATGTTCTTAACAAAAGAAGCTGTATAAATAACCAAGAATTTTGCATGTCAAAGCTGGAGGGATGCATGCATCTCTATCAGGGAGCAACAAATTCCATGCAAAGCCTTTTAAAAGATGGCTGGTTGTTCTCTCCACAGTTAAAAACACGTGGGTGGGGGATTGGAGAGGGATGACAATCAGACCAACGTGGTCACATGTGTAAGACTCTAACTCTTTTCAGTGCTTTACAGCCAAGGAAGACTTACCTTACTTGGCTCAACAACAGCCACATTTTCTGCCCCTACTTTCCTTTTCATCCGAGCACTCATGGTGATACCACCAGTGCCTCCACCCAACACAAGTACTTCATAATAATCCTTGGCAGCACACCTAGCTGCTGTATGTAAGCCAAAGGAGCTCATCTTGTGCATTCCTGGTTTCAGCAGCCAGACACCAGGATGGAGACAGGAACAGGAGGATGCTATTCCAATTGCTGACATCTTTCAATAACTGGGAAGCTACAAGATAAGGAAAGACACCAGTACCAATTAAGAAGGTAGAATTCATCTTTATTATACACCTGGATGAGTCTTCAAGGCAAGAACTGTAATACTAAACCTCTGTTGCAGCTAAACCAGTAACTGTGCAAATTGATCAAAAAAGTAGTCAATGAACGATGGTCTCTGCCAGGAAACTGAAATTCATACCAGCAAATGAATTCTAACAAAGCGAAAGAACTTTTTCTGGTTCTTGTGGAAGAAAAGTGTTTCTGATCCTATAACACAGGCAATGCATATGCTGTAACTGCAGCTGTAATATTAAAATCCTAAAGAGATGAGTGCCACAAAAAACAACCAGAATTTGCTAGGTGTTGTAGATCACTAAGATACTGAGCAAGGTATTGAACATGAAGTCAGTGTTGAACATAGAGAGTGCCATTCCACTAACTGTAATATGTCAGCCAAATGCATCATTACACTTGCATTTTAATGTTAAGATGTACCAGCACATGCACATATCAGACATACACCTTCCCGCTTCCTCTCAGGGGTGCAAGTGTGCCATGGTGCTTTTAGCAAGAACATGTCTATTCTTGCAAAAGTGGCAAGCCCTAAGCTTTACAGGAAAACAAAGTTTAATGAAACAAGAGTTTACATCTTCCTAGATCAGGGATCTTTGAATATACCCAAAATACTTGGTTCTGTATCCATGGCCACTTCCTAACTTTTAACATCAGCAAAGTAGCTGGAAAAGAAAGTCAAATACCCACTTACCCTTGCTACAGCTACACCCTGTCACCTGACATGTGAGAGCCAGAACCCTAAAGTGTGCTATATCTTGACAATTGTAGCATTGGATATGCAATCTAGAATACAGTCAAGGCTAACACGCATTTCCCTCACTCTGATAAGAGTGAGGAACAGCTTTTCCTGTTCTAAATCCATTGTTTGCACACACTGAATATCAGTTTTTAGCTTTTCAGCGATAAAACAGGTATAAACTCATTTAAATTCAGTTCCTTATTGCCACATTGCCAATAAAGAATGAGTAAGCATTATAACCTGAAAAGCAACATATGACAAGAGTTTCCTGCGTTCTGTACCTGCTCCCCTTTAATTCCTTGAGTCATCAGACAAGAATTCCAGCATTTTCACTTAGGAAGCGCAGAACTTATTTACTTATTATTTACTATACAGACGTGAGTTTGAAAACTAAACTAGAAGCTTCAAGTATTTTAAAGAATATCATCCAAAACTCTCCACCATGCTAGATGTAGTTGGGCAATTCATTCTGCACCTTCATGTGCTATCTTAACATCCCTCATCTCTTTGTACCCTGAATTCTTTATGATGTCCCATTATTGAACCCTACAGTACAATTAATTTGGGACAGAGAGGAAAAAATCTTAGAGGTGTCTACTGTAAAGACAATTTTTAATACTTTTATTTTACAGGAAGTTTCCAAGATGCAGACATATTCTTCCCATGCCCCTCCACATTCAAAATAGAAACATCAACTCTAGAATAAATCAGTTTCACTTTAGAAGGCTGTTTACCATGTACCTGGTGCAGGCAGTTATTTAAAGATGTGGACAAGTTTTCTCTAGCCCTAGAAATAAAATTTACCTGACGGACATGTGTGCTGCTTTCTCCAACTCAGAAAGAGATGAATTGTGAAGAGTAAGTTTTGCAACTTGTGTTTGTGAGACAGTTTTAAGAGGCACATCCTGCTTCCGGAAGCTCATGAACGCAGGATTTTGCTTTTGGTTTTATTAAACACACAGAATAGGCACAGTGGCCTGATGGTTGGCAATACATGGCACATCTCGCAAGAAGGACAAGACTTCATTTTTGTGAAGCTAACTAAGGAATAATTATCCTCTCTGACCAAATTTTGAAGTAAGCATGCTCATAAGCACACAGAAGATGTCTTAACTAACAGAAGCCTAACCAATGAGAATGCAGCCTTACATTGCTTCTAAGTTGGTTCAGAACACACAGAAACATCAATCTGAAGTGTCATTTGTAGACAGCTGTTTTAAAAAGAACAGCAAAATCCTTCATATTAAACTCCCAAGTTAGCAGCTGTATGATAGAGTCAGTCAACACCACATCAACCCTCTACTTTGGACACTGGAGATAAAGGAAAAGGAGAATTAGAGAACAAAAATGAAGGTAAAGGGGAAAATAATTAATAATTTGTAATTAGACTACTGAACTGAGCTGAAATGTTAAGCTTTTACAAGACCATTTTAACACATAAGCACATGTACCTTTAAACCACGCACAACAAAACATGATGGTTGATACATTTTGAATAGCATGAAAAGACATTGCTAATGAAGATCTGTATACAAGTCTTAAGAGCACTGCCTAGCAAGTAAAAGTCTACAATACACTTCTCTGCCTTAGTGAGGGCTCCACTTAGCTTGAGCTAGTTCTGCTGTTTAAAAATGGTTCTGTCACCAAGAGAGGCAAATCTGCTCTACCAGTGCTTTCAAGAACACAAGTTTGTCAGGCCACCAGCAGCTTGTGTAAAACTACTGCAGCACAACTGATCTAGCACCACATAAAAATCAGGAAAATTTGACTCCTTACAGTAAGTCGTTTCTACCAGGAGACCTAGCATTTCAGAGCTTATCCCTCCCCTCTCCTTTTTTAAAAATTGTTTTCCAGAGTTAGTGGCTTATTTCCCTTTAAAAGATTGAGAACACAAACCATAAGGAACTATCTTCATTAAGCTGTTCAAACAAATGAACGACATTTCTACAAGCATCATGAAGGAAATAAACTGGCTACCAACTTTATTTTAAAACTTTTATGTAAAAGAGAAGCTTGCTGAAAACCACTCAGTAGGGTAATTGTTCCTCAGCCAGTTCTGTGCAGAACACAAGCTGGAGCAGCGAAAATCCACCTAATTGCATTATAAACTACCATCCAAAAACAAGCTATAAACAAGCTCAAAGTATAAATTATCTTTGGCTATAGTTCTACATGTATTAATAGCCACAGGTAAATAAAATCAACCTCTATGCAATAAAGATGCAGACTAAGTCAGAAATACGATGCTGGCAAATCACAAGAGAAGTGATTAATTACAAGCACCAAAATTCAGTCTCTTCTTGTGTGAACTTACGAGGTCCACTAGCTGATCTAAGGCATTTTGTCACAATAAATTCTGCAGCATTACCTGCATAAAGAAGGTATCACAGCATAGGTATCAGACCCAAGGGACGTGCAGAATAGCAAGTGTTACAAACCATCCTCTTTTCAGGTCTATAGATTTGTAGCCAGTAAACAAGCCTTCAGAGACACAGCTAATGCCTAGAACAAACGCTGAACTGACACTTCATGCAGAAACATTCAGGACACCTACAGTTTTCCCCTCTCTGGAGTATCTATCATGTGCTTTGCTCTCAAGACTGACTACTTCACTGAGCCAGTTTATGAGCAATTTGTTGCAGAGAATTAGAACAACTAGAAAAGTCCTACTAGCAAGACTAAAGAGATCATCACAACTATCCTCTAAACGGTTAGCCACAGCTTAACAGTTTAAAAGATAAACTCAGCAGTTTATCCTGCTAAACTAGCAGCCCCAATGTGCTAGCACGGCAGGCAACAGTTCTTCACTCCGCTGCATGCCCTGCACATCCAGCTCACAACAGAAGTTGAGAACGGCGAGCAGCCTCTGAGCGAACATCCAGCGCGAAAACGCCAGCTCTCGCTGCCGCCCGCGCTAGACCTCCTAAGGCATCGGTGGCAGCGAACACTGCCCTGCCAGGCGCTCCCTTTGGGTAAACCAAGCTCCGCACACCCCCAAACTGAGGTACTGCACAATACGGTGTCTGTCCTGGACGTAACAGTTCCGACCAACCATAGCCTCTGCTGCGCCCCGCTTATCCTCACCCATCCCAGAGGCCAGAGATACCCGGTCCCGCAAGAAGCGCCAGAGCAGTGGCGCTTTCTCAGCCCCGCTCTACGAAGCCGTTGCTGCCGGCGCGGCGCCCGAAGCCCGCAGGCTGCCCCGAGGAGCATGCCCGGGCCGAGGCCTCCTCCCTCTTCGGCCGGCCCGCCCGCCTCCAGCCCCGCTGTCCAGGGCAGGCCTGAGACCCCATTTCCCTCACGGCAGGGCTGAGCCCCTCGTCCCGCTCCCTCACGGCAGGCGTGCGCCCTTCGCCCCGCTCCCTCACGGCAGGGCGGGTCCCCGTTGTCCCCGCTGACGCCTGACCGGCCCGAGCTCCGGCAGCGCCCCGCACTTGCCTGCCTGTTGCGCCGAGTAGAATAGAGGTGGGGAAGAACCGCGCCACCGCCCGTGCGCGATAAGCGCCAGGTCCTGCCGCGGGAGCGGCGGGGCGGAGCTCGGCGGCAGCAGGTGCTGCCCGGCCGGCGACAGGGCAAAGGCCTGGGTCCGGCCCGGCCTCGGAGGGGCGCGAAGCCTGTGGACTGTGCGCCTCCGCGAGGCACGGAGAGGTGGCGGCCGGGCAGCCGTGCTGATAGCTTCGGTCTAAATCCCACTACTGTAGCCGCTGGCACTGAAATAAAGTCAAACAGATTTCAGGATCACAGCAATTTTTCCTGCGGGTTTGTGTTAATCTTTTTTTCCCTAAATGTCCACCCATCTTCAAATCAATTGCTCCTCAAACTTGCCATGTCAAAAATTAGACACAAGCCAAGAGTCCCACCGTAAAGTATTAAGAAACATAAGTCAAACTACTGGAGTCTTAAGCTGAAATCATAGCATATCACCTGGATGTATGGAGAAAGAGGTTCCTTTCAGCTGAAGTACACGCAAAGAGCAGGGCTGCCATCTCTTGTCTCTGTTCAGCTAACTGCAGTCCACTGCTAAGCCAACCCTTAAAGTGTTTTCCCCCAAAACTTCATACAGCCTTTGATTTATGGTATGGTGACAGCACAAATAGCAATTGTTAATCCACTAAGTCACATTTGGCAAGCCAAAAAGAAGTCACATGACAATTACTGCTGAGAGTAAGATACACAGACAGAATTAGTTGTGCCAGCCCATATGTATCAAGCAATCAACAGATCCAAAATTATGTATCAGGCCATTTCCTTCTCAGGCTCTACCTTCCCCTCTCAGCACAGTTTCTGCACAGGAGAAACTGCCCAGCTGATACACAGCCAACTGTGGAAACCTACAAAGAACGTGTGAAAGGTGTGGAGCAGTTCAATGGGAAAATACCACAAGGCTGTTCCACTGTCTGCATGCAACTGAGAAGCAGAAGGGAACAAGACATTCTGCAAGGTGCCCGCTTGGAAAGCAGTACCTGTGTCAGTCCCCTGGCACATCCAGGCACACACACTACAATCATATCCTGCGCTTCTGTCCGTGCTCCACAGCAGCCATTCGTTTAGCATAAGTGCACTGCCACTCCTCACCATCAGCCAATGGCAAACTGGCTAATAATCCTAGCTTGCTTTTGCCACTCATCTTAACACTTCATGTTACTTTGAGCTTCTCTTTGTAGAAAAAAAGGCTTCAGTTGCTTCTCAGCTTACAGCTGAAGGTCAATGATCATAAAGTCAAGCCTGACAATTTACCTCTGTCTCACAGACACTCCCTGCCAGGTACAGAGGTTGTTGGAGATGAGGCCACAGCACTTAACATCTGAATGA